>JBBMOE010000066.1:1754410-1945413 GCA_037975065.1 Chaetodon trifasciatus | reverse complement strand
GAGAGAGAGAGAGAGAGAGAAAGAGAGAGAGAGAGAGAGAGAGAGAGAGAGAGAGAGAGAGAGAGGCAGAGCCTGCTGAGCCAGGCCTCTCATTATGTGGGATGTAATCTGAGCTTTCGGGGCCCGGGCCGGCCCTCCGACTGCACTGAATGGGGGTCGAGCACCGGCCCCCGCTGTCTTTCCTGTGCTTTCACTCTGCTTAGCTCGGCAACTCTGATTATAAACTGAGAGGGTGGGGTGGGCGCTTGGGGCCGGGGAGTGGTGGAGGTTTGGGTGGATCAGGGCTGGTGAAATTTAGGGCTGGTATGGGTGTGATGGTAAGCTTCCAGTTTGTGGGTTGTCTGCATCTATCTTGCTGAGCTGGATAGTACATAGAGTTTGCAATTTGTGGTCTTATCTGTATATGCATGATGAAAACATCTAAAGGGCATGAGATTAAAATGAGATTCCACTTTCCTTCTGATTACATGTTTCTGTCTTTTCCTGTCATTGGCTATAAATTAGGCAGACATGTAGAAAATGAGATACGATGATGTGTGTGAAACGATAAACAATACATCCCTAATTTTACTACTGACTTTAATCTGTAAAAATACTATATGTTCAGTTTCAGTATACATAGATATTCATATGAACATAGACTGTATGTGACATTGTCATTGGAAAAATCCCTCTTTTAATATTAAGTTTCATGGGTTGAAGCCACATTTATTATGACTACCACAGTATGACTTAATATAACCTTCACTGATATCATCTGTACATTTTAAAGGTGATTAAAGACAGTTTTCCAGATGCTGTTACAATGTGATAAGGTGTGTGCATGTGTGGGTGTGAGTGTGTGTGTTTTGGAGTCGGCCTACCACAGCACAGATAACCTTGGGTCACCTCCGACTAAATGACCGCTTCTGCACAATAGAGATGATTAATGTCCACCTTCAATATCTCATACACACGTGCACGTGTCAAGTCACATGGAGTGCAGGTGCGTGTGTGTGTGTGTGTGTGTTGTTAGGGTGACAACCTTGTCCCTTGGAGCTAATGAGGCCTAGCGACTAGTGTCCCATGGCTCAATCTGTGCTTGATGCTAGGGCACTTGCTAAGTACAACGTGCACACCATTCATTTCTCCTGGTATGTATTCATTGAAGGACTACATATTATACATCCTATAACCACTAATTACAAACTGAAAAACACCTTTAAAAAGAACTATCTGAGACATTACAAAGCACATCAACCTTTCATGCAAATATATAAACAAGTGTTGCCCAACAGAATAGCTTTAATTGTCAGAATACAGGAGGTAACAAACTCTAAGGTGACCCTGTTTCTCACTGGCAGAAGTGGGTCTCTCTGATATGGAATGAGTACAGGAGTAGGTTGTGTGTTCTTGTGTTCGTGTGTGTGTGTATCCTTGTATGATATGCCATGCCTATGTGTGTCTTTGTGTAAAAAGAGGGTGGTGGTGTAGCCCAGGGGAGCTCTCTGCCTACCTTTATGTGCTCCTGTGTTTACTTTCTACCGCTTGTAATTGGAGGAGTGACTCAGTGTGGCGGTCTCTGGGGAGCAAATTATTAATTTGTAGCCACTTCTGCCAGACTGCAGTTTCACTAGAAAAACAGATGAATAGAGAGACAAAAGGGAGAGACTTTGGGCAAGTTCTTAAGTTCATTGTATATTTATATAAATCCTGTGATTTGTTTCATCCTGAGTGGTTTCCAGTCTAAAATAGGAATCTATATGCAGTTGCAACAGCAATATTACCCCCCCACACCCCCACCCATCCTTTCAGCTCTCTTTTTCTATGCCTTCTTCTGTATTCTACCTCTGTATTCGAGTATGTGTGTTGGAGTGAGAAGGGTGGTAGTTGGCAACCCACACTGCTTGTGAGTCAGCTGAATCACTTACACTTGGCACAGCATGTCATTTGAAAGAGAGAGAGAGAGAGAGACAGCAAGAAAGGCTCATGACAGAGGGTACAGAGTGAATAGTGACCAAGCGGGGGAGGTATTGAAATATGCTCTCCTGAGATCTGATGGGTGTAGCTGGTGTGAAAAGATTGATGCGGCAGCAGGTGCAGTGTTATTGAGTCACCATCTACATTTACAAGGGAAACAAGGTTATTGGGAGAAATTAAGGCTGTGGTAACAAGCTGAAGATAATGTTTAGATGCAGCTAGTCAGTAATCTGATATTTCCCCATAGCAAGGCTGGTGTTTTATACAGCTTATTTGTTCATTATAACAGAATTTGGAGGGCGTTTGGAGTGGCAACACATGGAGAGATCACAGAATTACTTCACCTTGAGCATATCTCAAAAATTACAAAAGGGCTGCTGTCAAGCATGTGGAAACCAGCTTCTTTTACCTTAATTCAACCTCAGTTTGAATCAGACTTTTACTTATTTATTCTAGATACATGGACGGCTCACCACAAGTAAGGATGACCTCTGCACTGCCACTTCTAAAACCAAAATGGTCAAGAAATCACCCAGCATGATGCATATCATTCCTCTCGTTCTCGTTCAGGCCTGTGTTGAAACAACGCAGGGGGCTAAGTTGGTGAAGGCATGTTGTTTAACGTATCAGTCCGACAATGAGGTACAGCAAGGGAAATCCAGTTGGAGTGACACAAGAATGTGTTTAAAGGTTTGTCAGATGCCAAAACACTTTATAGTGGCTCATAATATGCAAAGACAGGATTTAACACGTCAGGAAAGTTATCACAGCGGCGGCTATTTTTCCTTTTTTGTGAGGTGAACAGTAGAAATACAGCATTCACATTACAAAGTAATCTACAGGAATGATCATTTGTCAGTATGGGTCAATACAGTGCCTTGTCAGATTATATCACGTTTCCTTGCCAGACGACCCTGCATCCACTCAAATGAATGCATTTTGAACGCTGCTTCAGGCTTCAGCCCTTTGACCCTGAGCAGAGTAACCAGTTCAGAAAATAGATTGATGGAAGGACTGGTGGGCCAAGTTGGTCAAGCAATGGCCCTTCATGCTTTATTCCATTATAACATGATATACTGTTGCTCACCACAACCAAACATGGCTGACATGTGAGAAAGACAGATTGACAGTGGGATCATGCATGAGACATGACTCACACAACAGCAGAGGCATGAAAAACCTGCAAACGCACACACATACAGACTTTCACATGACATGCATGTACAAGGACCCATATGTGTTTTGTAATGTGTCCCCATGTATTACTGGTATTGTGGGACATAAATCAAATAGTGGTTATGGTTAGGGTAAGTCTCCAGGAAATGAATGTAAGTCTATGTAAAGTCCCCAAAAGTGATGAAAACCTAACGTTTATGTGTGCGTGTGTTTACAAAAGGCCAACAGCCCACATCCGACCTCTGAGGAGACACTGTCTACTTGCATTTGTACCCTTGAATTTCTCTCAGATCTCTACTCAGAACTTATCGTGACCACAGAAGAACAACGGAAAAAAGTAAAGTGCAAATGGGCACACACACACACACACACACCACAAGAGAGGGTGTGTGTGTGTGTGTGTGTGTGTGTGTGTGTGTGTGTGTGTGAGAGAGCGAGAGAGGTAAGAGACAGAAAGAGGGAGAGTGGCTAAAAGGAAGTAAAAAGACAAAAGAAAGAGAGTGTGTAACTGAGAGAATGCTGTTTATTAGTGTTTGTATGTCTGTGTGTTTGTGGGTGGTTGTGTGTTTAAGAGCATTCCTGGGTATGTGTGTGTGTGAGTACGTGTACCTTTGTCGCTGTTCACTGTGTATTAGAAGAATCGGGAGCAAACCCTAACCTATATCTTTTTATACCCCAGGCCTGTGTTTCACTCTCTCTGACAATAAGATAGCCAGTGATTTGTGTGTTGCTAACTTTAGTGGAACATATGCTCTGCTGACCTATCAGAAGCTGGAAAAGGGAGACCTGAACTGGGGAGAGGAGCTATGAGGAAGGTGGGTGTGGTGGGGCTTCAGCGCGTGTGGATGGTCTCAGATGAGCTTGACCTGCTTTTTCAGAGAATGTTGTGCAAATGCCTCGTGAAACTGCTCCAGGCGCAGAGGTTGCTTTCTCAAAGATCAGCAGCTCAGGCTTTCAAGGCGGAAAGAAGAGATCAGGTGACATCTCATATTACACGTTTCATCAAATAAGGTGATGCCTGCTTATTTTCAGGTTCTCAAAACAGGAATCCTTGTCATCATACTGTATGTATGAAAAAAAGAATACACACCAAAATATATACTATACAGTGACAAGGCAAGACATTAAGCAGCACACAGGTACTCATGTGTAAAGCTTCCCTCGTGACCAACTTTTCTCTGGTCTCCAGTGAAATGCAGCCCAGTTAGGTGTCTGTCCCCTCACGTTTCAACAGCGCTGTTGACTCATGTCCTTATTCTTAGTGTGCTGCATCAGATGTCCTCTTAGTACAGTTTGGCTGCTGCATCTATTTCAGTCCTATATGGCCCAACATACTGTTAGTGGGAAGCAGAGGAAAAATGAGAGTCAGGGTTGAACAGCAAAGTCAAGCCACATCGGAAAAGCAAGTTGTGGCTTTCAAATGCTTTCACACTTTCAAACCAACACCTCTGTTGAATTGTGTTTACTTCCACTGTAAAAGACGAGAGAGATGTGCAGTTGACCTGGAGTTGGGAATAAATAGAGAGAAATGGATTGAAGAGGCTCAGTGGTGCTCAGCTAATTACAGCCCACTGCTACACATAATAAAAAGGAACAGTTTGACTTTTTGGGAAACCTGCTTACAGGCTTTACTGTCAAGTGCTCGATGAGAAGATCGATGTCACTCTCAGGTGTGTATGCCTATAAACCTGCTTCCAGAAAGTTGGGTCACTGTGTAAAATGGAAATAGAAACAGAATGTGATGATTTGCAAAACACTGACACCCCCTATGTAATAGAAAATAGCACAAAAATAACATAGCAAATGTTGAAACTGAGAGATATCGTTGTGTTTGAACATTACATCCTCCGTCATTTTCAAAGTGGAATGTTTTCCCGTTTTTGCCTGATGTACAATTTCGGCTGTTCAACATTTCAAGATCTTCTTTGTCATATTTTATTTTATTTTTTCCACAAAACATCAAACATTTTCAATGGGTGGCAGCTCAGGACTGTAGGCAGGCCAGTTTAGCACCTGGACTCTTTTACTCTGGAGCCATGCTGTTGTACTGTGTGCAGAATGTGGTTTGACATCTTTCTGAAATAATCAAGGCCCTCCCTTAAAAAGACATTGTCTTCTTGGCAGCATAAGTTGCTCTAAAATCTGTGTATATGGTTTAGCATTAAGGCCCCATCTTTACTTCAGAAAGCCTCGGCCTCTCTGGGAGGCTCTTTTTATACCATGTTTCTAACCTGTCGCCATTTAACCTAATTAACTGTGAGATGTTCCACCAGGTGTTTTCTTTTAGCATTTCACAACTTCTCCAGCTTTTTGCTTCCATTCTCCCAACTTTTTTGAAATGTGTTGCTGGCAAATTCTAAACGAGGACATCATTTAAAAAAAAAAAAAAACAATAACATTTCTCAGTTTCAACATTTGAGATGTTGTCTTTGTGCTATTTTTAATTACATATGGGGTTTCAGTGTTTTGCAAATCACCACATTCTGTTTCTATTTACTCAGATTTTCCAACTCTTTGGAAACAGGGTTGTAATATGAAGCTACTGCAATTAGGTGGTGGGTGGTGATGGTGGGTTATGCGTGGACTATTTCTTGGACAGTGACTTCCTGCAGTCTAGTCATAACCATAACTATTCCTTGAATCAATCTGGTATTTAAAGAACAAGAATTTACTCACACAAGACATCATTCACTATAGATCTGCATACCAAGAATTTTAATGACACTATTTTCAGAACATCTCTCAACAGGTCGTTATGTCTTTCTCAAAACACACAATGGAGCATATAGCTAATATTTTCAAATCAAATCAAATCAATCAAATCAAACTTTATTTATTCAATTCAATTCAATTCAATTCAATTCAATTCAATTCAATTCAATTCAATTCAATTCAATTCAATTCAATTCAATTCAATTCAATTCAATTCAATTCAGTTTGCAGTCTTCAGTCAAATAACAAACAAACAAACAAAACAAACAAACAAACAAAAACTTTATATGGCACTTTTCATACTTAAAAGCAACACAAAGTGCCTCACAGAGGCTAAAAACAACAAAGAAAAAAACCTAGCCCTCCCACCCCCATAAAAACATACAGAGACATATAAAGACACGCACACAGACACACACGCACAAACACACACACCCGCGCACACACCCTTACGGACAAGGCAAGGAACAAGCCACCTTTGGGGGCCATCCACACTGAGAGTAGGGAGTGCTGCCCAAGACCACCCCGACCCAGGCAGACAGGAGGCCCCACACCAAGGTGCAGAGGCCTCCAGCCATCCACGCCATAGCCGCCCCCTCGGCAGCACATCCGTCAGTAGACCAAAAGCAGCTCCCAGTGTGGGGGGCCCCCATGAGGAAATGCTAAAAACCAAGGGCCCCCATGAGGAAACCAAGGGCCCCCATGAGGAAACACTGGAGTTAAAAACCAAGGGACTAAGACATAAACATAAAATAAAATAAAATGAATAAATGAAATAAATAATAATTAAACATGTCGTTAAAACATGATGCAGCTAAAATAAGATACGAATAAAGATTAAATATGATAAGAAGCCTGATTAAAGGAATAAGATAAATCAAACAAATCAATTGAAAGCCTGATTAAAAAGGTGGGTCTTGAGCCTCTTTTTAAAAACATCAAAAGGGTAAAGCAGCCAGTTACATTCCTTTATTGTAAAAGCTGCGCTGACAGAACAGAGATCTCAGCCCAAAACAACCTGTCTTTGTCGGCAGAATCTGAACCAGAAGAGCGAAACCCCAAAGGACTGCTGGTCTAGTCCCTTAGCCACTTGGCCACAACAGCATCTATAATCAAGATTTATATTCTCAGAGTCAAACTCTCTAACTCAATATTGGCTCAAATCAATATCTCTTTGTGAGTGTGGGCCTGAGGCTCTCCAACCTCATTACACCAAATAGATCTGCATTTTATCAGGAAGCCTCACATAGATAACATTTGGCTGAGGATTCCCATCTGGTGGCTCTCACTGTTTGAAGTTAACAAGCAGCCGACTTAATGGTAAAAATCTGTTGTTCTCCCAAAGAAGCCTTCAGGTATTCCAACCTCTGTTCTGCTCTATTCCGGGTGTCCATCCTACAACCCTATCATCAATACTATGAAGAAATAATCTAAATGATAAATTTCACAGTGCTATAAATGTTTTGCCTGTAATCACTGAGCACATGATTGAATTTCCAGCTATATAACTAGAATAGTCATACCAGAAAGGGTTCATCCCTCTGCTGTGTAATAGAGGGAATGTGTCAACAGCTTCTTCGGATGTCAACTTTAAATATCGGCCAGTCACTCAGATATCACATGCTGATGGAAATAAATGGTTCCAGCTGAGTTTCAAGCATATGAAAGCACTTGGAACAGCTTCTATTTGTAGAACAGGAGCTGGATATCGGTGGTTGATGTAAAATCCCTCTTACCTGGTACTCGTCTAGTTATGTCTCCATCTAATATCAGGGCTTTCATTACAAATGAGATTTCACTCCTTCATTTCATTTCCTTCTCGAACTCAATTATTAGCTGTAGAAGGTTAAAACAGTGAAGAGTAGCTACATTAAATGCCCAGGATCCCCAATCCTGAAACAGGAAATAAAATTTGTTTAACCATTTGTTTTTAGTTTTCTCTTTTTGTATTGATTAAACCCCTAAAACCTAATCTCTGTTCATCAGAATTACAAATTTGTCCATGAAAAACACATACTACCCTTTGCTTTCATTTAGTATTTGCAGATATATGAATATGCAAATAGTCCCCACCTCTAACTTCAACCACTCCTCCACCCTTGCAGCTCAAGCTTATCTACTAACCTTCAACTCTGCTCTTCAAACTCAAACCTCTGCTTCTTTTTGGTTTTGCTGGATACGCTACACAGTGTATGTTACACAGAGGCAGGTGGCAATAACGGAGCAATTTTGCCAAACATGTTGGAACTGGAAACTCATTCTGAGGAAGTATTTTATGAATCACTCTCTACAATGTTAGAAACACAATGGTAATAGATCACATGAGCCTTTGTTCAAGCCTCCACCAGTTCCAAGGCAGAAATGCTCAGCAAAGGCATTGACTGCTTATTTCTCTCCTGACATGTCCTGTAGCATACAAAGAACATCTCATGGACATTTTAACAAGGTTATAAACTTGATTTTCATTGGAGCGAGAGTTTCAAAATATATTTTGGGGCTTCCTCAACATGGAATCATATAATTTTGATGGCAAATTGTTGTAATAGCTACTCACTCATTCCTGTTTGAGACAAAGCACATTAAAGAGTAATATAAATTGAAGAACCCCTACAGACGTCCTCTAATTGTACTGGAGAGGCCAGGAATTTGTAGACAAAAGCACAGTTGGCCTCATTAGCTGTGTGCATTTTGTTTCACTAATGATCAGAATAGACATAAAAAGCTAATCAGAATCAAATTGTCTCATTTAAATAACTCAGAATAAACCAGCTCGTTCAAAAAAAGCTGATTTTAACAATCCATTCAGAAACCTAAAATGTGTCAGGTCAACAGTCATTTTGATTTACATGTCATAAAAACAGTCTTTACAATGACTGGATTTTAAGCACATCTCTTTCTGCACATGTTCTGAAAGTTAAGTATAGATCTGAGAGTTAAGTATAGATGGACTCACCGCTCTTATAACCGATGAGCACTCTCTACCCTTTTCTGAGAGCTGCGTGTTTCTCAGGGGGACCAATAATGAACATTAACACAGGTTGATCTTTGGTTTGTGCTGCAGTGTGCATACAGCAGTGATGTAAACAGGACTGCTTATCAAACCAATTTATTTTGCAGCCATGAAAAACCTTTCTTTGGAGACATTAATCAGATAGCAGGGCAAAGACAACACTGCAGTGTTCCTCTGCAGTGACATTTACCACTTACCCTATCTGAGCATATCCTACTATATTTGAAACGGGAACTCATCTGATTTTATACATGAATCAGTTCACCAGTCACAGCGTGTACTACATATCAGTCTCTCCTGTGGTTCTGGGGGAGCTTTGTCTAGTCCAGCATGGCAATTGAAAGACATTTGCCAGGCAGGGAGGGTCTAATGAAGGGTGCAATCCCACTGCATTATGGGATCTTGACCTGATGGCATGCTATACTAAATTGCTGCAATGCCCTTTTGTGAGACACGGGAACTTATGGAGGACAGGTAGTTAAATCAAGCATGTTTTGATTTGTTAACCTCAGAAATTTAATGTATGAATTCTTCTCTGGTCTCACACACACACAAAGCACGTAGACAAACAAATAGCATATAATCAGTGTCTGCAGTTTCCTGTGGAGGGGAAGGCAGCATCTAAATGATGATCTTTATGTTGTGGTTCACTGAAAGCCTGTGGTCTCACTGTAAGTCTGTATACGTTTCTATTTTGTGAGCATGTGTGTGTGTGCGTCAGTATGTACCCAACCATTACCATGTCTATTGTGTGTGGCCGTCAAGCCACCATGAATACGACTGGAGCTTCAATTGCAGGGTGGGAGGAAGAAGCCAACAGCTTATGGCTTAGCGACAACATTATATTTTCATCTCTGGCTTGACAACAGCATTTACATTCTTGAATCCAGTCTGAAAGTGAGACAACAGGGAGAAGGTTCTGTGTTACTGTGACTGAACTGAGACTGTTTTACAGATCAGCCATAGAAAATATGTAACACCCCCCCCCCATGCACACGATCTTTGTAATGACCGCTGAAAATCAAGTCCTCCAACAACAGTGAACACAGCATGATCAACACGGGTCATTCTGTGTCCTCCACTCGCCATGTACAGATCTCTGATGCAAGATGCAAGTCAATCAATGACACAGCTTGTTTAGATTGTAATCATGTGTTAAATATAAACCAGTGTGTTGCTGCTGGTGTTTTTCAGTGTAACAGGCCAGAGGATGATCTGAGTCTCAGTCAATAGCCTTTTGAAAACCAAGCCTGTAGTTGATTTGTGACTAAGCTGTGTCACTGTTTGGTGAGAACACACACATGCGCTTGTGGGTGGCATTTCTGAAATGTGTGTGTGGACTGGGGCATGCACTGTCTCTGGCAAATGGTCGCTATCACCCTAGGTGTTCTTTAACTGAGCATCCAACATGTAGCTGCTGAAAATACAGAGCAATGCTTAGTGTTTGATCTCCTTTACAGAAAAAGCTCGTATGATGGCTTTATGTCAGGTGTGTGGCCATTTGGATACAAGTTATAGCAACAGATCAGCAACATTGAACGTTAGTGCTTTACTTTGGTGCCAATGGCTTCATTCAGCAGTCGTCATTGTTGTTATCAGTGTGGCTATTTATGATCTAAAATACCATCATCAGCATTACTTCATAATTATCACTGCTCTGTAATGTCATCATAGTCCTCTAGACAACCACTGTGATCACTGTCATCTACGACATCGCCATTATCGCTGTCACTGTCATTGTCGTCTGCATCATCGTAACCACAAGCAATCGTCCTGCTCTTCAACTTCGCACCTCAGGGTTCTCTTTCTCCTCCCTTCCCTCGAGCTACCTGTAGCAGAGACCCCCACAGCGTTATGCTAATAACAGCTTTTCTCTTTAGACAGTCCAACTATTGGCTTCAATACAGACTGCCTTCCTGCTGGGGACTTAGCTGGCTCACTGCTGTCTCTGACTCTGCAACCTGTCACATGGTGTTACAGCGCTGTGCTTTAAACTGTCAGCCCACACATACCTGTTTGGCTGTGGAGGACACTTATATCACTGATTCATTTTAGAAGATTGTATGTGTGCGTGTGTGTGTGTGTGTGTGTGGCAAAGGTCACTTGGGACTCCATAGTGCTGTTATCAAGGTAATGGGTGTTGTTTGTGCTGTGAAGTGTGCGTTCAGAGCTGAGGTGGCATTTGTGTTTTCTGCAAAAGCAGATAGCAAAGAGCTAATCTGACTGCTTGCGCATTTATCTTCAGCAATTAAGAATTAGGGTAAATTTCTTTTTTCAAGACGTATGAAAGAAATAGTCTGACATTTTGGGTAAGTTAGATGAGAAGATCAGTGCCACAGTCATGTCGCTTCATTATAAACATGAAGACACTGCCAGCAGCCAGTTAACTTAGTTTCATAAAAAGACTGGAAACAGGAGTCCTGCAGCCTCTGTAGCTTGCCTGAGCTGGTGCCTGTGTGAAAAGGCTGCAGTTCACAGTCATGAAATATTACCAAAAGTTTATTTTCTTGGACAATTTTGGTCTCTTGCAGCATGCATGATTAATTAATGCAGTGCATGTGTGATGCATATTTTTTTTTTTTTGTCACGTTCTGTCTGTATTTGATATATGGTCAAAATATTTTTTCTGGCACAACTGTACTGCTTTCACCCTCCATTCAAACTCCCCCTCTCTCATCTAACTCTCTCTCTTTGGCTTCCTACAGCTCTGCCCATCACTCTTCACTATTTCAGTCCCTCTTCCTATATCTCTCCCTCTTTTCCCTCATTTCTCCATCCATCCATGTCTTTGCTAACCTCTCCATCATGTCACCAGTCTATTCTTTCCTTCTACCGCTAACTTTCCATCTTTCTTTCTCTCCATCTGCTCTCATCAACCCTCCGCCTCCCCCTTCCTTCATCTCATCCTTCTCAGCGAGCTGGCCGAGCTGCTGACGTCTGCTGTAGCGGTGGAGCGCAGCCAAGAGCTGCCTTAAATCAAACCGATCTCTAATGAAACGCACACACACGCATATGTGAGCTGAGATGTGTGCCAGGCGTACACCCTCACACGTGTGCACATAAATAGTACACACACACACACACACACACACACACACACAAACACATAGCAGTATTCTTCAGCAGCACATTGATATAAGCACACATCCTCATGCACATCCACACAAAGTCCACACTAACACTTGCACGGCTAACTTGCTGTAATTGTAATTGCTGATAAAAATGAATAAACAGACAATTCAAAATATGAAAAAGAGAGGAGTCACATTGCACGTCTGACATTTCAGTGCTTCATATTTGATGACGGCTCCTGGTGAGAAGCTGGGATATTTTCTTTGCTGAGCTCACAGTGAAATGTGCCCTATTTAAACTTGCCTTCTGCAGCAATGTCAAGACAACTCTAATAAAGCTATCTAAGTTTGCTCTCTCAGGTAAACTTATCTCTTTTAAGGCTTTGAGTGTTTTTCTTCCTTTTTTTTCAGTCGTTATCCCCCTTGAGAAAGTTCTTTGCTGCACATCAGATAACACAAAATATCTTTATTCCCAAACTGAACGCAACCAAATGTGTATAGAATCTAACTCTCGGTAGATTTGTGTCTCCAAATATAGACAGCATGTCATGACAGCATTCTTTAGTAAAAGAGGCTCATACTGGAGGGATTCAACTCACCTACTGTTGGTTGGCTCCGGCTTCAATCCTGTGCACAGAAGATAGCCCATCTGTTCCATATTACATTTTTCACTCAGACATCCCCTCTCCTGAGCCTAAAAATCTGTGTCACCTGACCCATATTTTCAAATATAACCAAAAAGAAAAAACAATTCACATTTTTAGCTCAGCACTAATTTATTTATGCAAACATGGCAGCTACAAGTGTGCAGTAACTCACTACATTTGTGTGTTTTTGTCCACCAACACCTTTTCACCTGATTTTATTCTCTTTTAAAACACTAAGGCTTGATTCTCAGAAAGGACGTATTCACTGGGTCAGAGTTTAATGAACTAAAAAGTCTGTTTAATCGGGGCTGTGCTTCTTCAAGTGAGACCTGCGGATCACGTTTCAGCGACACAGAGTGACATGACCTGGCAGAACTCCTCTGCAGCTTCTCCACTTCCATTTCCTCCTCCTCTTCATTTGGCCGCAGCCGGCCGCCAGAAAACTCACAACGCTGCCAGTAATCCTTTGCGATGGCTGACAGCACAGCAGGCACTATATCGCACAGTGGGACTGACGTTTTATAGGCCTACTGTGGACTGCTATCAGCCTAAGGGAGGGAGAAGCATCAGCGAGGGACGAAGTATAAATCAGCACTGAAATGTGGCTTCTGTAAAAGTCCCTGTGAACCAAGTAGAGGGGAGCCTGTCTGGAGGTTTGTGCCTCACCAAACAAAATTCCCCAGTCTTGTGAAGGAGTGTATTTGGGTGTTCTCTTAAGGCTGTTAACATTGTGCCACTTCACCCCGCCATGCAACAGTGCTCTTGAGTGAAACTAATTTGAACCAAACCTAAGATTTAGTGCAAATCACCAGATAAGTGCACTTGTTTTCCTTTACCTCTGTTCCCTCCCTAATCATTTAATCCTCCTTAAGATAAAACAGTCTCTCTTTCCACCTTCCTTAAGCCGCTGGTGTAGCTCAGTTCACCACTTTGCCAGGGTATGTGGGAGAGGAGGAGAGGCAGAGCCATTGCACGACCATACAATTATTCCCAAGAGCTTGATTTCTGCCCCTCTTTAGCATCGTTATGCGTCTGCACTGAAACTGCATGACAAGCTCTCACTGTTGGCAAGGAGCACAACAGTGGGAAGATATGCTGCATATGGCTGGAGGGTAGACGGATGTATGTAGTAAAGTGATGTCATACGTGATTGATTATATTCTGCACTTGTATGCACGTGGTAACTTGCCTTAACAGTTGACGACACTGACGTTTAAGCTGCAGGCAAATTTCTGACAAAAAAGTTAGATAGACGGTAATTATATGCTATAAGTGACAATATAACGTTTACTACACTTCACCTGATTTGATGTATTTCATTTGAAATACATTCACTCAACACTCAGATGAAGGATTTCAGTCTCATAACTATAACCCTGATTCCAAAAAAGCTGCGACACTGTGTAAAATGTAAATAAAACGAGAATACAATGATGAGCAAATGAACTGTTCTCCGGCTTTACGAAGTGTTCCTGAGCCCATGGAGTAATATCCTTCATACAATCATGTGGTTACAAAATGGTGAACCTTGCTCCATCCTTGCTTGTGAATGACCAAGACATACCCAATCATGATACTATCACCTGTTACCAATGAACCTGTTAATGATTCACACAAAGCCTGAACGGAAACTTGCACCATGCTGAATTTGATAAGGAATTCATGTTTATAAAACATCAATAGTCCAGGAATGAGTTACCACCAACACTACATTTTTTATCAACAAAAGAAAACGACGTATCTTAATGTGAAGGTTTTGCAGTATTAGAAAATATGATAAAACCTAAAATGTTGGGTTTACAATCAGAGATGTTATTCAGACACTGCTGAAGGATGAAGAATGCTTGTTGGGCCCCCAAGCTCCAGCAAAGCTCGTTAAATTTATCAAAGTGTATTTTTCCTTGCAACTCATTCACTTCAGCATGCCTTGAGCTGTCATGACACTCGATATTAGCATTTTCATCACTGTGACTGTACCCCCATAAACTAGGCACACTGGCTTGCCTTTTGCTTCATCATTTCTTGTCTTGACAGTTGCCATGATGCATGCCATCAATGACACTTAACCACTGCGTGCGTGATGTGTTTACCCTGACCATGACCCGCACTGCCTCACAGGCTGGATCAAATAGTGTCACAGGCTGCATGCAGCCCTGAGGCTGGACGTTCCCCAACCCCAAAGTTTCTCACCTGATCAGTTTTGGGAGAAGGAATCTTTTCTTTTCCTTTGTTTTTGTCACTCTGTCTTCCTCTCTCCCTCTCTGTCTGTCTTACTCTCTCTGTCTTCTCTGTAATGTCTGGTGTCGTCCTGTGTTTACATGCCGCCGCTGTTCAGTGAGCTTTTTCTACAAATTATGGTCCACGCAGTTGACTCAGACACCACTGTGTGCTGGGCTCAGTCTATGTGCATGTGCTATATGGTATGAGACAGAGGGAGAGAGAGAATAAGAGAGTAGGCGAGAGAGTGAGAGAGGGAGTCATTAAGTGATAGAAATCCCCCCCTCCTCTCATTCTCTATCTAACCTTACTTCAGCACTGACGTTCTTATGCAACGCCACCCACTGAGGACCCATCAGTGCCTCCCACACACACACATACAGTACATACACGCACACAATCGGCCTACACACAAGGAGTAGCCTTAAGCATCTTTGTTCTGTGTGGGAGAGGAATGACATCATTTAGTCCACCTGCGTGTAAAAAACAACCAGTACAGCACATTACTGTGTAGTCTGAGTCAGGGATGGTAATATAGTGTATGTGCTAAATTGGACCAGATTTCCATTCTGACCAACTGACTTCACTAATTAACACACCTTGACCAGAGAGGGAGGGAAAGTGTAGTCCACTCGTCTGATGCAGTGTGCAGTTGAATAGGGCCTACATTTAAACCAAAACATATTATTGTTTTATATTTTTGTGCAATAGTTCAACATTTTAGAAATACTGACTCACTTTCTTGCATGGACAGTAAATATGCAAGTACAGCCAGCAGAAGGTTCACTTGGCATTGCATAAAGACTGGAAATACTGGATACAGCTGGTCTGAATCTGTCAAAAGGTAGCAAAATCCACCTACCACCATTCACTAATTTAACTACTTTATTCCTAACAAAAAAAACAAGTGTAAAAGCAACAGTTTACATGGGGTTATGTACCAAACTATTTGGTGCTAAAAGTGCCAGGTGCTAAACTAAGCTAACTGTAGCTTCATTTTTACCATGATCAATCTTCCCATGTCAGCAAGAAAGCATATCTCCCAAAACGTTGGACTATTCCTTTAAGCTGAGGGGAAAATAGAGAGTAGAACTGAAATACCGATAACCTCATGTGTTTTGACAACACAGTACATTGCTTTTGTCTGTGTAAAAAGTATCCAGATGGATACTGCATGGGCAGGATTTACGTTACAAATATACAGAGGCAGTCATATAGAAAGTCAAATGAATGCCCTATAATTCACAGTTCATTACATGCCAGAGGAAAAAGGAAAAACCCTTGGCTGAATTAATATAAAACAGTGCAGCGATTGAAAAAGGAATATTATCCAAACAAAATGTGGTTATAAGGTCTTTAGTTTAATACGCTTCATATGGGAAATACAAGCAATTATCTTCAGGAATCCATAGGAAATTAGCACCCTATTATAAAGTGGACAAAGCACCTGAGGCACATATGGACAATCAATAATACTGAAGCACATGACCACAAACAAACCACACATTCACATTTCACCTACCAAAGTACACAGTATCAGGACATGGCTGTAGCTGCATCATAATCAACAGCTGCTCTGTGAAGTAATGTGTTACTGAGCCTTTTTTTTTTTTTTGAAACAGTACTGCAATTGCTCTGAGAGTATTATGTTAATCGGATCATAATGATTGGTGAAAGTGGTGATGTGTGCGTGTGTGGGAGACAGACCCTGCAGCACAATGCCATGACCGAGCCCAACGCAGTAATATATCTGACAGTTATGATAACACACTATGATGATGCTGGCATCAGAAACATACACTCATTAACATGATAATATCCTCAATGTGTGTGTGTTTATGTTACATGTGTTTGATAAAGTGCTAATGGTGTATTAAGTTGATGATGAGGTGAGAAGCGACTGGTTCTTCCAGAGCTCCGGCTCTCACATGTGTCAGTGTTTAGTGCCAAGAGCATAGGGATTTGCATCACCAGTCACCCACACAGAGTGATTAATTCAGCCATTATTTCAGATGCATCCTCTGCCCAAACTGGATTCCACAGCAAGTTGACAGCCTCCAACTCCTGTGCTCTATTTATTTGTGTCATACAATATTTTAGCATGTGATAAATGATAAAGCCCTTGATGATATCTGACAGTGTGTGTTCATTTCATAAGCTTGCATGTCTCACACAAAGCAATTAAACTGATGTTGCTGAACAGATGGAAGGGCAGACAATAAGTATATGTTTGAATCGATTAAAGAAACTGTCATCTTTTAATTTTTTATATGTTTACCAGTAACAACTTAATCATCCAACCCCCAACTGAACTCAACACAGATCTTTAGGATTGGTAGCTGAAGATAGATTACATATCATTTTGAAAGAAATAATATTACTGAGACAGGTCCTCTATATTCAGTGTAAACGCAATATAGCAGGATTACAAACTGATGTTGGAGTTCAAAAACAGTCTTCATTTACCTCTGGACATGATTTTTCTGAATACTGACCTAACAATAACAGATAAATACACGTCCTGGTAATGGTCAACACACCAAAATAGAGCAGGCTGGAAGGAGGAATCTCTATCATAACCATCAAGTCTGCTTCATTAGAGCCTCTCTGTGCACTGCTGTTGGTTGACAGGCGTGTGGTACATTCCCCAGGTCACTGCACAAACTAGGACATACTTCTGCACGGACGCTGAGTGCACACAATCAAATATTTTGTTCTGACTCGAGCGATAAAGTAATGTTTTATGCCCTGGCATATAGATCAAGGTCTGTTAATTTCATCATCACAAAGAGATTCAATGTTTTAGTATTCAAAGAAATAGACAGGAAAGTTGTTGTTTTTTTTTTCTTTTTCTTTTTTTTTTCTTTTTTTTTCGCAGTGGAGGGCAGCCAAAACATTTGCTTGGGAGTGGTGGTGAACTTTAATACCAGCAGTGAAAAGCAAGTGTTTAAACAACTGGAAAAATTGGCTCTAAATCTGTAGCTAAGACTAAAATGGTATTGAGGTCAGGATTATTTGGTTATATTTGGACATATTTAACTTAAACGTTCATTCTATGTAAAATAATTTTACAACATTGAATATCAGCTGCGCCAGGGGAACTGTGATGACCACTGATCTTTCTAATGTTTTTCTTTATTGTTTGTCTTCCGATCTCCAACACTGAAAACCTAATCAGTTCACCAGGGCATATCTATCCATGGTAAGCCGTTTCTGCCGCTCACCTTGAGGTTAATGTGTTTAGCAGTGCAAACATGGGAGCCGTGGGAAGTAATGCTCTCAGGGAAAACAGAAATGTAAATCAAATTGACACAGGTTAAACAGTTAATAGCGTGTGTTTTTACACTTAGCAATGCAAATAAGTCGCATAATTGTCTTGTAAATGCATGTAAATAAGAACTGTTTCATTTGCATGGCAGTGCACCCACCCCAACCACCTAGTTACTCTCTACCTGTGCTACTGTAACACTACGTCTTGACATTCACAATTATCCCTGAATTTTCACTCGGCTGCTAAGTTAACTTCTTTAAAAACCTCAGGGATAAAATAATTAGAATATAATGGTTGGGGAAATTGGCTCAAGCTCTTGTTTAATTAGGTGTTTGAAGCATTAATGTTGGTGCATGTCAGAGAAAATGAAATGAGTAAGAGTGTGTTCAGGCCTACATGTGAGTGTCCCAGGCAGCTCAACTATCCCACTCGTTAGTGGGATAGTTGAAATTCCAGAGTTCTGTGTCAGTCGGGGCAGCTTTCCTGGTGATGTCCGAACAGGTTCGTTTGGGGAAGAGAGGTCCAATGATCTCTCAACTGCATTGGAAACAGCTGACCAAACCTTTCCTTACAAACTATTACATTCTTGAGTTATTACTTTTGGTCACATGGATAGGGACCTGGATGCAGACAAAATGAAAACCTCCACTAGAGGTGCTTCTAAAGTTGTCAGATGGTCACATGATCTCAGCAGTGAATGTTGCTCTTCCTGTCATTTTTGTGTAAACGTGTGCTTTACGCATGTGCGTAGTCCACTTGTGGCAGAAAAGGCGAGGAGGTGGCTAGGCCTCATTGATTACTGTACAAAATCACAACTTTATAACATTGCTCGGTGATTTTGCTCAAACTGGATCATATTTTTTAGAGAACATATTTTCTGGTTTTCCCTCTGAAGTCCTCTGCCTCAACTAAGGAGGTTTTCTGGCCTGACAGGGAATACAGTGGTGAAACAGCAGCTAACCAGGGCTCTGACTCCGGGAATGACAAAGACACAGTGGATTCAAGCAGCGACAGGTGTGCGGTGGGAGAGGAGTGAGAGGGAGGTCGGGCATCAGTCAGCGCCCACCTCTGGAAGCCTGGAGGGTTAAGGCGGGGTCAGCCCAGAGGTACCAGTAGCAAAACCTGGCAAGAAAACCCACATCCTTGTCATAAAACTGGCCTCTGTCGGTCTCAGAGACAGTGTTCGGTCCTGGTTCTATTGCCTGCTCACCTGCCTCAAGTTTTGGTTTTCTGACTACACACATACATAATGCAGATGTTCATGTAAAAATTACACTAAGACGACCAACTTCTGCTGCTGAAATCTGGAGATCAACTGTGTGGAGGTCTGCTGTTTTGTCTGCAGCAAGGTACTCTTTGCCACACGTGCCATGTACCACTCTAATTATCATGAAATCATCACCGGTATATAACTGACTTCCCTCTTCTTTGCAGTTTGAAACACACACATTGAACTTAAACTCATCCCAGCACTTCTCAAGGGCACAAACCTGACACAGTAGTGTTCATTCACGATTACTGCCCTGCACTGCTGCCAGTAAAGGCTACAGAGATGGCTTTATCTCTGCACATTTTGACTTCCTGTCCCACTGATCCATATGAGTGCGAGCTGTGCTTGCCAACAATCCCATCCTCACACATTTAGCACAGACAGGGGGGAAAAAAAGCTTCCTCTGAGAGCTTGAAAACACATTAACTGAGCTGACAAAATATTTTAGTCCTGCACAGACAGTAAAGGAAAGTAAAGGAACAAAGTGTACCTCTCATGACTTAAAGTTACAAGTCAGAAGCTGCACGGCCGGTCTTCACCTGGGTTTCATTCTTTAATATGTGCAAATATTATTCATGAAAGTGTTCAAAGCATTGTAAATTGTAAGTCAGGTAAATCCAAACTGACTCTAAGTAGACAGAAAAGGTGTTTAGATTGCAATAGCTATTTTTTCTCAGCTACAGAGAAGACTTTGTGGTGACACGTCAGCTGAAGATAATATGGATTAAGTGGTTGTGGAGATTGTAGAGAAAGTTTCATATGAATATATTCGTAGGAAGGACTTCAGTCTCTACTCTTGCTTGCTTTGCTCTCTGCTTTCCCAGCATGCCCTGGCATCTCTGAGCATGAAGCCTCACAGAGACAAAAAGATTAGTTGCTATAGTGTCCTTCTTTCTCTCTCACTTGAATACACACACGTATACACATGAGGAAGTGATGAATAGCAGGTGTCCACCCCTCATACCTTCCTCCACTCTCGACTCCCCCACCATTGCCACCAGTGCCACAGATCGGCAGATTGCACAGCACTGATTAATCTCTGCTTGACAAGCTGAGTCTGATTCATGTCGCTTGGACACTGCCGAAAGTAGCCAAACTCTTCACAATTAAAGAGGCAAGTTGGGGGGTATAGTGTGGTAGACTCATGGTTTTTAATGTTAGAAATATGCTCCATTTTATTCAGAAATGAAGATGTGATCCCAGAACCAGAGCCATAATCAGATAGTGTAGTGAACATTTTTAAAAGGCAGAAACTCAACCATGATTGCAGATTTTATTCATATGTCCGAGTGGTATACACAGCATGCTGTGACTCGCTTTAACATAACTCTGGCCTGACTCTCTTATGCAATCGTGAAGCTGTAAAGCGATGTGATCAGAACTAAATCCAGATAAACAAAAACAAACCAGATGTGAGGGAAGTCTTTATTTCCACCTGATAAGGCGAGGCACGTGGACCAATACCATAAACAGCAGGGTCACAGTCGCTTGCAGCTTAACTGGGATTACAGAGGGCTACTTTACAACACTGATGGTTAGTTCTCTCTGACCACCCCTGAGCTGCAAAGTCTCATGAGGACCCAGCAGCAGGTATGGGAATGGCTCGATAGACTGCACTGGAAACCGAAGTGCGTCAGCCTGAGAGGTGTGGGGAGGGAGGGGAGGCGGAGAGGACTGTTTGTTTTTGCTTCCCTTCTGCAGATAAGAGCAGCTGCAGTTTAAAGGGCCGGGCGTGTGAGCGTCTGCAGGGGATATCTACAGTGTACAAAGCAAACTGGACAACTCCCAGTATGCATCAGAAAGTCTAAATACAGATTACTGTGTGTGTGCGTGTGTGTGTGTGTGTGTGTGTGAGGGTGGGGTGGGGTGGGGGGGGTGCGCGCATACCTCAAGAATGCAGGGAAGTATGTATGAGAAGACAGACCAGACCAGACTATCAAGACACAAAATGCTCCATGTATCTAGATGCCATGAAGACAATCACTCCTAAGATTCCTGAAAACTCTTGCTGTATAACTCACATTTCACCTTTGTTCCAGTTCTGCGTGAATTAGCAGAAGGCAGTTGGCAGCTGCAGGGTGTATTAGTGCAGCGCAGTATATTTGAATGAATGTAAACCGCTTCGTCTCTGCCTACCAGTCACAGCAATGTGTTCCAAATGGGTGTGTGAGCAACTGTTTCAAGCAACTGTGTGTCACTGCCCTTGATACTCACTTAAGCATCAGCTGTGAGACCAGTCAACAAATGTTATCTTTCTCATTAATGTGTAATCCAGGCAAGAAGTCTAATTCTTCACGCTTGTCGCACACTTCTACAACAGAACATTTCTGCTTTTTAAATGGACGTAACTGCTCCAAATACGCAGAGAAAACAAAACACAAACAGATGGATTCCTCTCTGCTGCGCTGAGATCCTTTACTTTCCCCCGTGAGATCCAGATAAGGCGCGGTGAAGCAACGTTCAGAGGAAAGCACAATTCACTTTAGCTTATCATTGCTCAATCAGCTCCAGTGTACTTCCAGAAATAGATTGGGTGAGGGGTAGGACTAAGGCAAGGGACTGAAAAGCCATTAACTCTTCGCTTTTTTTTTTTTTTTCTGAGGAGGGTGACATTACCATAAGGCCTTGTCGGCTGGCGGGGACCACAAGCTGAGCTGAGCTCCACCTGTTTCTATGACAGGTGAAGGGGGGACTGGGGGGCTGGGGAGTGTGCTTGGCACCGGATTAGCATCAATAGTGGTGCTGGCAATGTTTCACTCTCACTCTTTCCCTCTCCCAGTGACATCCGTCTTCTTCTCATCAAGCTGCTGTCTCTTGTTGTTTCTCTGTGCTATTCTGATCCCACTCTCAGCCTTACCTCACTTGGATTTTCTTCTCGCTGGTATTCTTAAGACCAAATTTTTATGGCATTCACATCCTCTGTATCAGGCTTCCTCACTCTCTTTTGTGTCAATACCCACAGAGTGCCCTTCTTTCCTCCACTGTCATTCAGTCACATGATCACAATGATTTCACAATAATAAAACATATAATATTATTATTACTATATATAGCTTGCAGCCAAGGCTAAAGTGTAGTAGTGTTCAAGACATGCTACGTGCTTGACGAATGCCTCCTGTGCTTAAAGGGGTCAACAAGACTTTAATTTTAAAAATGTGACAAAATATTTTTTATCCAACACAAAGTATACGTGTACTGTATGTGTGTGTTTGTGCGTGTAATAACGACTGTACTCTGAGTGAAAGACCCTCGACAGTAAACATGTTTGAGTCATGACATTGTCTCTGTTTGATAAGTGGAAACCTGGCTGTTATTTCTACTCCAGTCACATTCAAGCTTCAGGGTCCATCACTGTCCTTCACACAGCACGGTGGGATGGTCATCCTTCATACTGCACAGGCTACAATACTGGTACATCTTAATCGATAAGATTTCCTCAGGCCAATTTCCCTCTTACTTGAGACAAGTTTTTATTATTGTAAAGCAGTCATAATCTCAGGAGGCACAAAAGGCTTTGGTGTAAAGTGCCTTCTATCGGATCAGAGGCTAGCAAAGCAAGCATTTTCTATTATGGTCCTTGGTCCTGGAAAGATCTGCAGGCCCTGCTCAAACTTGAGATCCTTGCCTCTTTAAACAATTGTAAACTCAGAATAATGGAAGCGGTCACTGCTAGCTGCTAACAAACTGCTAACAAACACAGGTCTAATTTAATGCTTCCTTGTTTACTGCACTGCCCTGTATTATGCGATGTATCTTTGGTGTTCTTATTGTTGTTATGTGTTTGTTTATGTGTTTGATAATGTTGTTTGACCCTGTCTTGGCTATAGGTCCCACTTAAAAGAGGTTTTAATCGTTCTCTCTATATATATATGTTTGACTTTAGTTCCAGGTTAATGTAAATCTTTGTAATATACCAAGTAGTATAATAATAATCTAATTTAAATAAGCAGAGGACAAAAATACTAATGATACTAACTAATGATACTAATGATAACGATGCCCTTTTATGATTGCTGGAAGTTAAGAGTACACGCTCCTTTCCTATGTACTATTGATTCTAAGCCTGTGCAGAATTTCACAAACCAGATAAAGACAGAGGTGATGTTCGCGACTCCTCTGTCATGCTAGCTCAGAGGGTTACCGTCCTGAGCTGTGATGTACAGAAAAACGCAGTAATAATCCATCAGAGTTTTTTCAGAATGACCTCTTCCCCTACCCGGGTGATTTCACATGCATACAAACACAGGGTCACAGAGATAAACAAACACCCCCACCAAACTCTGCAACACTCACAGTATCAGCGGCTGAGATAAACCCGCACACACAGGCTGAACTTTACACAGCCTATCAAGTCCCAAGTGTATCAGGGGACACGCAGACAGACAAGCGATGATGAGCCAGCCCCAGAGGGCCATGATATGCCAGCAGGGTCAGAGTGATTTTACTCAGCCAGCTCTGCCATGATACAGTCCAACAACCTCTCATCACAAGCAACAGCGGTGACACCACAGAGGTCTCGACTTCAGCTCTGCAAACCCAGACACCGGCCATCAAAAAAATGTTCCTCTTGTGCTGCAAAATGAGGTTTTTACTGAAATCATATGTTGCTTGTTGCAAAGGCTACAATTTTCCTTCTGTCTTATCGATCCTCAACACTTATACAAACTATGTGGGTGTATTCTCCAAAAGCCATCTCCAAGGCTTGAATTTACCATGTTGTTGTCAATAATGCCTCTACAAATCATCCCCTTATACTTAAACTGAATAATCACACAACAATGTAAGCAGCTAAAAATCCAAAGCTTACAGTCAGTGTTACTTTATATGTTGAGATGCTGGAAAAATGCATTTTATAAGCAACTTCACAAGGCTGATATATTTTATCTGAAACATCAAAGTCCCAATAAGTGATTCAGTAGATAACCTCTTGAGTTTGAAGCACTTCAGGCCTGATTTTAATCCAGCTGCTGTATTTTTCTCCAGGCCAAGTATAGTACAATACTCTTAGGATGTATACGCTTGGATCTCTTTCAACTCCACATAAAAAGTACTGCCAGTTATCCATTAACAGGCCACATCGTTGAGGACAGTGGGTGAAATGTGACACCCTGAACAGGCTTTCGTCCAGTTACATGATGTGTTTTATTATTTAAGTTAATAAGTGACTCCACTGATTTCCATCTGGTCTCCCATCTAGATGGAGGTCAGAGTGCAAAGGAATAGCACTCAGGCTGCCCCAACGTCTTACATGGAAGCGCTGCAGCAGATGGTTTGCTTTGATATTCACCATAGAGGACGTCTGCCTGTCACCCACCGATGGACCGATGATGCAGAGATTTACCAAAGCCAATTTTGTTTGCTCCCATGCCCCACTACACACGGCGGCATCTTACATGTGGGGTCTTCTCTTAATTCTTCTACCTTCAGTACACAGTTTCCACCTGTCTGCTGTGTGGTTTATCCCTAAAGCTATGCAGCGTGTTAGCTAACCGCCTTGGCGTGCGTAATGAGGCAGGCTTTAGTTCAGGAGGTGATCAGGCTTGACACGATCACACTCCCAGCCTCTATATGTGTACTGGCACTTGGCCCAAGGGCAACTATTAGCCAACACACCCTGCATGTTTGAACGAATGCTGCTGAGGGCTTCTGGTGATGCCTGTGTGCCAATACATCAGTGTTAAAGGCAGAGGTGTTGAGGAATGTAATTCACTATCTTATGTAATATTTGTTTCAGATAAAATTCACCAGCAATGTCTGACTTTAAAGCTTAATGATTTTTTTTTTTACCTAACCCATTGTGAGTGGAAGGTCTGAACTGGTTGAAGGTGAACAGGTGAATTAAAATGGATGTGGGTGTGCCTGAGAAAAACCTGATTCTTTTGACTTCAGGACAGAAAACTGGATTTGTCCCAACATGTTAAAAAACTCTAAAATACTCTCATTTAAGACCTGTATAAACCAGCTCAACCACAAAAACCAATGACAAACTGAACAGGTGTAATTATTTTCAAGCTTTTTAATACAAACTTAATAAACTATCAGTCCCTCTTAACATGTAAGACACTGACTCCAAATACTTTGTTATACCGTTTGTTTTATCAAGTATTGCACAATGTAGGTACAAAATTAATATACGATTACATTTTGTCCATAATATAGCAAAAATCTTTAAACTCTTAACAGAAAATACAACTCTTATGTTTTTCAAAAAAAGCAAATATTCTTAAATCCCACCACTACGGAATATTCTGTACACAATCTTTAGAATAGTCAATGTTTTTTATAAGATGGATTCATTTTATAATTTCAATAAAAAAAAGAAAACATAAAGTTGCTGCAGCCATCACAGATCACTGGAGTAGTAAAAAGATATAAATGCAATACCATGTCGTAGAAACAATAGATACTCTGATATTTTACAAACTCTGTACTAAATTAAATTATACAATTAGAAAAAAGACCAGGAAATCCCACTTATTTGTACCAATTTCTTGAAAAATTGGCGGTGTCCAGTTATGTTTAAATACTGAAAGAGGCCATGACTTGTGGTGGTGTTTTTTTCTTTTTTGTCTTTTTTTTATATCTTAAAACGGTCACATAAAAAAAATATTTTGTGCTTGGTTGGCAAAAGAAATGACAATGATGCAAGTTGAAGTTTAGGAAACCAAGCTTAGACATCTTGTACTAAAGGTATAACTCAAGGGGGCAAAGTAATTCACCCTCGGGCTCATGCTCTTAGACTCGTAACATGGATCTTACAGCTGACAAGTCACGTTTTCCTTTTATCCTTGACATTCTGTTCTTGTGTACTCTTTTTTTTTATTTTTCAAAATGTGTATTTGTGTTTGCCCCCACCCCCCCAACCCACCCCAATCACATTATCTCTGGTCGATTCTGTGTGAAGTAGTAGCTTAAGTAGTACCTTTACGTGTACTAGTTGGCCATAACTGGCTGGAATTGCTGGTTAGAATACTGCATGTTGTTCAAGCTGAAATTCAAGCCATCCATAAGGGACTTGTCATTAAGGCCACCATAGGCCGCAAACACATCGAAGGCATTGCTGTACTGCAGCGGGCTGAGGCTGAGTGAGCTGTCCCCAGGGAAGAGAGCACTCTGGCTGCCCTGGCCCTGAAGGCTGGGGAACACAAACTCCTTGGCGTTGGGGGACAGGGCTGAGGGCTTCTGGTGCTGCTGCTGCTGCACTCCGAGGCCCAGCCCGTACAGAGAGTGCATGGAGGTGGAGATGGCTTTCTGTTTCAGGAGACTGTTCACATTCAGGCCCAGGTTGGTGGGAGAGGTACGCGCCACCTTGTTCCCAGCACTAGCGCCGCCATTGTTGTTGCGGCCGCTGCTCTTCATCTTAGTGGAGCCAAACTTGGTGGCGGCGAAGGTGGCTGTTGTGAAGGTTAAAGGCTGCGTGGAGCGGGGCATAAAGGTGGGGCTGACGGCTGCAGAGTGGCCGAAAGGAGGAGAGGGTGAGCTGGAGCCCGGAGAGGCTCCGTTCACGGCCTCATTGATGGGCATGAAGACCTGCGCGTCGGGATTGAAACTGTTCTTGATCTCCTTGTCCAGATCAAGTCCTCCGCTATTAGCTCCACTTTCATTGCTGTCATCAACATACAATACTTTGACAGGCCCCTTCTCCCCGATCTGATAGGACACCTCAAAGGGGTCAATCCACACGCTGAGATCCTGGGGCAGGTTGTTACGGACATCCTCGATGTCCAGCCCGCTCTCTTTGGCTGCCTTTTCCACCACAGGGTCCACCTTCTCCCCCACGTGGATACATCTGAATCCTGAGCCCTTGTATGGCTTGTCTGGGTACCAGTGTCCCTCATACTTCTGCTTCAGCTGCCTCTCCAGCTCCTCGCCAAAAATATTGACCCGCCGCCTTGGCAGCTTGTTATACAGGTACGAGATGATGAAGTTGAGAGCTACTTGGATTTCAAGCTGCATAGCTAACTGCTGAAGTTTACCAGGTGCGTGAAGATTAGGTGTGTCTGACCTTGAATGTGTCCACTGGGTCTGCTTTGTTTATCCGTGGTTGGCAACACAGATGCTCTCCAGGCAGGATGGCGAAAGCAACCAGAACTCAGACAAAAACAGGTTCAAAAGCAAAAGTGCTGGCTTTGTAGA
Source organism: Chaetodon trifasciatus (assembly GCA_037975065.1). NCBI lineage: Eukaryota > Metazoa > Chordata > Actinopteri > Chaetodontiformes > Chaetodontidae > Chaetodon > Chaetodon trifasciatus. The sequence goes on along the minus strand of JBBMOE010000066.1, from coordinate 1,917,944 downwards.
AGTGTTGTCCTTCCACAGGGTGTGATAATGTTTTCCTGTAACAATTTAAAAGAGAAAAATACTTCTTAATCATTCATTATCAAAATGTCTTCATAAATTCATAAGAAAGGGTAAATATCAGTGTCATGTTTAAGAGTCACAACAAACAGATCAGTTCAGGTCTGTTTGCCCTTTTAAGGCAAGTGCAAGTAAAATGTCCTTTAATTATTAACAGCCTGTCTCAAGAACCAGTGCATGTTGCAATTTTGTCTGCTGTGAGCTCCTAAGTTGAATGTCACAAGACACACAGCCTAAGCAGGATTTCACAGCAACGATCAGATATGAGAAAATGTGCAGCCATTGCAGAAACGTGAGCACATTGATCTGGGATCAAGCTACACTTCTTGTCAATCTGGCACCAAATTGTGCATATATTGTTCATCTGCATGTCAGAAAGTGGGTATTGAGCACGTTCACCTGGCAATAAAACTCGGGAATCCTGTTACATAATGGGCTACTGGATAGCCTCCATACAGCATGAGACAGGAAGACTAAGGCGAGGTTGTTGCATTTAATCAACGAAAACGGTCAACTTAACCGAGGAAATGCCTGGTCAGCGATGCTTAATGGGGAAGAAGTTTAACGAGGAAATGATTTAGGTGGACTTCGGGGTTTGCTGTCTTGTGGGCTGGACTGATATGCGTTTTGCACGGCCGATTGCTCAGGGAGCTTCCTACATTGAAAACAATGTCGACATTAGACTTAACGCGCTGAGGCGACACCCATATGTTTGGCAATTTAACACAGGGAAGACCGCACTTGGTTATTTAAAACACAACCCTGGATACAATGGAAATGTCACGAGCTGTAAAACCAAATTCAAAGAAACAGGCTGCGCCACGATAAACATCATGAGACGAGTTGGGCTGAGGGATACAGACTGTGAGCCTGACGAGGCTCTTTAAATACCCAAAAGTGATTAATTTATTCATCCGTGTCGAAACAAAACCTGCACGGGGATGTTCGTGCAACACACATCCTCCCTTCATGAAACAGTACCCGAGATGAGAGTCCACACAGCGGCGAAATGGCTACAGGTCTTGTTTCATCTGATCAGTTTTAGCAAGTCAAAAGGCAAATACTTGCTATTTCGCAGCATATGCAACACGGTAATGAGTTTAGCAGCCATGAAAATAAAAATATACAATGAAGTACGATATGGTAGACAGTACAGTCACGAGCACATCAGACGCATTTCAAGTCTCTGGGGGAACATTTGTGTTTTCTTTTCCAGCTGGGATGAAATTTTTAAAAAGACACGCAAAGACATACACTTTTATCGCACACACGCGCATGCACACACACACACACACACACACACACACACACACACACACACACACACACACACACACTATCTCTCTGGCTCACACTCTCTCACACACACATACACACACACACACACAGACACCCCTCCCTAACTTCGTGGACTGACGCAGCAAATCAGCTTAGTAAGTATGAATAGAGCTACAGTACGACAGCAAGCAAATAAAGACAATAAAATTAAATAGTCTACATCACAAGCAAGAGAAACAAGCTTAAAATACTTACTTTTTGTAAAAAATAAAGATTCTCAGTAGTTCTGGAGTACCGTTAGTTAGTGCAAATAGAAAAAAAAGTATAAATACTTTCTTCACATAGAATATATTATCAACATTACAAAAAAGTATTCCAGTACATGTACATTTCGGAGGATTGGCGTTTACGGTTTGCTTCGGTTTCTGTTTTTAAGGTTATTTTGCGTTTTTTTTCCTTCTCTCAGCAGGCTGGCAGAGTAGCTCCCGCCTCTCCGGGAGTTTTGCAACTTCGTCCGCCTCCTGCTTCAGTGGTGCCTGTATTTATAGCTTTCCTCCGCCATGGGCACGAGGTAGGCGGTGATGCGGTTTCAGAGGTCAAAACAATGCGAGCGGCTACGATTGGTCCAAAGTGTGAGACCCGCCCTCGAAGCGGTGCCTCAGTCGTGCGCTTATTGGTTAATCCGCGCTGCCAATTTCAGACATATGATTCTGTGAAACGGGAGAAACGCCTATGATGAGCGCTTGCGTCAGAGATAACCTAGGTCTCTGCTGCTGACAGCAAAAGGCTAAAGTAATTAATGTGAAGACAGAAACGGTATTATATAAAGAGATATCCTGCCCATGTTTGACTTTTATCAATGTGAAAATGTCGAATTGTAGATGTTTTATAAGCTAAACCCCCTTCTCTTATTATCCCAAAATATATAATCTGGTCTAACCATTGTCATTTAGCAAAATTACGGACACTGTGAATCGATATATTTGAGCTATGTACACATGAGAGCACGGCTCGCTGTTCTTTAAATGCCTGTGCCATGTTTATACCACATATATCGAGCCCCAAAGAGAGGCATTTGCGCCATTATAATCGCATTTATATCATTTACTTCCCTTTCGTCATAGATTCCACACATAGGACCTTAGTGTTTCGTGACCTGCCACGAAAAACTGCAGGAGTTATGATGAATGTGTATTGCCTGAGAGGTGATTCCCTATAGCGGAACAATACAGCTGACAGCAGTGTGGGTGGTGCTGAATGCTATCTAGAAAACACAGGCGCTGATTGGTCTAAAACGGGGCAGGAGCCCTACGGTGAATGGTGTGCCCGTATCCAAGGTGCTGATGTAGGCTGCGCACGTCATCGCTCGGCTGAACGCATGCTGTTGCCAAATTTAAAGTGCACTAACACACATAGGGTGTGTGCATGATATGAAGTCATTGTTCTACAATGTCATACTTTACATTGCTGTTCCGGAAAGGGAAAAAGGGTATATATGGTTAATTATGAAACCATTAACCACAATAATGAAACTTGATATCTCATAATGATTAATGCTAGATAGATAGATAGATAGATAGATAGATAGATAGATAGATAGATAGATAGATAGATAGATAGATGAGTGTTAAAAACAAAATGAAATAAAAAAACTAAGTTAGGAATGGCTGATGCCACAGTGACTTCTATCAGGGCATTTTTAATGTCACATTAATATATCTGGAGCATCTTGTGTATTATTGTCTTGGAAGTTTTCCTATTCTCTTCTATTCATACCCCTTGATGACATTCGGTCTGAGAGTCTTAACTTTTGTCATCACAGCAGCTGTGCTTGTAATGGAAAAGGAAGTCTGCTGGTCTGTATGGGCCTGCTGACAGAGTGGACTTTTAGACATTCTTCAAGCACTTAGGTTTGCCAAGCAGAGTCATGTGCTCCTTGTGAGCCGTAAATCTGTGTGAAAGGCCTCCCATAAAAAGTGCTGTGGAGATCAAATGCGCGAGACAGACGATGGATCAGGCAGGGCCAGAATAGAGGAGAGATTATTGACATTGCCCCGCTGATTCGGATTCACAAATGTAGCCTAGAGGTGAAGTGGGTGGGAAAGTGCATTGGCTGCCAACAGCACTGTGACTTCCACAGTCCTGGAAAGGCCTCCTGGATTGTTTACTGTAAACAGCTCAGCACAATCTAATGTCTCATGTCCTCTAGGATCAGGCTTTTTAAGGTAGTTTATATACAGTGTATGATTCTTGCTCTTTTTCAGGAGTGTGTGAATTTTATGCGGGTGCTTTCTTTTGGTGTTTGCAGTTGTAATAAACAGCTGTCACCTGACAGAGGAAGGTCAGCAGCCATAATGAGGCATGTTAAGACTGCTATATTGTCTTAGGGTGTAATCCTCTAGTGTATCCTCCTCTCACTGCCGGAGTGTCACTTGTCCTTATGAAGGAGTGTAACACCCTAAGATCCCTAATCCCCCAATCGGTCTTCAGTCGGTGCTTTGACTCCAGGGATGAGAATGTGGGTGAAGGGGGAAATAAAGTTAAATGAGCAATTAGCTAAATGCTGTTTTCATTTTCAGTGTTTTATGAAAATCCGACGCATGAGGGCTTTGTTAAGCTGTTTTAAGGCGTCTTTACATTGAAGCAAAACAACATAAACCATATGAGATTTCTCTGAGAATTTAGGGAGCAGAAAAGAAGGTGTGGGCTTTGCTGGGATTTACTAACCCCTTTACATTTATTATCACAGTAAATTGAAGGTCACCTTCAAAAAAAAAACATTGCACAGGAAATGTTTGTCACAAGACCTCAGTCTAGCATAACAAAGACAAACTTGATCTCACCCTGACAACAGAGCTGTCTTCTTTTGCATGCTGCCCTTTATGACATAAACATTCAGGTTCCTGTGATAGGACCATATACTGAATTACGCTCAGCAGCAAATGTGTGACGTGCATAGTAATAGGCCACTTCTGCTTTTCTCTGAACCAGTGGGAAAAAAGCAATAGGTTGCCAGGGGAAAAATAAAAAAGATTACAATAATATTTATCAGCCATTGAGAGAGGAGGAGCAGAAGTCACATCAGTGCTTGTAATTAAAGGATAATTTACTGCGCAGTGTTTATGTTCAGTGTTACACAGCAGGGCACATAAATAGAAGAAGGGCAACTGACACACAAGAAGAGGAGATTTTTCACACACTACCACTTTCATGTCTGTCTCCCCTCCTCCTTTTATCCCTTTTTCGCCCCCTGGCCCTCCCTCTTTCCAGCTCAGACGGAGAGCCTTTGACGTCACTGGTTGTTATTACTTAACACAACTCTGCAGAGCGCCCTGGGCTCTCCGTGATAGACAGATGCTTTGCTCTCCCTTTGAAGAGCAAATGAGGCAGCGGGTGAGACATGCATCGGCAGAGACAGAGAGAAAGGGAGAGGAATACTTTGGGTGCAACACTATCACTGAGACAGGGACTTTGACTTTTATCTTTGTTCTGCCACTGAGAAAAATCGAATGTATTTTCTTTCTAGAGTCTTTAATGGAAAATGGTAACATCTGAGGGAATTGAATTGTAGTTTTGTTCCCCTTGCACAGTTTCCATTAGATTGCTACATGGACTTATTTCCCCAAGAAGGAAAACATATGTGCCTGGAACAGTTGCATTATGTATTTACAGAATTATGCATTAAAGTTACAAATTGTTGTATCACATTTATTAAAAGTATCCTACATTTCAAGATACACCGGTGGTCTTCAAGGCTTTCTCTTGGCTGACAAAGTGACCCAGACCTCCCTGTGGACTGACCACAGAATGAAAAAGCTAATTATCAGTTAGATGGGGAAACTGCTGGACTGCAGTTACTGTATCTCTGTTAGCATGTAGCATGTCAACACAACACAATACCTAGAATCCCTCAGCATCATTAAGCATTAGCATTAGATGGTAATACCAATAAAACTGCACTGAAGCTTACACAGCACAAGATGGTCAGTGTGTCTCAGTGTTCTATAGTTTTTATACAGAATATTAAACCTGAAAGACAGACAATCTTTTCTGTAACCATCACATGAGTCAAGACCTCACTTTTCCTGTCACTGATTCATGAAACGACCACCCTAATCTAAAATCTTACCTACTAAATTTCATGAGTTTTTACACCAACACTTCATGGTGTTATCAGAGGAAGACAATTTGTACTTTGTCTTTACGCTGGAGCAGTCTCTCAGCTGTGGCTGCCCATTAAACATCATGCATCAGTGACCTGCAGTGAATCACACAGCATGCATACACATGGAGGATTTACATGCTACAGTATATGTAAATACAAAGGTTATGTTATCGGTTGTCACGACAGCAGTGTAAGTACTTTTTCTCCTCCACTGTCGCCTTCCTAACCCACCGAGGCTGTTACATAATTCATCCAATGGCAGCCCACAGGGCAACATCAATAGATCCATTCGCCGTCCGCAGAGAGGAAAAAACAAGGCTGAAATGCACAAGAGCGTCCTGATATCGCCAACTCTAAGCTGTGTTAGATGGCTCATCATTGGTCATTTTCAGAGAATAAATGAAAGCATGTTTAATTTAAAATTTCACTGAAACACGTAGTGGTGTTATCTCTGGGGAGGAAACCTTTGTTACTCTGGAGTGAAAATCAAATTTAGGTTTTAATCACAGGGTTTCAACTGTATGTTGTTTTGCTGTGTTGAGCTGCTTCTCTACATTCCGTCCTGCCTTTCATACCTTTTCTTTCACTGTGACCTTGTGGCACTGATCAGCAAGACTATGACAGTGTATTTCAGCTTTCACCTCCAGGCAGAGAAAACACAACTGAGTGGTTAGTTTGACAGACACATAAACACAAACACGAAGGAACAGGTCATAACAAGTCAGTTGTGCTGTTCTAATGTCCATCAGTATTCTACATTCTCATTAATAGGTTGTCACACAGGGGTGGGGCTTGTGGACAGGCAAGCCAGGCGGTTGCGTGGAGCCCCCGGCCACCAGGGGGGCCCCGACCACTTATTTACAACAACAATTATTGATAGGCCTGGGCTTTCAGGGACCTCTGTTGGTCCCTGGACCTCACTTTGAGATCCACCAATCTATTTTTTTAGTATTCATCTCAAATGTACCAGAAATTGTGCATTTATGTGTGCAAAAACCAAATTTTTCCGGTGTGGGCCCCAGGGATTTCTTGCTTGGAGCCCCAAGAAGTGAAAGTGTTTGGGTTCTTGTCCCCGCCGTTGAATGTGAATGACTTTGTTACCGCAGGAAGGTAATCCATGACTGTAACGGCCACTTTTGTAATGTGTACCCTGAACGCTGCTAATCAATCAGTCTGAGATTAAAAACAGGTTTTAAAACCTGTTTAGAATGTTGTCAGTGGGGCAGTCGTTTTGTAGACTTTTGAAAAAAAGATTGCAATTTTGAATGTAAACATGAAAAAAATGATCAAAGCAAAGACCAAAGNATAATTGCAACCAGATTTAGATTTTTGTAAACAAGAGGACTAACATGAATGTTGGGTTGTTTAATGTGGTCAGATCAAGAACACTAGCAACGTGACTGTTGTCACATGAGTTCTTTTGAAAGCTATTCTCTTCATCCTACATTTCTCCTGATTTTGTCTCGTCGTCATTACTCCTCATCCCATCCGCCTCTCATGACTCCATGCTTTAAAAAGCAGAAAGAAGGAGAGAGGCAGTCAATAAGATAGCTTTGTATGTTCCCTGTATGTACTAAACTGTGCGCACACACCCACCCACACACACACACACACACACCCCTCAGGCTTCTTTGCACACAAACTGTTTCAAATGGTAAAGCGTCGCCTCTGGTGCCCCAAGGACATGGAGAATCAATTTAGTAATGAGACGTGGATAGTTGATCGAAAAATAAGAGAAAGGTGCCGAGGTATTTTTATTCATCTGTAGGTACATCACTCTGTGTGGTTTAGTGCCTGACATCGTGCTGATTACCTTCAATTTCTTATTCTTCCGCACTCCTCTCTCTCTCCAATCATTTATGAGCTTTTGATGCAGGGTGCTCCGTTCACATGACAAAACAGTGGCCCACTGTGAGCAAAGGATCACACTGGAGGGGTGTAAGATCCCTTCTGTTGTCTTTTCCATGTTCCATATCCACTGGATGAGTCTGTAACAGCAGGAGTGGTTGTAAACAAGGTAAAACATAGTACAAAAGGAGAGCCTGGTAATCCTTCTGCAGCTGCTGTTAGTTTAAAATGACACATTGTGTTATAAATCATTGACAGTAGCTCCTTACAACAGTTGCGGTATATACAACCCAAGAATTTAAGACCAGGTCTGAAATTACTGCAGACCTGGTCTTAAATTCTTACTGTTTTTAAACAAATGGTGACATAAATTCAGTTGTTGGGAAATCAGCGTGTTTCACAATTTTAGTGAGGGTTTTTTTTTTTTTCATGGGAAATTAGCAGTTTTATCTCAGAGTTTTCTCAGGTGAAGAGACTGGATTGTTTTGCATTGGTATTTTTTTTTTTTTTCATGAAAGAAACTATACAGTCATGTTCATGTATTATTATTCAGTATTATTAACATAAGAAAATCTATCACTGTGGTCACACATTTTTATTTTAACATGTGTTTATCCTACATGTAAAGTAGCAAATTAGATTTTCCTCCATTGTGGTTGCGGTTGCCTACAGTAGCCATGAGTGTGGTCATGATAGAATATTTTCCTTAGCCCCCTTTCTTTATCTTCTTTGTAATGTGTTTACTGCATTGAAATATATCCAGTTTGTTTTTTGGATTCAGTTGAGACAGATTGCAGTCTGTTATCAGAATGTCTCAAATGTCTCTTGAGTATGCAGATAAGCACGTGCATCACATTTCTATAAGACCTATGCTCAAAATCAAACTAAGACAGACCCCCTCTGCTCTTGGATTCTGCTACTTTTGACTTTCTTTTTGGCATGAACTAACTCCTCAGTCTTTCAGTGTGGACAGGCACATTCACATTATATTTGTGGCCACATGTGTCCTAAGTCACCTCAGTCACGTGGCTTGAGGAATTCAGTCCCAGTGCATGCTGGTAACATTCACACCTGTATATAGAGCTGTTTGCTTGTGACGAGTTGCATCAAGATGCATTTTAGTGCTTAGTGTGACTCTCTAGACTCTCTGAGGTGTTGGGGAAGCAATAGTCTCCAGGATGAAAGACTGTAGAGGTGCAAGAATGGAAGAAGTGTGGAAAAGAGGGGAACTACAGAGGTATAAAGGACAGCTGGGAGGATATGAAGGAAGAAGGAAGCGAGAGAAGACGGTTGTACCTTGAGGGCCAGGAGTGACCTCTAAGGAATTACAGTGAGAGAGAAAGATGAAAGGGAAAAGAAATGAAGAGCTGGTTTAGATGGAAAGAAGACAAATATGACGTTATGGGACAAAAGACACTCCAAGCGAAATAATACCATGCAGATAATTTAGTTATTTATGAAAGAAAGAAAGAAAGAAAGAAAGAAAGAAAGAAAGAAAAGTCGATTGATTCTGTCCTTCTGTCCATTGCTGGAAAGCAAAATCTACCTCATTTTCAAAAAGCAAAGTCAGCAAAATGGAGACCACTGACAACAGTAGAGCCCATGGGAAAAACACTTCTGTTGGATTGGAGGCTGTGGCTGCAGACTCTAATGTACTTATCATAATTCTGATTAGAACTGACCCTGGAAAGACACAGCGTGCAATTAGGATTCACAGAGAGAAATTAAAAGTAAACAACAGGGGCTGTCTGTTGAGAAATGTGCCTGATAGATGAGAGGAGAGATAGAGCGAGACAAGAGAGGAGGAGGAGAAAGAAAGAAAGAAAGAAAGAAAGAAAGAAAGAAAGAAAGAAAGAAAGAAAGAAAGAAAGAAAGAAAGAAAGAAAGAAAGAAAGAAAGGTGGAACAATAATCCCACTTTAGTCCAAAATAAAGCAATGCTGCTCTGTATTCATGGCTGTGATGAAATACTTTGTTGAATCTGTATGTCCATCTCCCCTCACACACATAAACACACATTCATCTCTCAGCAGGACAGGTCTCACAGTCCCTGAATATGCAGTCATGCCCCTGTGTGCTAACCATATGTGTGCACGTCTATTTCAGACATGTGCATGCATATGCGTTTCTTTAATCAATGGAGATGAAGTGGTCACGCACCAGCAGAAATCTCATCTACCTTCAAATGAGATTCTGCTTTTTTGATGGCTTTATAAAGCACCCATTATCTTGAAATGTTCAAGTGGTGTTTTTTCCATAAGATTATTCAACTTGTTATCGTCCACACTGTCACAAGCAGCAAATTAGATCTTGTAGCTTGTCTATTACAATCACAACTTAAATGTCTAGCAAGAATTCATCTAATAAAAAAGATATATATGGCTAAAGTGGCCTTCCATCACACGGTTTGCTCACACAAAATCACAAGTCTGTGTTGAAAATGCAAATGTTATCTCACCTCAGAGAAACATGTTGTGGCTAATAAGTCCCCCTACTGAGAAAACAGAAAATTAATGTATGTATGTGTGAATATTGCATTACTTTTATTTTGCTTACATACTGTCTTTGATGATGCACAACACTGAATTATTTACCAGCTCAATCAAGTGCTGATCCAAAAATAACTTTCCCGTATATATGGACTGCATGTTCATATGGCTGTTTATTGTATAATGTCTGACTAGAACAGGAGGAAGTTCATTGCTGCTGAGGAGAAATAACCTGGCTTTTCAAGGAAAATAACAATGTGCAATAAATAGAAAGTTTGCAGACAAAACATGGTTCTTTTCCAAGGCTGTAGCATTTATATGATTAATTTATTCATATATCCCACGAACTAGCATCAAATGTCAAGTATGATTTTGCAATTCTTATCCACAAAGATAAGAGCTGTTCTGATCATATTCCACATCTACATCCACATCATCAACACACTGGTGGCCAACCCCTGATTGCCCTGTTCTTTTGGCTCCGGGCCTGAACTTGAATTACATAGCCTCAGAGATATGAGAATGCGAGCAGAGGGCCTTTGCTTTACCCTGATGACATATGAAACAGATGGCACCACAACCTGAGACAAGACCAGCCACAATGTGTCTACTTATTTCAGAGAAGGCCCCAAAAATGTCACTGAAGTTCACATGTAAGTGCCTTTTATTGTAATTTTTAAGTTTGTTCATAGACTACTGTAAATTCTACTGTAACAGACTGCACTGTATCATCTTTAAATTATGTTCTATCACATTCTGTTTATGGCTAAAACAGATAAATAATTTACGATGTTTCCTTCCCGGAAGTGTTACACATGGAAGGAGACTACGTGTAGCGGATAAACGTAGCTCGGGGTATATGACTCTTAACACAGGTCTTTATCTCAGGCTGGGGACTTATACATACTTTGCCCTGTGGTGCATCTGGTTGGAGCAGACACAATGTACCACATTTACAGTCCATACACTCTGCTGGTCCACTGCAGTGTTTCCAGACTTCCTCCTCTATTGGCTCAGCACAGCGGGTTTGTATGCATGTGTTTGTCTGAGGTGACAGGTCTATGTTAGACCTCCCGTGGCCTCATCAGTGAGTCACACACAGTCATAGTAACATGCACACACACACACACACACACACACACACACACACACACACACACACACACACACACACACACACACACTGGTAACAGCGCATGACAGCTAATGGTTGTACCTGTTTTGGAAAACAGATATGGTATCATGGAGTGGCTGATGCATACTTAAAATGGGCACAGCACATTAACCTTTCCTTTATTTAGCTTCTGTCCTGTGGAGTCAACGAGGTGAACCGATATCAGATGGCAAACTGACTGGCCATGAATGGGAGTCAGGATGCAGACCTACTGCAGCGGATGTCTGTTTGTGTGGATGTTTTACTTTCCTATGAAGGAGATACGGTCAGTAAAGAAATTGTAAGGATCCATATATCCATATAGACTATTTCCAATTTCAAATTTGTAGTTTTCATACCCAGTCTTCAGTTGACAATGACTCAAATGACATCACTTGAGGCAGATTATCAGACTCCCTCTGGAGCCACAGAAGGCTTCATAAAACCTTTTTCATATATGCAATAGTATTCCCCAAGACCTGCAAACAGTTGGCTTGATGTGTGATTTTGGTGTGTAAAATCAGTGGACTTCCCCTTTAAGTGTTTTTCTGTCATCTACACTATGTCCTTTTGTCCTACCTGTCTTCTCATGCAGCTGCACTATAAAATACATTGTGCAAGCAAGCAAAATGAACACATACACAAGTATATATACTACGAACCTGTCCTTGCCCATATTGCTGCTAACTTGAGAGGTCAACAGTGATGAACCAAGACTGAAGCACAAAAAAGCTTAAAAAATAGACCAAACCATTTCCCTTCGCCTTCCATCCATCAAACTATTTGCTCTAACATTTCAAAGTTGCACCCCAAAAAGAGCTCTCACCAAACAACATCCTTCTGCCACACTCTGCCCCCCCACCCACCCCCACCCCCAAATCATCACTCCAGCCATTCAAAGGAAGCGGCCAGCTGCTGCGCTTCACACCCAGAAGTTTGCATCAGTCGTCTGAATTTCACTTCAGAGACCAGAGGTGGTGCATGACCCAGCGAATCAGTTACAAATGCCCTTTGATCCCAAGTGAAACACTTATGGTGTCACTGCCTTCCCCCCAACTGTCAACCACGTCAGTATGACAGCTGTGTCTCATGTCCTGACCTTTGCCCCATGACACACATACACGCAAGTATACAAATCTTATTCTGACATAATGGTGCCAGAGATGATATATCTGGACAACAACTGGTGACTGCTGTGGAGATGGTGGGGGGGACTCTGTGTATGTACTTTTTCTAACTGCTTAAAGAGAGGTTGAGTAGACCAGCATATCCCAACATACACCAGGCACATTGGTAAGGAAGCACCAGGGACAGATTATCTGTTCACTGTCAGGTATACACAGACACACTCGTCATCTGCAGGCAGTTTAAGCTGCCTGTGTGCTTCAGATGGTCACATAGCTTTGCTTTCAACTTCTTTCTCCAGCTGTCTGTTTTCATTTATTATACAGCTGTTTCTGGCTCTTAACATGTGAATAACTGAGTGCGACTCAATGAATTCCTTTCAGAAGAGACAGGCTGAAGGTATACAATGTGATCCCCATATTGCAACAATACTGCATCTGTCCTTCCTTCCAAACACTGTGAGTATAGTCAGAAAAGCTCAAACCTTTGGCAGTTTAAGTATGAGGAGACAGTGTTACCTATTTCTAGACAATTTAGTAGTGGGTTTCTCAGGTTTATATGGTTTCTTGTATATTGTATCATGTTTCTTTTACCTTTTAGCTTAAGGTCACGTAAATTCTACCATGTATGGGCATCTGAATGAATAATGCTGTGTACAACTCTCCAAAATAGCACATCAACAGCCACATGGAAGGCCTGTCACACAATTGTCAATTGACATCGGCGTTGCCACTCAGGTCAGACACTTAAAACAACTCTAAACTACCTCTACCAGGTAAATAGGCAGCCAGCAGCGAAGGGAAAATGGCTGCAATTACCATCTGTGGGAAAGGGAGGAAACTGAATAGAATCAAGGAGGTAAATCATTGCAGTTATTGTGTGTGAAAGTCTCCTTTTGTGCATTTGCTTTTGTGTGTTTATTTATTTATTTATTTAGCTTTTTGGTCTGCATATGTCTGAGTGTCTGACTACAAGTGTGTCTATGCTAAGGCTTATATGTGTGCGACATGTGCAGGTATATGCATGTGTTTGTTGCTTCTGCTGCTTCTGCTTAAAACTCCACTGGCCACAAAATAACAGCGCAGTTGCTTTTGTTGAGCGATAATGACTGGTTTTATTCACATTTTTTGGAGTAACATAAGATGATCTCCAGCTCTTTTTGAAATGTTTGTGAATGCCTTACAAACCCTACAGATGGACAGTACAATGGAAATGTGAAATGATCTAACTGTGGAACCATCTAGTCAAAATGGCAAAGGATAGAATAAATAAGACGGTTAAATGACAAAGTTTTGCCCTGAATTACACTTTATATCCTCTAAAAGCCAAAGATTTTAAGCTGCACAGTTGAGAGCTGGCATTCTTCCTCTGACCATTGAGGTTTGTTGATAAAAAAAAAAATATGAGTGGAGGAAAGCCGATTGTGTAACCTGTGTGATTTGGGTGGTGAGGAAAGTGAGACCAATTTTCTTTCATACTGCACATATTGTGGTGCACAGATGATCAAAAACTGGAATGGTTGTATGATTTTGATGGAGATTTATGATTTTGGTTGTGGAAAAAATGATGCCCTGAAGATTAGATTGTGAAAGATGCAAAAGTTGCTTCACTATTTTTGGACTTTCTGCGTAGAAATGTATACACAGCTCTCTGGTTCTGGCTTTTAATAATGTTTATAATGCACAACAGAAATAAGAATTCATTCATTCATTCACAATAATGCTGGAGAGCACACTTGTCCTGCATTGTCTGTCTCCTTTCTCTGCTTCTGTCCTTCCAAGTAATAACTCAATTAAAAAAGACTGAGCTGACTGGAACATGCAATTCACCTCCACCCAACCACGCTGTGTTATTAGCGTGCTGACGCAACACAGATCTGTTACAGCAGCCACCCACGACAGAGAGATGCAGAGCGACAGGACAGAAAAAGCAGCAGGAAAAAAAAAGCTTCATTTTCTTGATTGTCCTCATTATCCAAGAGCTCCGAGAGCCACATTTCTGTCACATTTCACAAAGTGCCTCCTTCTGTCGTCTCGAGACTGTTGTTTGCCTTCACCTCCACACAAACAAAACTCCCACTGAGGCAGAGCGCACAAGCCTCTGATGATGTCACAGTCACCATGGTAACTATTCTCACGCCTCCCCCCCACCTTCCCTTTCACCCTCTTTGATCCTTTAAATCTCTTCAGAGGGAGAGTGACAGTCCATCTGTCTGTAGCTTTAATACGTTCTCCTGCAAACATACAGGCTGCATTGTGTGACGTGAATGTTGCCAATAATACCGGGGACAGAGTGATGTAATTTTCAGGGCAGGATGAAGTTGAAAAAAAAGAGGCCTGGGTCAGGGCCATTCAGCTGAGAAGCAGGAAAATGTCCCTACTTTTGCTCTCATTCTCTCCACTCTCACATCAGGCACCAACAGCTCACACAGGTGGTCACTCTGCATACTGACACCTCTTCATTTCACATTCATTTAAGGGTCTTTTTAAAAAAAATACCAGGTAGTGATTAGCTGAGATGCTGGGTAGGTTATGGAAGACCAAAACGAGAAAGACAGCTACTGTTTAGTATGCATTTGTCTGTTGATTTATGAGGGAGGAATGAGGTAGGGGACGTTGGCTTCTGAGATGGATGAGAGAGATTGGAAGCTGTGATTGATGAGGGTCTCAGCAGTAGTGAATACTGCACAGAGGCAGTGAGGGAGAGGAGGGGACACATGCAGAGATATGATATTTGAAAACTATTTTCTCATGTTCAGCATCAGAAACCTGATTCTGATCTACATCACCACCCCTGGCTCTGTCTGCAAGACAGGGACAGTACAGTCTGAGAGGAGACAGAAGGGATACGGTGGAAATGTCAAGAACTGTTTTCTACCCTTTGCACTCAGTTTGGATGTCTGCATATCAGTAGACTGAATTATTCATTGTTAAACCTCAGCACACTGAGGTACCCAATTCATTCCAATTAAACAGTGAATAGGAATAGTGTGATATTTTGAGAAATATGCTTATTTGCATTTATGGCGAAGAGTTGGCTGAGAAGATCAATGCCATTCGCATGTCTGTACATTAAACATGAAGCTACAGTCAGCAGCCGGTTAGGCCAGCTTAGTTTAGCATAGATTGGTAACAGGTAGCTTGCCTCTAAAGCTCTGTAATTAACATGCTTTATCTTATTTGTTTAATCCGCACAAAAACCAAGGTGCAAAAATGACAGTTTTTCTGGGACAAGTAACTTCCTGGTGTCTCCACTATTTGCCTGGCAACTCCCAGCCGAGAAACGTATAACCTTCCACAATTACCCTTCATTTTTACACTTAGTGTTAATTAGTGAGTTTTATAGGTGCTGGTAGGCCAATTTTGTTTCCTTCAGAAGAAGCCAGGCTAGCTGTTTACCTCTGTTTTCTATCTTTTGCTGAGCTGAGCTAAACTGCTGACTGTAACTTCATATGATATGATTTGACAGATATGAAATGTCATAGAACTTTCCTCCAGAAAGCAAAAAAGTGTATTTTCCCAAAATGGAAACTGAGCTTTTTTCTATCTTTCTCACTCACGAGAAAAAACACAAGGTTTAATAACAATAACGTCATTCCAGTGGTACCTTTTAAGATAAGATAAGATAAGATAAGATAAGATAAGATAAGATAAGATAATAAAATAATCACAACTTTATTAATCACAACAGCATCACATGCCATGCTTCCGTGAACACACAACTACACACAACATGCACATGCCATGCATCAGTGAAATTATTTCTTCCGTGTTTGACCCATCCTGGTAAGTCCTTCCTCTGCGGCAGACCAGGGGCGGTGGGCTGCCAGCCAACAGCGGCACCCGGGGACCCAGTTTCTTCTTGTCACCATTGGTCAGGTGGTGATCTTCTGGTGGGGGTTTTTTATTGGAGGATACCCCAGGTAAACACGGGGAGAACATGCAAACTCCACACAGAAAGGCCCCATTCCTTGATAAAGGGCAGCAGGCACCGAAGGCATGGTGGAGGACATGCCCCCAGCGCCCACAGCACCGCAGACGGGAATCGAACTCGGGACCTTCTAGCTGTGAGGTGACAGTATTACCACTGTTTCCACCGTGCCACCTTTTACAGTGTATCTTAATCAGTTTCTTTGTACAACAGAGAAGAGGAGGGCCACTGTATAGAAGGACAAATGTGTTTTTGGCTATGGCACATTTTTAATTCAATTCAATATTCCTTTATTAGTCCCGCAACAGGAAATTCCAATTTTATGTTCAATCTGTGACAATGAGACATATTTTGTGAGCAGATGATATATGTTGATGTAAAATCTGAATCAGCAAAGAAACTAGTTACTATAATCAGCATGAAGTACCACATAAAATGCACTTCTTTTCTTTATGTCAGCCAGTCTTGAAAATCTTGAAGCTAACTTTTTAAAAAATTCCCATTAAGCATGTTAAAAATTGATAGTTAATTCCTCTGCTTGGATATTTCCACTTGAAAATGAATTAATAAACATAAATCAGCATTCAAAGAGGGGCTTGATGTAACCTTCATCAGGTGGATAAGCCTTACCTGCGGGACAAAACCTTGTTTTTTATTTTCCTGTGTGTTGTTTATTGAACTACAAGTCAGCCAGGACTCCAAAGCTGCTTGTGCATGTCACGTCCCACTGTAGCTGATAGTAGTGAGGACCTGGCATTGATCACTCTTGCTCTCACGCAGACTTCGTTATTATGTAAGGGCACAATTTTATTTTTAGAGAGCGTTCTCGGAGGAAACACCCACTCGTCCCCACCCCAGGCTTTGGCCCGGTTGTCCTGGTTCCACCATGTGGCAGAAGGGGAACATATGGATTGCATGCTGTGTCGGCTTGAGCAGCGCAAGGTGTGAGACTGAGGGGAAATATGTTACTATGATGTATTGTATAATGTGTTGTGGAGTAGTTGAGTTCTCTGATTCAGGTGGATGAAATAATTGATATGTGGAGTGATAATAAATTAATAACTAAACTTAAGCAAACAGTATTGTAAATCTGGCACACAAACAAGTGTTCACCATTCATACTTTTTGTAATCTTCATTTCCAGTCCAGGTCCAGGTCGTGGTGACTGCAGTCACGGTCATTCAGAGGTCATGTCTCAGTGCCCCTGGTGAAATCCTGCTCATGTGTTATGTAATGTTGACATACACTGACCTGGTTACCACTATTGTGCCACAACCTCCATTATCCCTGATGTATTTATACATGCAATATTTACTGTTTATGTAGATTAAAATGGCTAAAAGGTAACATAGAAAATAGAAATCTCACCAAAGCCAAATTAGATATAGAAAAAACGGCAGACAGGAGACAGAATACCGGGGGAAGAAACAGGGGAGACAGTTGCAACTTGTAAGCAGATGGTCAGAGAAATACAGGACGCAGAGAAGGGGAAGGCACGCAGAAGAAACAAAGAATGATACAAATAGAGCGAGATGGAGGAATTATTATCACACACAGAGGGAGAAAATTGGGGTGGCGGTCAGCCAAGGGTCATGTGAACAGAATTCAAAATCCAGTTATGAAAACCTGTGTTACATTTGCATTTACACACACAAAAATATAAATATATTCCTCACAAGTTCAGATAGCAGCTCAGCCAGTGTGCCTCTTATTGCTGTAATTCTGTTTGTCGCAGTGTGATCCCTTTGGATTAAGAGACTGCATCCATATATTAATTTTAGACAAATACATCCACGTTATGAAACTAATGACGGAAACAGTTTTGTTCAGTGCCCAAAACAATCCTGACATTACACATGCCCAGTTGAGTTCAGGCATGCACATCTCCCATTAGCCCCCACTCTGCAGCCTGTGTTACACTCAGTCTCACAGCCTTTGATCAGCCCCCTGTCAAATGCCAGACTGAATGCCAGGACTGCCCCTCCTCTTACCCCACCACTCAATGGTCCCCTTGTTCAAAGCTAGTGCCCGAGAAGCGAGGCTTTGTGGAAGCAGCATTTAAACTCATTCCTTTGTGCATAAACATGGATGGATGGATGTGGAGAGATGACAGAGTGATGAAAAGTAACAAGCAAGCAAGCAAGCAAGTGGAGGAGAGGTCACTACTGGATGGGTCCTTGTGAATAATCAGTGCACATACAAACTCTGCAGAGCACAAGCAGCAGCCACTGGAAATAGGAATAGGAACTCGAGAAGAGGCAGCAAGTGGAATAATCATTATGTGAGTGATGAGGGCTGTTTCAGGGTCACAGTATTGCTGCCAATGAAAACTGAAAAGACAGGATGGAGAAAGAAGGAAAATGGACAGTAGCATGGTTTGTTCTGTGGCCAACTTCCACTTAAAGGTTAGCATTTTATCAGTCACTACTGCAAATGAGGGAGCAAGAGCTAAAATGGAAGGATGGGAAAGGGAAGCACCAGAATAGAGAAGTATGAGACCTCTGTTACCTTGCTTGGGAGCTTGGGATGCGGATGGTATGATGATGAGGAGAGTGAAGAAGAGGAGAGAGGAAAAGGCAGACATGGGAGGCGTGGGATTGTCTTAGTGTCTGTGATGCTGATGGTGCCAGATATCGCTGTGCCTTTGGGAATCAGGAGCAAACATTGTGCTCTTTCTATTCTTGCATATCTGCATCCTGTGTAAAAACTGCTGGATCATATCATTCTCCTGTGTGTGTGTGTGTGTGTGTGTGTGTGTGTGTGTGTGTGTGTGTGTGTGTGTGTGTGTGTGTGTGTTCTGCATTCTGAACAACAGGCTTACCTTTCACCCAGAATGTCTGTTGAATGATGGCATTCTGCAGAAATGCTCTAGAAGATTTTATACTAAGTCTGCATGTACAGGTAAAAACATACACACACTGTATCCTCATGCCATATAACTCAGCAAAACACACATGCTGTGCACACCACCCTGCATCTCAACATCTTAAGTAGATAAAATATTACTGTTTTGGAAGTTTTTACCAATTATAAGACAGCACTGACATGATGTCCAGCTCAGGAAAGGTAATATTTAAGGATTCGGGCAATATGAGGAGCCTATGATGACATGGCATCCTCAAGGACAATGAAGGGCTCGAAAAATGTGGCTTAGCTCCAAGTTACCCACACAAAAACACTGGAGCAGATACAATCAATACAAATGGAGCTTGGAGCTAAAAATACGTGTGGCCAAGCAGCCGCGAGGTGAAATATGAGTGCTGGAAATTAGAAAAGGGACAACAACAAAGGTAGCATTTAGTGATCTGACAGCACAGTCTCACATTACTGATGAAGCAGGGCTCGATTTACATCTTGACATCCACATGAGAGCACTTGATGCACCACTGAAATAAGAAACTCAGCTCTCCTTACGGATACTACTGAGCCAGATGAACTGCTATAGACTGTGTTATTATGAATTTGATGCCAATGTATACTCAGTTTTCAAGACTGTGAAATGTGTCTAAAATGTTGGCACTCTGCAAATACACGTTAGCATGTTACAGTGTCAGAGCACATTAACATCCTGCTATTTTAGCGTGGTGCTGAGAGTGTAAATCTATTTCTGCTTTTCCAGGACAGGATGTAATAAAAAAGCTTCCCTTGTTTATGTGGAACCATCTCATATGTTATATCTCATGTGCTGCATGCTATCACACAGTCATGGCTGAATTTGACTCAGTCACACACACACAATCACACGCACACACACATACTACTGATGAGTATCATATTACTGCAAGCAAATTGAATTTCGATCTTTTATTACACTGAGTCAATACATGGAATAATAACGTCAATTGATGTGCATTGGACCAAAGGTTCAAATATGTTTGTAATCCTTAATGCAACATGAATCTTTGTTATACAGCTTTTTTTGTCATCTTATCAATATATTGGACTGATTAGCTGATGGCTTTTTTGCACCTGTAATTTCCACGTATGACAGATTATACATAAATAAATCAAACACAGCCAGTGACCCAATTTGCCGTCAAAATATTTAAAATAATGGTATCTAGTGTAAAATAATATCTGCTTTAATGGCATTAACACATGCATAAACAGAGATCCTGCAAGTCTGAACCCAACTTTACTCAGTCATCCTGTTTTCCATTAGCAGTTCTGCCCACCGGATCCCTATAAACACATTATCCATCCAAATGTAAGACAAATTTTAACCAAATGACCATCTAAAATGCGAATTTATGCACATTTCCGTCCAGTCATTTTGCGCGAATATTAGGAGTTGGGTCATGAAGGTAAGCAGAGAGGTGGTGCTAATGCTCCAATCAGGAGCCACTAAACCTTTGCAGAGGGAGAGGATGCAAAGAAATGACGCCATTAAGAGTTAGTCAAAAATCAAATGGTGAAAAAACCAAAGTAGAAAACATGATGGAAATATGGTATAAATGTTTGTATCATGCATTTATTTGAGGAAGGTTACAGTCTCCTCGTTGTTCCACACAGATCTGACGTCTTCGTCTGCAGCTATTTTTGTCTCTTCAGTGGAGCAGAAGCTTCAGTTTAAATCACATGCTTCATGTATGTCATGATTTAGTCTCTAAGTCCGTTTCCATTGCACTTTGCTTCATTGTGCTTTTATCGATTCACCTACTTTTCCACCTCAGCCGAGCATAAAATCGTCTCCAGTTGAAAGTTGAAAAACAGGTGGGTGGAAATACAACTGTTGACTTAATGCACCTCCGAACACTTTCCTGTTTCGTGCATAAATCAGCGCCAAGTAGCACCAATATGAACAAACTGTGTAACTGCAACATTAGATTTGACATAAAAATATGAATTCTTCAAGTCATTTGCACAAATAATGTTTTTTAGATAGTCATAGTCTAGACTGTCAATACTGAGATATATGAAAAAAATAAAGTTTTAAAACAGACAAGGGCAAAGATTGTATGAGACACATCAGTGTCTAATGAAGGATATGCCTTTTCATTCTGGTGAAAGGAAGAGACTGTCAAGAACACTTGAGGTAGCCTCGGTTACAGCGACGTTTTACCTTGTGGAGGGTCACGTCAAACAAATGTGTTTCCATAGCATTTCCATATTCCGCAGCTGACTGGTTGGGTTGAGCGACACAGATGTAAAATAGTCTGTAAAAAGACATCCTTCACTCTCTCAGCAACGGGCCCAAGGGGAAATAATTCATGCAGAAAGAAGAGGGAAAAAAACGATGCTTGTTCTCTGTCTAATGTATTCATTCTTTTCCCTTTTTCAATGCGTCTTCATGAAAGCAAATCTGCATGTGAATATATTTCATGGTGATTTTAGGGATGTAAGTAAAAGCTACAGATTTAATCGTGCTGTCTCTGAAGGACAACATCTTTTGTTAAAAGAGCCATGAAGTGTCAACCTACACACCTTTCCAACAGCTGCTCTCAGCCAGTTCAATTCATCTCCTTATACACACACACATACACACACACACACACACACACACACACACACACGCACACACACACACACACACACACACAGATTTGCCACTTGCCAAATGATGATGAAAGCAATGTTTGCTGATTTTCAATACCAACACCGCTGTGTCCTGAGAGGGAGGATACTTGGAGTCCAAACAATCTGCCCTGTGGTGTAACATCATGGGCTCACAATGTCATTCATCCTGGAGATTATTTCATTTAGCGCCTGGGCCCGGCCAGATCACTTATTACATCACAGTCCACCTTTTCTCCAAGGACACGCTAACGATCCCATTAAATAAGGATGAGAAATCCTGCGGTGTGATGCTGCTGGCTCCCAAGTGTGTTTCATTACTCCATGTGTGCGAGTGTTTCCATGCGCCAGAAGAAATACAGCATGGCTCCCAAACCAGCCCTCCATAAGCCTTTATAGACATTATTACACTTTTCTATCATCGCTTCACTGGAAAACGCATCTTCTATTTACTTTGCTCCAACAGCAAACAGCAGCAGTGTCAACAGTCTTTGCACTGACAGATGATGATGTCCTGCTGTGGCACAGCGTGCTCTGCCAAGGCCTGCGTCATCACTACAGCAAATTAAAAAACCTACAGCAAGTGTATGACAGAGTGTGTTCGACAGAGCGTCTGGTGATGAAAGCGCATGTCAAATTCAACTCATGACATGGAGAAATGGCAATCCCCCAAACAGAGTAGCTGTAAATCTCAACACTGAATTTATTAGCTATTCATTGCCATTTTCCCCCTAAAGGCTGTGTGACAGGACAGCGCGGTCATGGGCACAGAAGCAGAAAGGGAGACGGTCCGACATGGTCACTGGATGTGAAAGCGCTGAGTCATTGTTGTCCTCCAGGAATTCCGAACATATAATCAATACCTTAGGGCACTTGAGGCATCAGACAGCATGCTGCAATTGGAGGCCTTTTTTTTGTTTTTTTTCTTTGTTAAAATGCCAACAAGGCACCTGAGGAGTGGCCTCAATTCTGACCCTGCCATGCCTGAGTTTCTCAGGCAGCCACTGCAATGCACTTGAGACACAGATAAAGCTATTCTGACAATTTGGAGTTGTAGCAGTAAACTGTCAATTTACTCATATTTTTTACATGTAAACAAGATGCAAACTTAATCAATCATTCATTTTTCATCAGCACATTCTGTCTAATGTGGCAAAATGGCTGTTTTGGGGTGTTTTTTGTTTTTTTTCTTTGGGGATGCTATTCTGAAACATTCACCCATTATATATGACTGCTATGCCCTCATAACAAGCTGCCATTTGTTACACATTCAAAGGAAGATTTAATCAACACGTCTGGTTGCATAAACCCCAGAGATGTAGTGCAGAAACACTGAATAGTAAATGAGGTTGTGCTTTCATAAGTCGCCAAAAAAAAAATCCTTTCTTCTTTCCCCATAATGAAGACAGGCACTCACCATCTTCAGTGACACTTGTTCTTTCAGTAAAATTCTGGTCATGTCGCCATGCTCCTACAGTACACAGAGGAAAATGCATTGTAAAAAGACACCTACTCAGATCAGCTTGGTCTGTGTGCACTGTGTTATTCAATGTCACAACGAGATGTTCCCATCGTGCTGAAAGCAGTAGCAGATGTGTCAAATCAAATAGATATACAAAATACAAATATAATTTTTACTGAGTTCAAACCCTGAGGTGTCATCACTGAATTCATTTCTATCACATGGATGAGTTGGTTTTATTCACCTCCTCCACACATGCTGCCCTCAGTCATTTCTGACCTAAAATGTCAGCTGTACACACTCCTGCTGGAGGGCACCAGAAAGTGCTGGTCTGACTATATACTATGCCAATAACAAGTCAGTGAGCATGCCCAGACTTTGCCTCGGCTCCTCTGGGCACTCGCCAGCAGAGAGCTGCTTTCAATGCAGCAGCCACATGAGCCCCCAGGGGAGCCTAAAATCTTATCCTTGTTATCTTTCAGTGGGCAGTAATGAGAGATAACAAAGAAGATCACACATATTAAGGAAACATGAAATGAAACTTATCCTTAATGCCACGTATGGCTGTGGTCTCCTTCTAAGTGCACATTTTGATTTTTGAACTGATGCAGGCACACATCAAGGACACCTCTGTGTCTGTACCGGGAGGCAATTTTAGGAAGTGACCCTGCGCCACACATCCTGTCCACTGAAATATTCTCTGTTTGGACGATAGAGCTAAAGCTCAGGCCTGGGCTGTGTTTGGATAAGAAGAAAAAGCCGCCGGGCTCTGCATTCACACAATAGAGTCTTTGAATTCGTGCACACCTTAGACAGGCAGGGAGCTGTTTTTATTACTGAAGTTATGTAGCTTCAGTTTCCATCCACACAACCTGATTGGGAGAACTATGAACTCCAGAGCTGGACTGATTATATTTAGCCCATATTCAAGAGGGTCAAGCTTACTTTTTCACCAAAAATAAATGACTGAGTGGCACAAATGGTCTCATTTCCATAAATTAAGGCGCGGAGTTTGACAAGACTCAGCATTTGAGCATTTTGAAGTTGTAGTCCAATTAATACTAGGCTGCAGTTCTGCTGCAGAAAACTTTGAGCCCTGAGGTGGCAATCTGTATGATATCTTCTCTTAATTCTCACATACACTCTGTCCGTCCATGCTTCATTTTGACCAGCCAGACTACAGCCTGCAGCTGCTTGGCTCTCCCACATTTTCGGCTGATGAGTTCTTGTAATGCTTGTATCCTGACACTTGACTGAAGAATCAAAGGCTACAGTAACAATTTTCACTCTGTCTAAAAATGTTGGCGATAATGTGACTCCTCTGGCTGCATTTCTCCCCTACTTCTTCCCCCTCGATTTGGAACGTCCAATTAAACTGCCCATATCACTGCTGACTCCACGTTTGGCCTGAGGAGGGTGAAGTCAGCCACATGTCTCATCCCAGAGACACACCAGGGAGTCGTAAGACAATGATTGGACATGCACATCAAAATGTGTAATGGATACATTGACCCACAGTGCATAACATTTTATTTTCACAATAACAGCTCTATAATTGTGAGTTTCTTACATTTTTTGTGCTTTTGCCTGTGAAAACAAACAAAAAGATAGGAGACATTTCTTACATTCTTAGTGGAAAATGCAATGTTTAAAGAAAAATCTGTGACCCCCTAACATCCCCAACCTGCCTTTGCAAATTTGCATCAAATACACCACCATTACACCAATAAATCACAGTTTTGCAACAGGAAAGGCAAAGTGGACTGGACTGGGACCATAGCTGTGGATCATGGGTAATTTAAGCCTCCTCTATCCAAAACTGCCAAAAAAAAAATTGTCATTGAAGAAGAAATAGTATAAATTGGTTGCCATAACATTAACCTATCATATTGTTGAATTATCAAGGACACATTGGTGTTTCTGTGTTGAGAAATATTGAGGATATCATTAAAAGAAAACTTAAACATTGACAGCACTGCACAGGGTCTGTCGGAAATACATCATCACACAAATTCAATGTAAGCGTGACCAACTTTGGAAATGTTTCTCCTTGTTTCTCCTCAGACCACAGGCCGTCCATCATCCTCCAAACTTTCTATTCCACTCTTAAGTCCTCTGAGCTATTTATCAAGAACAAAGGAACTCCTCTCCTGTGCCCTCCCATCCCTGTATCCCTGCTTTGTATCTGCTCCAGCAGAGTGTATCTAAGTATCATTGATTGATGTAGTATTTACTGTGTGAGGGTACTGACACTTTCGCTGAGACAACAAAGTGGAAAGTGTTAACTTTGGGGCTGCAATAAAACAAATCTGAGTAGCGCCTTGCTGGAAATGTGCAGTTTCCATTCAGACTAATGACACTCCCTTAAAAAACACGTTGTGTTGATGAGTGTGATTGCATTGCTTAGAATCATGCAATCGTGCGGAAGGCAGAAAAAAAAACATCATCTGCAAAATGTTCTACGTGTAGATTGTATATTCGTAGTGTGTGCTCAGCAATCTCTGTTATTGCATGAATCGGTAATGTCACCGCTGTCACCCTCGCTCTGTGATTTACAGTTTCAGCATTAAGAGAGGTGTCAACATCAAAAACAAATGGTGCAGGAGTTAATGTGCTTCCATGCACAACATATGAGCCTTATTTTCAAGGACAAAGTGTTCTGCGTGCATTAAAAGCATTTTTAATGTGTGTAGTGGAAAAGTTCAGGCTTATAACTGAAACCCTGAAGCAGTGATAAGATTATACCGAGGAGTGCTTTTGTTGCCATGACTCTTGATAAGGGAGGTGAAGGAAGACATCCCTTCACATGTTTTATGGACTGGTGGGGAAAGCACATAGAAAGGAGGTTATGTTATTTTTTGGTTTCAACACCTTCGTTTGTGCAGATTGGGCAAGCAGAGACACACTAACACACCCACATTTTATTTGCTGTCAAACACACACACGCACACACGCTGGGAGACTGACTATTGAGATCTCTCCTTGTCTTGATTCCAGCTGTAGTTCCTTTGGCAGTAACAAAGGTTGAGGAGTGTTAATGTTTCACTCACTCTGCCAGTCTATCTGCCAAGTTCCTAAAAATGCACTGTATGGCCTCCTGAAGAGAAAAACTGCTTGTGCTATCACAACCTCTCTCTCTCTCTCTCTCTCTCTCTCTCTCTCTCTCTCTCTCTCTCTCTCCTTCTTGACATTTTCGATAACTGTCCCTCATGCACTGCAATATGTACTTTTGCTGCCTTATTTTCTCCTTCCCCTGATTGCTGTGCCAACACAGTTAACACAAAACACGCGTCAGCTCTACTGAAACTATTAAAGCCCATTTCAGCCCCTCCTCTCATACTGTAATGCTCCAAACAAAGTTTTGTTTTTTTTTTAGATTCCATGAAAGTGTGTGTTTCCTCTTTGGACCAAACACCTTTCAACATGCACATTGACCTACAAGGTGAGACAGGGCCAAACTGAGTTTGTCTCAGGCTTGAGGCTGTTCTGTCAGTCTACCTGAGTCCTGCAGAGCAATGGGAGACCCTCTGGGTCTGTTGCCGGGTAGAAGCACCATCTCCACCCCTCACTGTGATTGGTTGATGCCGTCTTGACGGCCCCACCTCTTGGAACGCTGGTGTCTTCTCTCAGCACAGCCGCCTGTCACAAAACCCAACAACTGCTCTGCAGACAGGTATTTGTGATCTGTTGGCTGCTAAAGTTAGAGAACACACTCTTAAGTAATCTGATCCAGCATCTGTCAGCATACAATTCTACTCAACTGAATTTCAGACCAAACCAAAGGTTTCCAAAAGCTAAACTGGTTTTGGAAACATTAAGCTTTTCACCTTCTGCTCCGGATCTGTGAAAGTTGACCAAACCCATAACTACTTTCTCCTCTGAGGGCAGACACTTAAACGTACCAACAAAAAATGTGACCCTCGTGATAAAAGGCACTTGACGGTGAGGGAGAGAACATGGTGCTGCTCGCGGAGTTAATCATCCGTGGCCTCTTAAATACCTTTCAACATGTTTGTTTTTCTGTTGCTCCCTTGGGGCTCAGATGGAGAGGGATGTTAGTGCGGTTAATTTTTACTTTCTGCATCTTCTACCTTCTTCTCCACGGCCTGATCTGAATCCCATGGATAAGACTGACAGAAACACAATGGTGATGTAGTGACACACACACTCAAATAAAAGTGAACACTGGTATTGTGTGGAAGACAAATTTGATCACTTGCCACTCTTGCCTTCCATTACTGATAATTAGATGAAGACGACAAATCCAGCTTGAGAAATGTACCAGCTGCCACAAGTTAAACTGGGTTGAGCTGCTGAGATAATTCACTTGGTACAGAAATGATGTGCCAATGCAGATAATGATACTTGAATAATGAAAAAAATATTTTTAACAGGTGGACCAAAAACTGAGCTAAAACAGGGCAAATACATTCATCAGGTGTCTCAAGTACGCTAATGTTGTTAAGAATCAGCTAGCATTGTGTTCAAAGCTTTTTCTGCTGCGCCTATGTGGCAAAATATCAGCCATTGCAGGTTTCAATATAAAGCTTTTAATAACACTGAAACATGTAGCAGACATACCGGTTCTAGTGTTATGGTGTACTGCAGTTCTATAAGTGGTTTGTCCAAGTGGTGTTGCCATAACCTGGAAGTACTCGACTGTTGTTCGACTGCTGTGGGTCGGTACACTCATTGTCAAACACATACTGTCCCTCTATTTCATTACTTTAAAAATTATTGAAAAGTCTAAAACTAGAATGCAATATGTTAGGTGGGATATTTCAATTGTGATAGCGAAAGTGCTCTGAAAATGATTATGTTTTGAATAGTTATTGTCTCACAATGTTATCCTAAATTCAGTCAGAACATTAGCTTGCTAGCATTCTATGCATTAGCGAGCAAACATTCTGAGCATACTCCACTCGCTAGCTTTGTGTTCTGTTAATGTTCCCCTCAATTGTTAATGGGACACCATACCAATAATAACACTTCACTTCATAAAAAGGTAACATAAATGTCAATACGTCATTTTGCACTGGAGCTGTCATTGTGGAAATAAATAAAATTTTGCTAAAATGTATTCAGTGTATTACATCATATTTGTCTCTGCCATGACCACCATGTACAATAGGACTGTGGCACTGGCACAGCTAATTGGAATGATATTTGCTAGACCAGTGTTTGGCTGCTCCGAATGTGTATTACAAAATCTGACCTGTGGGCAGTGATTCAGGGGTTTGCAAGCAGGCTACCTGCTCCCTGCCTACTCTATACTGCTCAAATGTTCACCATCAACAAGACTGTTTGAACCGGGGCGCATGATGTAATCCTCCCTCAAACTGCACCTTTTCCTGCTGGGCTTCCAGAAAGACTCGTTTCTGTGAAAAAGATGTTCCTGTTGTAAATCTTCTGTCCACTGGCTCTGCCCTCTTCTCAGCTCATGCCATCTGCCCCTCCATCACGATATGCAACCACCCATCTCACCTCAAATACTCCTTTCATCCTAATCCCTCATTCTCTATCTCTAATTAGTTGGCATGTGTATCCCAGCAATCTGTGTTGTATCACAGACATAAATGGAGGCTGTATGTTGATGTCCTGAATTCTAATCCCTTAAAATCAGGGCAGTGTTGATTCAAACAACTGATAATCATGTTACATCACGCAGTAAATGGATGCCTCATATTTTCCTTTCCACATAAACCTCTTCCCTCAAATAGAAATGTAATCAAATCATTTCTGGAACAAATGTCATATTAGTTGGATAATCTGATGCTTTTTTTGCATTTATTTTCCTTTTGGTGTTTCCCTCCAGGAAGCAGACAGCTTGGTTACATTGTTGTTTACCGACTATGTTTAAAACATGCCATTTCAGGTTGGCACAGGACATGACTCTTAAGTGTATGTCTAAAAGGAAACGCTGAATGAAAAGTGACAGTGCTATGTTTGTTTGTCCTCAAGGAGATTTGTAGAGAAAGAAAAACAGGCCCTACGCACTATCCAGTATTCTTGAAAAACAACAAGGGCACCTTCATCTTCATCTTCAACAGGTACGGCTTCAATTCTGATATAGTTGTTACATGCATTGGGCTCACGCATTGACAAATTCCTGACAAACAAAACAGTAACACTGCACATACATCAGCTCTAACAGTGAAACAGCTCCGCAAATACAGAATCTGAAAATCAAACATTTGAAATAACATGGTGGGAGGGCAGCCCGATCTGCTAAACAGACAGAGAAGCTGTTTGGAACAAACAGTGTCAAACAGGATAAATAAAAAAAATTACACTCACTCATATTTTACACAGTGGCATGTGTATCTGTTATTGAGTCTATAAAATAAGGAACTGGCAGTGATAGTGATATTCATGTGAAACATGCTCTCATATTTTGCCATTTTTTTAGAGATAACTCCTCATTTTACCATCAGGTAAACTGGGGCAGCAAGTGTCCCAGTTGGCTAAACAAGTCCCTGTAAGTGGAAGTTGTTCCCTGTTGTTACATGTTCTGCCTCCCTCCCTAATGGGCCGACTTCCAAAGAACACTGCATCGCTTGGCCTGGCAAGGGCATGGTCTTCTCCCTAAACTAACATGCGCACACAGACAAACTTAGGCTTGCACGCAGACACACACAGGAAGAGGCTGCCAAAGTCCTGGAGCGAGGGCATGAAGAGGGAGGAGCTGCCTCGCCAGGTTGCTCACAATTGGCAGCATCAAGTACTTAGTTATCCACCGGCCTCCCTCGCCTCCCTGCATAAGAACATGGTCAATAAACTCCTCAGGATGACAACGTTTTTACAAGCACAAAGCGTGCACTTTCACCCATTACATGACGTTTGCCAAAGCACTGTGACCAGGAAGAGATCTTGAGCAACAAAGGTTTAATGGTGCAAACTTCAGTTTCAACAGATGTGTGTGTTTTTGTGCACTCAAGCTGTCAGCATGGCTATGTGATGTCCTTCCAGAGATTGTGGTGGATCCCAAACAAGAAGGGAGGAGGGTGGCAGTGGAAATTTTTCCTCTAACATTGTCAGCAAAGGCAGAGTCTAGACAAAACACAGCCATGTTTAATGTAAACCCGGTGCATTACACCGAGCAATGTAATGCACCGGGTTTACATTAACATGCAGAGTAAAGCTTTTGATCGTTGGCTGACGGGGAGATAAAGCCAGCAGCCAGAATAAGCTAGGACATCCCTCTAATGTTTTATTCATTATGGCACATGCTGTTGCTTTATTAGATGAGACAAGGGAGAGTGTTGTAAAAGTAGTTGAGCACGATGAGAAACAGCTGCCCTTTCTTTTAATGGTAGCCCTTTAAGATTAGGAAAGAATCAAATTTGAGAGTAAAATTTAATGGGGAAAAGAAGACAAACGTAGGAAAACATCAGGTGATTTCTCATCATTATCCAGTGCAAGCAAGGTCAAAGATCTGGAAAAATCCACAAGGGGAGCAGCTCAGGGAAGGGTCACCGCTGTCTTATCGCAGGTCGGAGCAGACTGCACCGCTGTGCCATGACCGCAGGAGCACACTTTGGCTTCTCCTCTCTCCCTCCATCTCTCTTTCCCGTTCTCCCTCTATCACTTGACCACCTGGCATCAGGCAGCACACTCCCCTTCCATCTGCTTGTATTCTCAAGCTGAGGGAACACTGAGGGACAGATGGATGGATGAAGGGGTTGGAAACAACAGGAGAAGGAAAAGTAAACAGTCAGGTCAGCACTGAACGCAGCTGAGTATCTTTTATCAGCTTTAGATTAACTGAGAGCCTGAGCACTACATGATAGCACACGTGATAACAATCAGCAATTATTAACTTCTGTTTTGCGCTGACGGAGGGGAAAAATAATCATGTGAGGGCCAGTTTAAAAGGAAAGTCCGTCACTTGTATTGTGACAGGAATGCTCTTTATGTCCAAATGAGACTGACCTGAATACCATTTAATCAATATTATTAGGAAAGGCCTATCTCCAGCATACATGAGAAATGTCAAAATAACCCATTGAAGGGTGCAGTCACAGAACGCCAACATATTGACTGGTTGTGGCTTTTCATATCGATTCAGATCAAAGCACCTTTCCTATCTGACAGCCATCTGTCATTGTTTTATGATTCAATCTATGAAAGTGGCTTTTCATTTTAATATGGCAAGGTCTTGACCAGCATGTTTGTGCCGCATGGCTTAATAAAGTGACCCTGATAGCGCATGTTCATGTGACTGCATTGCTGTAAATGAAAATCATATATATAACCTGGCGATAAGACATGTGATCAATGCATTTTTGTGTGTTTGTTTAGTGTACTCAGACATATGGTGCATAACTGATGTTTGCTTGGCGATAATGGAAGGTGCAGTGCACGACGCTGAAGTAGCGTCACTGTGAAAGGCACAACTTGTACCGACAATTGTTTACCATAACCATTCAGTGCATGTCAACCCAGACCGTGTGTGTGTGTGTGTGTGTGTGTGTGTGTGTGTGTGTGTGTGTGTGTGTGTGTGTGTGTGTGTGTGTGTGAATCACTACCAGGCAGAATGAGAATTAGATGGTTGCAGCCTGTCTCTGATGTCAGAGACACAACCTGGCAGTTTAATGTCTCAATTAATAAGTGGAGCTCAAGCAATCTGAGCAGGAACACTGCGCTGCGGCGGTTTCTTGCCCCTCGCTTTCATCCTTCTCCAGCAGCCGTAGAAATGTAAATCAGTTCAGGTGTGAATACATGGGCAGGAAGATTTCAAATTCCCATGTTTGACTAGATTGTCAGAGGTTCAATTTGCTACATCTGATAACAAGAACCGTGATGCAAGGGAGGCTTTCAGACTTTGTTTTTGTATAATGAATTCATTTGGTGCAGAGTGTGCTGCTTCATCTATACAAGCCCCAGTGGTAGTGCAGAGGGGAGAGGGTAGGTCGGGCCATTTTACAGGACAACATGAGCTTACTGCTGAGGACATACAGTACACGCACTGGCTACAATTCAGATGGGGCTCATGCTTTTCCATCAGTCTCACAAATCTGCAATACTCAAAAGGCTTCCTGGTGCAAATAGGTTTAGAATCCACAACTTTGCCTGTGCAGGAGGCATCTTCAGCCTCTCACGGGATCATTGTGAGATGCTCCCGCAATCTAAAAAGGCTGAAGAGGCTCCTTTTACCTTCTGCCTCTTTGGTCTTTAGAACCACTGGAGAATTTTTCTATTTTTAGTTTTGCAAAGCCAATGTGGCTGCTCTTTGTAACAGTCTGTAGTTACAGGGAGGCAAGTTATTGTCATGGTCATAGCTGGTGAGGAACTCCAGAGCTAACAGAGACACATGCAGAGGTTTTGTAATGTTTGAACCACTGCCCCTATTTTAAGTACCACTGATTCAAACTTGATATATACTCTTGGTCTCGCCAACATTTAGGCTAAAAGGCTGCAAAGTTGTCCCTTGACATGTATGCTCTGTGGCAAACCTCATCCACAAATTTGTCTGCGGATTTTGCTTTACTCAGTCTGCAAAATTACATGCATGTGACATAGTTAGGTTTGTTTTGTTTTATTGGTTTGTTTGCTTCGGCTTTGTGACATCTTTGGTGATATGTGGCATCGCTGTGGTGTTCTGGGCAGCTTTACCCAGCGATCATTTGGCAACAGTGTTACCAGTTTGATTCACTGAATTGACAGCAGCTCCCCAAACCACAAACAAACAGCATGCATTGTTTTACTGAGCCTGATAACACAATAAATAAATGGAATTCAAAGCTAGATAGCTAGATATTTCACTAATACTCAAAAGTAACGCTGGTAATCAGCCAACAACACCACTAAACAGTGGAAACAATCTGGCAATGAGTCCTCTGCAGTGCACAGTCTTTATGCTGTGCTGATTGTGATGAGTCCTCCCAGCTGTGTAGGAGCCAGCTCCCAGCCACCTGGAGAACCACACCCATTCTGCCCAAAAAGGGACACACAGGAAACAAAGCCTCACACCTCTCCACAGTACCCAAGAAAACTTAAGTTTTCCAAAACACCACCATCAAAAACATTTCTGCTTACTGCTTACAACCTAACTCTACTAAACTCAGCTGACTCAACTAAAAGAAGAAGTCGTGATTTGATTGCCAAAAATATATCTGCACACTTGTTTTAAGGTGGAAAA
Source organism: Chaetodon trifasciatus (assembly GCA_037975065.1). Taxonomy (NCBI): domain Eukaryota; kingdom Metazoa; phylum Chordata; class Actinopteri; order Chaetodontiformes; family Chaetodontidae; genus Chaetodon; species Chaetodon trifasciatus. The sequence continues at coordinate 1,884,783 of JBBMOE010000066.1, read as the reverse complement.
AAACTTGGTGTGTGATATGTAGTAAATTTACACAAAGCAAGAGTCAACCTAAGTCAGTTTTCACCACATACTGCAATTGAGAGTGTGTGACAGCATTGCCTGATGATGCCTACAATAATTACTGTAGCAACGAGGAGTACAGAGGACTGACAGAGAGCTCCATCACATGGTGCAACGACAATCACCTGAAGCTCAATATCAGCAAACCAATGAGCCTGTGGTGGACTACAATGCTTCAAATGTGGATGTTGCTGCAAAGAAATTACAATTTGTAAAACGTGGATGCTTCACACACATCTTCAACCAATCTGTACAATCAGCACAGTTTCAAAGTGGGCACCAAAGATTAATGTCATCAATTCAGCATCTGACCAAATGTGAAATACAGCCACTCCCCTTCTGCTCCTGAGTTATGGTGTTGAATAAAGGCCAGAGAAGTGTTTTTTTATGATGTCACAGTGAAAATTATGTTTAACCTGTTGGATATAAAATTGTCATCATGTCATCATTTTGTCCTGTGACATATTTGTATGAAATGTTGTCATAATTAGCACATGCATTTTTGAGTTATGGCCAAAAATGTGTTTTGTGAAACCACAGGGACCTTGACCTTTGACGTTTGACCACCAAATTCAGGTCAGTTTATCTCTGAGAAACTGAATTCACGAGAATGGGACAGATATGAGGTCACAATGCCCTTGACCTTTGACCTTTGACCACCAAAGTCATCCAGCTGTTGCCACCAATACTTGCAAATAACCCAAACATTGTCATTTCGATGACAAAATACTGTGACAACATCCACTGTTATATCATTATTAGTGTGACATAATGTTCAGTTTTTAATCCGCTCAGAAGAACATGCTGGTGCAGATGTCTGATACAGCTGAGAGACATTGTTAGTATACTGTTCTATTGCACATTAGAATTTTTCACCAGAAAATGCTCCCACAGCTGCATCAGGAGCATTAGAGGGGACGCAGAAAGGAGCATAAGAAGCATCCAAAAACCAGGAAGCTGTTGCTAGATCAATTAAAGTTTTCATCACCAATCAAATCAAACACACACAGGAGCCTGTTTTAGTTAATTTCACAGTCACTCAGCAAGTCTGTTTGGATGCTGGACAAGTGGCATTGGACTGTTTCCTCCCTTTCCTCAACTGACTGATCCAGGTGGTGATTTATATGAAGTCACTGTGGTATCAGAGTGATTGTCACTGTGACATGATGCATTATCATCATCTGCTTCAATGCAGAGATCCATATACATCTTGTTTTGCATTATTTGCTGCATTCCTATACCTCATGTCAAAGGATGTCATTGCTGGTGACTGAAAACTTAAACTGAAGATGCCGCATGTAGGTATATAAATTATGATTTTATGTAGTATAAAGTCAGTACAGTCTATATGTTTAGTCCCTATATTTTCACTATATATAATAACACACTCAGCCCCAATAGGAACCTGCAGTAAAGGCAGAGTGATGGGCTTGCTTGAGGTAAGCCAGTGGACATATATTACACCCCCTATGCTCTCTGCACTCCAGCTCTGATTCATATTAATGCCATAAAGCACAGGGTGAGGGCACTTTTAGACAGGGGTGGCATAAATCCCGTAGCAGAGCTGATGAAGAAAAAAAAAATGCTGCTCACACAAACAAAATCAATTTCTAAACACTCTGCAAACAGGCTCATTTTTTGTTGTTTTTGTTGTTTCTCTTTCAGCTACAACAGCAGCCAGAGGTTCAGGCACCGTTCTCTGTTGTTTTAACCGTGAATGTAGAGTAGGGTAGAGTCCGATGGTCGTTTCACAATGACACAAAGTCAACATGGTGACCTTCATGGTACTAAGGCGTGTCCATCCAATCTTTCAGTCTCCGCTGGGACCATCATAAAGCACACACTGCTGTGACACCTCAGGGTGTGAGGTGTAGGGGAGAGAGTTATGATGTGCTGTAAAAAAAAAAAAAAATAAATATAAGATCTAAACATGACTGATTGTACACTGAGCCGAGTGGTTATGTTTATGTTTTATTTCACACAGGATTCACCCTCTTGTGCTCTCTTGTCACTGGCATCATCACATCAGTGTAGGCTGAACTTTGCATTGAAAAGGACACGCTCAATAAATCAGTGGTGAATGCAAAAGGACTGCTTTTCTTTATAGTTCTGCCAGAGACACTCACTTATGTTTGGCTGGCAAATGTCTATTAAGACACTCAATTGTTTCCAGACATTGAACATAATGCAGTCAGGCCCTTCATACCCCTTTTTCTGAATCATTGCATGACAGGATACACTTAAACCTTCTCTGTGTATCCACAAGTTTGGCCGGTAGTTAATGTAAGACAAGCTATTTCGCAAGTCAAACATGTTGTTTGAGGGAGAGTAAAAGAGAACATCGTTTCTCTGTCAAGATTTCTAACAAATGTTTAACCAGTAAAGTCAAATTTTAAGCAACTTTGCTCGTGTTTGCACTGTGCTCAGCGTCAGTGTCAGACGGCATGAAGCGATCTGTGCTCAGACTGGGAGGGACAGCGTCAGTTAAGTGTGAAAATCTGCTATCAAATATGTTAGCATTTAATTACAGCACCACAATGAACATTACTAGCTTGTCGACACGGTCATTTTTCCAGTGCAATAATAGCATCAGCACCCTGAATCCTCAAATTTTGACTATTTGGAAATCCATATCACATTATGTGTTAAAACAATACAATTTTCACAAACATGACACAACTGTTATCCACGGCATGAAGTTATACTCACGAGCAGAAAGGTTTGAGCTTATTTTGGATCAGTGCTGTGTTTCTTTAGCACCAACAAGCAGGTATAATTATAGCTAATATGGACAGAATTAAGAGTTCAACCTGGCCATGGCGTTTACTGATGCGGTGGCCAACCTTCCCCTCATGTTTACCTTGTCAACACAGTGCACAACTGCAGACTGTCTGCAGGAACAAAAATAAATAAACGGGGCTGCAGAAACAAATGTTCTTTATGGTCATAAATCAACAGTCATTTCACTGAAAATGTCAAATGTGTACAGTATTTTTCGGATGGATGGTCATGAGTTTCCGCCGCTGAATATGCAGCATTTGTCTGTCACACTTGCATGGAGTTTTACGAATTTGTTCATTGCTGATAAAATTATCTTAACATTCCCACTCATTTTCCTGTCACCGCTCAGAACTGCTGCCCGTGAAGAGTAAAAGGCATCCTTACAGTTAGCCTAACTGTGATAAAGAGAGAAGAGGGAGCGTTACTGTGTCCCATTGCCCTCTCAATTCCTGGTTGTGAGTATTTGTTTCGAGGCAGCCTGCAGCTTTCCCTTACAAGGTTTTTAGTGTACAAAAAGGAAATTAGAAGACACCAAGATAAAAGGAAACAGTGAGAGAGGGAGGAGATAGCAGGAAAAGGAGATTTCCACACACAGTTTAAAAAGATGGAAGATATATGAAAGCATTGAGGAATGGAAATCAGAAAAGGTAAGGATGTTGGACAGAGGAGATGGCGAGACAGAGAAGATTAGGGGAAGGGAGACGGAAAGATAGAAGCCAAGAGAAGCAAGAGATAAATAAAGATGATGCAGCTGTCAGAGAGAAAGCCACCACTCTCTCTGCTGTCGAGTATTTCTCAAGCACCCTGGCACACTGCTAATCTGAGCACGGATGGAGCTTAGTTAGTCGTTAATAGCTCTGCTGACGCCTCCCAGTGTGTAGTGACCCGGCACTTTCCCAGGTCAAATTATCAGCTTACGACCCGTCCAAAACAGCATCACTATCCTTACAAATGAACCACAGAGGCCTTATTATATGAGCAGTAATATTTCAGTGTTCAAACAAGCCTGACCTGCAGTCTTCTGCCGCAGCTTTTTGTTTTCTTTATTTGTTTTCCTCAGGATGCATTGTATGAATGTCAATCACAGAAAGTGAGTGAGATGAAGGCAGGGCAGAGCAAAGCTAGCAGGAGATCTACCTGTGTCCAAAATACATTTGGTTTCTTTTTCTCTTCTGTTCTTTTCTCATCCTCTTCCACTCTCTGTCATTTCTTTTCAGGTCATCTCTCATATTCATGCACAGGCTCACAAGAAGAAGCAGGTAGAGTTTTGCCAAAAGCTGCCTCTTCTTAATATTTTCACTGCATTTTCATGTTTCATAAAATTTGCTGGACATAAATTGATAAAGCTCTAGGCTCCGTATGTTGCAGGATTGGGTGGTTATACTGCAAAAAACCGGTGCACTTCTGACTTCAAAGAATTCCTGCAGGGTTAATGAGAATGGTGATCATTTCAGTTGCGCTATGACCTACACACCCGCACCCTTCATGAATTTTAACAGCCCCTTTACGTATCAGAAATATTGACAGGGAGAGTCAATACAGACTGAAAAATTTATGGACAGTGACTGTGTAGACGGGTTTAAATGTAATGCCCTCATATCAGGTGCAGGGTGACAGGATTCAATTAGAACCAACGTGTTTCTCAAGTTGGGAGGTGATTATTGAAGGTCAGATGCTGTTAGGATTTCTTCGATCCTGAAGGAACTGAGCACCGGAGGGTAATGATTTTCTTACTGCAGATATTGATATTCAGTATTAGTTCATCAAGAGAGAGACTATTCAGTTTGTAGGTTCAAGGATCATACTATATGCAGATTTTAGTCTGAACTGCAGCCGTTTTTAATGAAAGAGGAAAACACATTCAGATCCTCTTAAACTTTGCCCATAAAAAACAGGACAGGATATTTACTGTGATATAGCAAAAATCTGCGCAAGCTGTTTCTCACATGACAGACATTAAACCACTGGGCTAAAACAGTCAGAAATCTTAATTACCAAGGTACCCTTTGGGAAATAGTGGGCAGTCATGTAAAGCGATTTGTTGTAAAAGAGCTCAAACATGCAAAAACACCAACATTGCTCTGTTCAATGAGAGAAATGCTTTTGTGCAAATTCTGACAAACATACTGTGAAAGACAATATGACCTTACAGAGCACAACTAGCATATCTCAACACTGCATAATGCATTATTAATATACAGCACGGCTGTGTGTTTCTGTACGCAAAGGCATCCTGTAGAGAACAATTACAGGAGGGCAAAGCTGATCCAGTCGATACTAAAGCCATGGCTCAGAGTTGTTTCAAGCCCACGGTGTATCTCTGAGCTTCAGACCATTATTCAAACTTCTCTGTTACACTTTCTATAAGCCCATAATAGCCTAATTGAACAACTCCCTCTCTCACCCATATCTGCTTTGGACATACACTAAAATAACTTCCAGTGCTCCTTATCCCCCTTGTATAAGCTTGAGCTAGCTTTGGTGGCAGAAAGCGTCAAGCTGACCTCAATCCCCTCCCACTGTGGGTCACTGTCATGCCCGGCAGAGCGGCTCTCTGCACCAATCCGGCATGTTCTCAGCCCCTGCAGCTAGCTGGTTCCCATGGCCTGGGGTGATTAGACTTGCTATTCATACCCGACCAAAGCTACTCTCTCAGGCTCTCCATCTCCTCAGTCCCTCTCCTCAAGGATGTGACTGGTCCAATGCTTCGGACAGCAAATCTGCCCTAGCTAAGCAGCTGATTAGCACAGTTCTGTCAGACAGGTGTTTGTGTGTCTGAGTGTGTGTCCCTATGCATGTACGCAAATCATTTGTAGAATCACCTCTCGGCCACTTCCCACTTTGACTTTCAGCAACATCAGTGTGAGTCCTAAAGCTTCACGGTGAGTGAGGTGTTCCTCCCCATCTCTTCAACAGCCACTCCAGCTTCTGCCACCCACAGATGTGGCATTTAAAATTCAGATAGCTGAACCTTTCTCTCTGATGCTTTACAGCAGCCTCGTCTGTTTCTGAGCTGCTGAAAACAATCTTTTGCCATGGGAATTAATTAAGACAGTGTAAATCAAGACTAGAGTGCTTTAAAACATACAGTGCAGAATGGCAGAGACTGGCAAAGAGGTATGGGTGATGACTGGAGTGTGGAAGTGTGGGAGTATGGACAAAAACTCATAGACTTAGGGTAAGGCAGAAAAAGACGGGGGGATAAAAATGGATGGTGAGGAGAGAAACGAGGTCTTAGCATGATGAAGTTCATCAAAACTTCTCTATCTGTACTCAAGTACATTTAAAAATTATGATAAGCATATAAAATACATTGAATTCTTAAAGAGAAATCCAATGGTTGCTAACCTCTATGGCTTGTGACCCCCTTCTAGCCCCTTGATGAGATGTTAAAGAGAGATTTCCCCTTTAAACCTCTCAAATGGTTTCATTAAAGTTTAAGTAAAAGTCTTAAAAATTCAATTCAATCAATGAAAATTTGTATAGCAAACATATAGCACACTGTTGTAACAGTATTAACCATCAAATAATAATAATGATATAAAACAGGGGACATATCAGAATAAGCACTTTTCGTAATTCAAGTATATTTTGCTGGTCTTACTTCTGTACTTTTTGAATGGAGAACTTGTAATTCAGTAATTTACATTGCTGTGTGCGTACTTTGAGTTTAAGCAAAGGATCCAAATACTTCTTCCACCACTAGTGGGAACATTAAGCTTGAGAAATAGTTGTCAGCCATTTGAATTTGGGCCTAAAATGCTTTGTAGCCACACAGTTTGTTTATTATCAGGGTTCACGGGAAAGTTTTGCTCCATAACAAAACAAGTTTACACAGACAGATAGTGATAAGGCTTACAGCCATGGGAGGACAAGTATATTAACATAACAAGTCTGCGATGATTGCCTAGAAACAGATCCGAGAACACACAAACATGCACACAAGTCTCAACTCATCACTGACCTGTGTAAAGGTCACGCCTCAGCTCCTGATTGATAATGTGATATTAGCTGGTACGCAATCAAGGTGGCATTCATTGAGACAGAGAGGGATACCGAAGCACTTTACTGAGCAGACCAACAGGAGTCATTCCTGTGAAATACAGGAGAAAAGAAGGTGTTGGAAAACTAAAAGCAGTGGTTTAGCATTGTGAGGAGCAGTCACATTCAAAGCTCAGTGCCTCCCCAAAAATGTGTGCCGACATTCCTATAAAAGTAAAATGCCCCTGAGGGTTGGAAATGTTCCCTACACCTCAGTGCACAAGAGGTTTCACAAACACTGGCATTTTCACACCCAACCAGCTCTACTTTACTAAAAGGGCATTGTGCAACATGCCAGCAGGACACAGGAGGAATGGGCAAACACTCAAACCCCTACAGAGAAACAAGAGGGACAAAACACTGTGATGTCCCCACTGCAAAACAAAACAGTCATGGAAAAGGAGCTTGTGAAGGCCGCCATATTGACTGGAAATATGAAATTAAAATAAGGCTTTATCAGACTAGACCTTTGAAATAACATAATCTGTGATAACCTTCAGTTTCCAGGCTGTGAGCTCAGGGCATTTTGCATGAATTAGCTTTCAAACACTCTCCACAGAGATATGATGCATACACCAGTCTATCTCATTTCTAACAAAATCCAATTCCAGTCTGTTCAAATCTTCAGCAGTTATTAAGTGTCACACTGTTTTTCAAAATGACATCACATAAAATTGACTCCTGCTGCAGCCTAACGCCAGATCTGACACTATACCGCATTTGATTGATTTCCAGTCTATCATCAATCTACTTGCAATCCTATTATGTGCATTCTTGAGCCTCGTAAAGACCAAGGTACTGTGTCGTGTAAAAAAAAAAAAAGGACACTGGTGCACTCAGAAACCCTATTCTCCCCTTCAGCTAAGATGTACCAGTTCTTCACCTCAACCTGTCATGAAAGAGACTGATGTTCCTGCGAGGCATCCCAGAGGTCAGCTAACCATGTTCCACCACTGCAGCCCAACCTTGGCAAATACATTAGTCGATTTAATTCCCCTCTGCCCTGCTGTATGTCTTTTAGTTGTGTGGCTGTGTGTAGCGTCCAATAAAAGCTAGCAAGCTGTTGTTCCTCTTGCTGTATTTCGTAGGGGTCAGAGAGAGGAAGAGGGAGGAGCGAGGTAGAGATTAATTTAGTTTGACATGTATGAAATGCAGGTTCACATCCCTGAAGGGGAGGTTTATAAACTGGAGTTTCAGCAAGATTATATCTGAAAATTGCTGCTTTGAAGATGTTCTTGGTTGCGTGTAAAGGAAAAAAAAAAAAAAAAAAAAAACTTGGAATACTTTTGAGGTGTTTTTGCGAGCTGTTTGAGGAAACTGAATGTCAAAGAACGTCAGCAACAGATATGGAAAAAGATTTCCCTGTAATTGAGATAAGAAGGTGGGATGAGAGGAAGAAGGGATGGGAAGAGTGGAGAGGGAGATTGAAAACAACACCTACAGTGAAGGAGAAGATGACCAGAAAAGATAGGCAGGAGGACACTGTGAGTGACTACTTCAGACCTTGAGCTGACAGGTGCCAGAAACATGTCACAAGATGATATATTTCACATGAATAGCCAATATCGCCAACCATGACCTACTTTTAAACCCAAGATAGTAATCTGAAGGAACGGCTGTGTGAAGGCGTAAAAAAAATGTTTACATGATCAGTTACGTTTTTCCCATCCGCTGCGTAAAATGCAAAATATACATCCCGGTGTGACGTCTCGGAGCGTTTTCAGAGAGGACTGTCTCGTGGGCATAACAACGCTCGTAGAAGTCCTTCACCGCTGAACTAGACGTGACACAAACACATCCAGCACAGTCTGTCTGCTGGGATCTCAGCCTGCTACAACACCATCTTGCTCGCAGGTTATCCAAATGGAGCTGGCTGTGCGCGAGCGTGTGTGTTTGCATGCATGTTTCGATCAGCGTGAATATGTCTATGATGTGATGGCCTCTTGCTAAGTGGCCAAGAAAACTCAACACTGGCCACATCATCTGTCACCTCTTACCCACACATACACTTCGCATTCACAGTATGTCCAAGTTTCTCTCTGCTTCATTTGAAATTGCTTCCACCCACATCAGCTGTCTGTTTCTCTCCCTCCCTTCACACACATACACACTTGGATTTTCCCTGACACTTCATGTTGCTAATGCCAGTTGGAGGTTGTCATGGGAACACATCTTTGACAGTTTTCTCAGCTCACTTGCAGCAAAAACGCCGAAACTCGCTCAGGAGGCAGAGGAAGAGCAGGCATTAAGTGGAGAAAAAGGCAACGGGAATCATCAGGAGCCATCGATGACGAGCAGTTGAATGCGTCGACGTAATGTGGCTGGGTGGCTTATCTGCATTCCTCCATCTGAGGGAAAATAAACTAAGTGTCATTTTCATTTTCTTTGCACTCTTCAAATGTCACTGTCATGTTTGAACAGTAAATATACAGCTGGAGTCAGCAGCTGGCTAACTTAACTCAGCACAAAGGCCTCTGTGTCACCATTGCATCCCTTCAGTTGCTGTCATGCCAAAGCTAGCTAGCTCAGTCTTGTCCCATCTGTGCTCTGATTAAATTCATCAAATTCAGTGCCCCATATTGCTCCAAGCTACACAAAATTCAGCCTCTGTGCTTCACTCAAATGGTTCACTCTTCGTTTTTTTACTGAATGTACAGTAACAAATGTCTTTATGCTAAGCTAAGCTAACCAGCGGCTGACTCCAGCTGCAAAACGTCACTATACAGACATGAGAGTGGTGTCAATCTCCTCATCTCTTGATAAGAAAGCAAATGCATTTCTCTAAATCTCACCATATGATACACTGTTGATTTGAGTTTCAAAAACAATAATGTACAATGCTAATGTTACAGCTCAAACGCAATTTGATTGCTGAAAACTCTACTGCATCTCGGTTGTTTTAATTTAGAGGTCCTGTTTAGCAGTGTGTGCCTACATTCGTGTTTACATTCAAGTTAAACTTTACTAAGTTGTGCCGCTAAGTGAACATGACAAATCACCCCAGCACCAAAGACATGTGGTGGTCTTACAGTAAACGAATTGCAGACTCAGTCTCTCTGCTCCCATCTGTCGGGTTGTCTGTCTCTCTGTCTGTCTCTCTGTCAGAGATTTATGACTCTGTCTCACCACCAGCCTGCCACTGCACCCAAAGATGCTCAGTAATCACATCATGGTGCACAACAGCAAAACATTTGCTTATGCCTGTGTGCGGTATCATTGTATATGTGTGTGTGTGTGTGTGTGTGTGTGTGTGTGTGTGTGAGCAGTGTAGGCTATGCATTTCCACTCTCATGCAAGCATACAAGGGGATAAGCACAGCTTCATTTCCAATTCTATGTGTTATTTATGGAAACCTGGAGTGGGTATAATGGAGCAACCTTTGACAAGTTATTTTTCCAGTCTCACTTCATCATCTTTTTACAGTGCATACAGTATATGGAATTGCTTTTTCGATGAAATATGATCCTGTCTTAATTTTTTTCTGCAAAACATGTAGTCAGCATTGTTCTGCATTTCAGGCAGTTTTATCGAAATATAATGTTTCTGTCGCTATACAATGCAATAACACTATAGAGGATACACTGAAGTGTGGGTTTTCTTTCTCTTTTCTCTTCGGTCGCACTGCATCGGAAATCCAAACTGTATAATAATGTTTTCATGAGTTCATGCAGAGTGGTAGGTGTAGCTTTGTGCCTGTAGCTGTCAGGTGAAGACAAACCAGATATATAAGTTTAAAGGGAGACAGTGGGAAAGTACAGTATGTCACTGCGATAGCAGCTGTGAGTGGCTGAAATGTGCTTCTGGTGACCATGAACGTCATGGCCCTACTTTAGGTCCGTTACACAAAACAGGACCAGTTGCCAGGCAACCAGCAGAGACTCCAGGAAGTGGCTGGGCCCAGCCAAGGAGTAGTCCTAGAACATGTCATAACATACATAAACTTCTACCATACAGCAAATTGTCACTTTAACACTTGAGATTTTGTATGGATTAGACAAGACATAACACGTGCCAGCTGGCAGATTTTTGTTAGCTGTTTCCTCGTCAACTTGCCAGTTGCATTGCCAGCTTAGCTTTGTTCAGTAGCAACAAATTCTCATTTATAATCATTACCCATTGATAAGAAAATGATTTCATACACACATGTGAAATAAAAAAGAAATCTGTTCCATCATCAAATAAAAGATCTAATAAAAGATTTCACCATGGGAAATCTGAAACACATGAATAAACTCACTGTGTGCTTAAAAAATGAAACATCTCAGCTGCACATGATGAGCCCTGGAAACCAATTTCACAATAAAATAACAACAAAGTGTTTATTATGAAACAGATAGCATGAAATGTATTAGACACTGCTCTCCACAATTTTACAAGCGCTCAGATGTCTTTTTTATGTCTTGAAGTTACCTTGACATCACAGTAACAGCTAACCTTGCAACATCTGTCCTCAGGTTGGCTGAGGGGCAGACATCAAGGTCTGAACACAGGATGACTGTCTGTTCTGTCTTCTCTGCACTCAGACATCAACATGAACCCTTTTGATTGAATAAACATCCCCAGCGTGCAGCAAAAAGCAGAGGATGCTTTTGTAAATGAGAGCCGACACGTTCCCTGACATCATGTCTTTCTATTATCATTATTATTACTGTTATTATTATCATCATTCCAACAACAGTTTGCTCACACATACATTTGCATTTTAAAAGTAAAACAGCGGCCACCAAAGTTACGCCCATGAAAGGATTCATGACAGAGGTCACATTCAAGGACAGACATTGTATTAGTTGTTCTCATAAATGAACAAATTTGCATTTTAATGAGCCATCTCATAACTGTGACTCATGAAATAGATCGTGTGGAAGAACATAGACCATCTATCACATTTCATTTCTCGCGTGGCCCACAGAGACACACGTGGACCATATTAAGCACTTGTGAGTGGTGAATATGTAAAAGATGGTTAAATGAACACTTAATTATATTCAGTAAACAGCATGGCATTTGTAAACTACTTATGTTTGCTGCTGACCTATTGACTGGCTGCTGTAGAGCTGTGGGTGTGTGCATTTATATTTTTTTGCATGGTAAACATAATTGCATTGAATTAGCTTCATAAGACAAATGCAGAAAATATGATCTAATGCGAGGGTTTTTCAGGCCGACAGGCTACACACACACACACACACACACACACGCACACACACTGCACACAGAAGATGTCAGCTGCTTTTTGATGATAGAAGATGTCAATATTTTCCTGGGCCTCTCTCCAGGGGTCTTCAGATGAGTGTGACAGGGGAGAGCCCCCGGGAAAGGTCAGCACAGCTCAGAGCCCCGGTAGGGCCAAATCAGATGCAACACTGACGGATCAAAAACAAGGATGTAGCCCACCAGTGAGGCCTCGCAGTGGGGCATGAAGGAGGACTGATCCCGGAGAGGTGGAGGAGATGGAGGATGTGGAGCGGTGGCAGGGATAGGAAAAAAACAGCTAGTGTGGCAGAAGAGCTTGAAAGAGAATATTCACTCACATTTGTCAGAAAGATATGATGCAAACCTAGCTATTATGTGATTCATGAGGCAGACAGAGCCTTATTAACTAAAACTTTGTCACTGGTAGCTCTCTTGTTTACATCTGTATTGCAGATGTAGAATGATTGTCAGAAAGAGCACAGAGTGCCTGAAAGCTTAAAGTGCCTTTTCAGAGAGAAAACCACTGCCAGCCTCGTGCATCATAAAATTCAAAAGGGAAAAAGAGAGTGACTCACAAGAAAAGAATCATCTGCCTGCATGCAAAAACACAAAAGTGATGAGCGAGAAAGAGGGAGAAGGAGAGCGGTAACAGCAGTATGTCTACGTCATCAGTGTAGGAGTAACCAGACCCTTGGGGCAGAGGGGATAAATAAAGGAGCGAGGAGTGTGGGTAATATTACCCACATCACCTCGCTGCTTGTAGCCTCGCCGCCTGTCATGCTCTGCTGGTCAGTGATGTCACTCAGATGGCAGAGAGGCCCCCTCGCCCTGCCGCAAAATACACAAATACACAAAGAGTCATGTAAAGAACTAGACACACACATACTGCTGATGCTTATTAAACACACCACATTTATTAATATACACACAAATCCGCATGCACATGATTCCTAATCAATACTATTCAGTCAATAATTCATAGCACGTTGTCAGTGCGATGGCTGCCAATAGCTGCCTTTTACTGCCTGCCTTACATGTTTTTCTTCTTCTTCTGTGCCCTTTTCAAACATTGAGAGTCTAACTGCAGCAAGAAAGAAGGCAGCAGGCTGGAAATAAGACTCAGCTTTCCTCCTCATACACAAACAAGGTTAAATCTCACACTTGTGTACTTCAAAAGCTCTCCCTAAATATAGGAAAGAAGAGGGACAGAGAGGGCGAGGATCTGACTGGTTTGCACCCATATATAACCTCTGCCTCACTGCCAGCCAGCACTTGGTGTCACACTAAACTGTGTCCCCACTTTCAACCGTAGTCCTGTCCCCTCAGCACTTTAGTCATTCACTATAAATAGGCACACACACAAACACACACACACACACACACACACACACACACAGCCGCAAGCCCATTTAGTGTGTCTACTTTTATTTTTTAGCTGAAGAGATTTAAGCTGTGGTGAGGCCTCACCTGCAGGCTTGTGTTTTGTTTATGGCGTGCACAGCGCTCTAAGAATGCTGGATTGCGTTGCTGCATTGACTCGGAAAATGCTTAGCCCAGCCCATCACTATGAAATACTGTGCACCTCCACGGGAGGCCAAAGGCACTCTCACCAGGACCGAGGGAGGCTTTTAAATCACATGCGATCATCGGTGCACACACGCATGCAGAGACAAGCAGAAGCACACACTGTATGTTATAATACTGTGTGAGTAAGCGAACACGCTCCATTTCTGAAATAAAAGACATATATTCTGCCATGTTAACAGCTCAAGGACATTGTGGCTCAGCATTAGAGTTAGCAGCCATCTCAAGTATATATGTATTATAATATAATAATGCCCTGGATTAAAAAGCTTTGTTCTTTTGATAGAACAGTAATGTGACTGCGTGGTGCTGAAGCTGCTGTATCCACAACACACAGCAGAGGGCTGCCTGTGAGTGTACACACAGCAACTGCACAGCATGTGTCTTTAGGAGTAGCATTTAGTAGTTTTCTCATTTTGGAGGGCCGGGTGCATTTTTCCCCCTTTAGGTCTTTACTCATCCCATTAAATTTTGGAAGAACTGGTCCACCAGGTTGCTTTTTACTGGAAAGGAATTCTCTGGCAGAGAACTGATGATTGATTTTACATCTCTGGCAGAAGCATCAGGCATCGTTTGGAGTGAACAGAAGAGGATCCTGTAGTTAAAAACGAGGAATGAGTCATGTTGGCTAAACTCACATTTGTCAAACTCAAGGCCTGCGGGCCAACAGCACCTCATTTCATGTGGCCTGGGAACGCTTGCAAAGAATATAATTTGCACAATACAATTCTATGCTGCATTGAAGAAGTACAATGTGCCTAAACTACATGGACCAGAATACATCCTGATTTTGTTGTCCCATCCATGCACCAAAGGCGTCCAGCTGCTAGATACGCAGCATACACTAGATACCGTCTCAAAATCCTGTAGATGTTTCCAGCAGTGGCACCCCCTCTGAGAGATTGTAGCTAGCATGCTAATCGAAGCAGCCTTGCTTGATGCCTGGAGAAAAGAAGACTTGATGCAGAAGGAAGGCAATTTAATGAGAGATGGGAAATACATGTCTGTGCCGAATGGAGACAAGCTGGTATGTCTTCTTTGTAAAAAGGCAGTGGCAGTGTCAAAGGAATACAAATTATGGCTGCATTTTGATACCAAACAGGGTGCCAAGTATGCCTACATTAGCCACCAAGAAAAGCATCAGAAAGTCTAAGAATTAAAAGGCAGCCTGCGTTCTCAACAGTTCACAAGCAACAGCAAAAAATACAGCAGGGAAAGCAGCTCAGGTTGAGCTAGTTATTAATTAAGTTATTACTAAAACCAATAATAATCAAATGCAGAGGCAGCTATATGATATGATAATAAGTAGATAGTCTTAGATTTACAACCGCCCCCTTGAGGGCAACCACAATGTTGATGTGGCCCGGCATGAAATTGAGGGTGACACCCCTGGCTTAACAGACAAACAAGAGCAAGTAGCAACACGTAGTCAAACCCGACATCCAGGCAGATGTCGCAGCCCTGACAATAGTGGAGGAACCCCAAAGCACTAACTCTTAATGATCAAATACCTGAGTGCTTTCACTGTCTCCACAGGCCTGCAGAGAATATCATGCTTCAGAATCAGGAAATTAACGGAAAAATACAACACTCCCACTCACACACACACATACGTCATGTTTACCAAGCTCTTCAGCTGCACTACTTGCAGGGGGGAGTCCTGATAGTAGGTAACAGATGCATCTCTTCCCCTCTTGCCATATTTTTCACTTCAGTGTCATCTGGTGAGCCTCTCCTCTTTCCTCCCTCTCTCTCTCTGTTGACTTCCTCCCTCCTTCCTCTCTCTCTCTCTCCCCCCACTCTCCTGTTTTTCAAGGCTTCTTGGATTTCTCACCTTCCTCACTTTGCTTTCGTCCAGCCCCCTGACCACGAGCCAAGAATGCCTCTAATTCTGAAATGTCTCCCAAATAAATCAACACACACTGTGCTATGTTGGCATACCACAGGCATCCTTAAAAGCAATGCAACTATCACATCTGTGAACTGCACCCAGTGAAAGCTTAGGATGCAACATGTTACTGAGCTGCAACCTAAATCCTAATCCTGCTGATGCTTTTATAAATAATTTCCATCCTTGTGGTTGACCCTTGACTCCTGTGAAGGTTCGTGACATGGTTTGATTTGCAGAAGAGTAAAACCGACCTTGAGAAAATCTTTGTTGTTTTACCCCATCCAGTTTATTTGCTGTTATGAGGCTGCTGTAAGACCTTTAGTTCCTCCCTCAAAAACCTCACAGATTACACTGACTGGTTGTGTTACTGTTCTGTAATGAGTCATTGTCAGGATTCAGAAAAAATGGAGGTGAATGTAAAATCTGCATGTATGCCATCATAAACCTTGAATGCAACTGATCATTGCTTGTTGTTTTTTTCATTTGTAAAGTGCTTTGAGCTGCATTTTGCCTTACACACATGCTTCCCTCTTTCTGTCAATGTGGTTGATTAAGTTAATCCAGAGCAGTTTAGACAGCATTTAGCTTTTTCTGTCACCATAAAAAGAGATAAATTTAAGCATGCCTTGTATCGCAGGTGCATAACAGTTTCACAGACATAACGCCGTCATCAGCATGACTAAACACTTGTTTATTCAGAGTGTGCAACTGATGTTGACAGTACTTTTATCCCCCATGCCCATCCTCTGGATACAGCTCTGACGCAGGAAGTTGCTCTCGGCAGTAATGCAGCCCAAGCTTGGCATGTTACGGTCTCCAGAATCCCCCGTCTGCACTACAACACTCTCTGTGACATCAGAGGCTCTTTGTATGTGTGTGCAGGCCTCGCTGTTCGCCCCCGCATGGCTTAAGAGGAGGAGGATGAGGTGGGACGGAGGGACAAAGAGACAGACAGAGGTGGGAGGTGGGCTTTACGTTGTGATGTAATTTCATGGAAGTTGTTATGTGTGGTGATGCTGCATCCTACAGAAGCATTGAACAGCACAGCCTCCTACTGGCAGAGGAAAAGACCACATGGACACAGCACAGATTAGTGAATCTAACTGGGAAAATATGATGCTACCACTTTGCATTTAGCAGCAGTGTTTCCTCATGTTGAGCCTCAACAAGCCTGTGTTCTCTGTGCAAATACATACATCCACACTGATTATGCCACACTGGAGCCTGGCAATATAATTTGAATATATGGAGTGGATTAACAGTGTCTGTCAAATACTAATTCTTTGTTTGTTCTGCATCCTATAAATCCACATGCAGAGTTTAGATGAGCTGCAAGCAGGATGATGGAATAAAGATTAAAAGCTTGGTCTTCAATGAAGCCACTAATATTATACAAAGGGCGTCCTGTCTTTTGTTGCCAGAGATGAAAATCATATTTGAATATGACCGCTGTGGAGCTGAGAGGACACCTCAGCCTATTTTGAAAAATAAACTTAGAGCGCCATCCAGTGTAGATGTGGGTTAATAACTTTGATCAAATCAGTTGTTTCATGTGTTTTAGGTATTAAAATGTCATTAATGGCTTAATAATCAAGAATATCTTCAATTCTAAACAGAGTATTTGCCACTTTACATTTTGAATGTATGCAGCAGTATTTGGGTTGGACTTTAAGTCAGTGAATAAATGAAGCATTTCTGCAGACACATTAGTTTGCTTCTTCTACACACGTCTGTGGTTTGCATGTTAATATTTAACTTTATAAATTTTGATTATAATCAGTGTACTACAGGATTGTTGTTTTGTTTACTTTAAATTTCTTATTATTTAATATTCACACATAATAGGCTACAATTACAGTTAAAAAAACATGTTTAAATATTTATTCGTTGAAGTGGGGAAACAAAGTTGCATAAATGTTTAAGAAAAAAATGAGACACATGATGGAAGAATCTTCTCCATGAAACTGAGTTTAATAGATTGTTAAAAATAAGGCTATGATGCTGTTTTAGCAAACATTGACCAGGAGGAACCACCGCTCTGGCGTCCAGATACACCCAGTACAACGGGTAAACATGGCCAATCTCTGGGGTTTTACAGATGGACACACAGTGAGCACACATACATCGCACATATGCAAAATCAAACACACACTGACAAACATGTCTTGCACTCAAACTCCTACACTGTACAGACAAACACACAGACATCCACCCCACCCAAAACGGTGGCATTAACAGATTTAGCTGAAAACATAGCAGTGTTCTCTTGAAAAAAAAAAAAAAAAAACATGCATAGCTTAGTACATGAATTTGTTCGAAAATGTTATTGTTTGCACACTTTGATGTCACGGTTTATCAAAAATTTCCAACATGATTACATTAATTTCTTTTATTTAACCATTATTAACAATCACGTAAACTCATTGGACTAGAACAGCCTCCCGTTACATTTTGTTCATGTAGAAAGTTACATTCTGAACCAAGAGGCTCGATAACGAAGGAAATAAATACTGGAATGGCAAAAACACAATATACAGTAAAATTACTATTTTGAAATAGACTGAAGACCAATCTTGGCCTGACTTTTCTGATATAAAAACAAATTAAAACACCTGCTTAATATTGGTATCCTGCTATTGTGTTATCATCAGAACACACATTACTTCATAAGTGTCTCACACTTGAATATAAAACACACGAAGCCTAAAATAACAACATAAAATGACAATATTTGCCTTCCACATGTATTTGTAACTACAAAACAAGGAATGGTGAGGCAAACAGAACAGACTCTCTTTAGTGCTGTGTGCATGTCAATGAGAAGGTGTCGCACAAACATGTTATTTTTAGTCAGATTCCCTTATTCAAGCTTATTTCCCAGTAAGATGACACCTTGAAAATACACTCACAGGACGTTTGAAGTTGGAAAATAATGGTTTCACGGTGCGTCTTCTTTCGTCCTTTGGTTATCGGGGTGACACCTCGCTAGGAAGATTTGTACATTTTGTTCCATTCACTCAGTTAGCACACGGTAGTGTGAGTGTACATTACCATGGGTGTTCTTCAAAACTTCAAGCGACTAACATGTAACATTTTTAAAGTGCCAATGAGCTGAAGCCAACAGGAAGCGCTTTCCCTCACACGACAGATGACGGTTTAGCTTTAAAGCGTCCGAGCAGACACAGACACACACACACACACACACACATACACACTCAGACATGGATACGGGATTTCCCCATGCAGGCTAACGCTAACCTACAGTACAGTAAGCTGGTTCTTCTAGTCACGGGAAACCTTTAAGTACCCAAACTGCGTAGAGATTATTCATATCACAAAACATAAACCTGTGGCAAACAGGACTCGGTGTCGTTTCATTTAATACAGCCTTCTCAAGCAAAGTTTCATCCTGCAGCTTCTAAGCACATCTAATTTCCACGTACGCGCAAGCTGCTTTTCTAATAATCAGACAACAGAGTGGAGAAATCAGCCTCAGAAAAACACACCGACAGGACTGAACCTATTGAAATTTTGGATACATTTTGAACTGGAGCGGTCATATTTTGACACCTGGCCCAAACAGTAAAGATAATAATAAAAATGCTCAACACAAGAAAGACTTGAGTGAATGCCTACACACACGTGACACTCACACACGCACAGACATGTGGTTTACAAATGTAAAAGTCTTATGTGGAGAATATAAAATGTACTTCAGCTCAACTCAAAACCTCCTGCTCCTTTTTTAATGCTACAACCACTTTTTCCCTTTTGTCAATGGCGTCGGATCCCTTTCTTTAAGAACTTCTGGGAGGCGAGCGACATCCGCTCATTACCCAATCAAAATAACACCTTCAGTCGCCTTTTTCCCGTGTGCACCTGCTTTCCCAACATGCAACCCAGCTGAAGGGAACACATGGACGTATTCTTTAAGTCAACACAAACGTCACCTTACCTATATGAAATTCATAAAGAATAAACTGTACAAAACATGGACTAAAAATAATTGTTTTCTTTTACAAAGTAGTCAACTACTCAGGCATTAAGAACAAACAGTAATATCAAATGAAAAACTTCCAGAAGGGCATGCGGGGGTTGGTGGGCGGCCCTGGCGTCGACGCAACAGTCTGTCATTTTTATTTATTTTCAATCATGAGAGGCTGTGACCTGCCAGACGATGAGGTGGCTCTGTTCGGCTCTGGTAGGCGCCGACTGCCGGCCGGCCGTTGGCTCTGATAAACCATCCAACTCACCGCCTTCATCACCTAAAGAGGAAGACGATGAGTCAAACAAACAGATGTTTAATGGTGAGACAGTGCAGTAAAGCTATAATTCTGCTTTTCACTGAGGGGAAACATGACATGGCTCCAGCTAAATGAACACATTTTGCTCTACCCCTGTGCTACTCACCCATTCTGAAGTCAATGTAGCCTTCGCCTCCACTCATGACCAGGTAGGTTTTGGGCTCAGAGGTCGCTGTGTCAGAGGATTCAGATGCAGGGTCATCAGAGCCTGAATCTGCAGTTCCTGGGGGGGGCATCGCCTGACCTGTGACAAACAGTCAAATAACCAAGAATGAAAAAACCCTTCATGTTTACAGGAAGGAGAATCAGAGAGGAAAAACAGCAGCTGCCACTTTAACTGATTTAACCATCATCATTTCTGAGAGGCTGCAGCAGATTGCGCGTTTGTCATTTTTGCTTGAAAAATGACTAAAATGATGAATCGATTTTCAAAATAGTTCCTTAATTGTTGCCGCTCTAGATAAATGTCACAAATATAAACCGTGGTGATCATCAGATATGAAATAACTTTAATTACAAACATACATGTAATTCATACCTGTGGCTGGATATTTCATTTACTGATTGTTATTCACTTTGCAACACCCGTCACCATTTCTGCCACTTGACCCACAGCTTGTCTGCACCTGTCGCTTACCTGGCACAGTGACAAAGAACTTGACAGCATCTCGATGTCCATGGAAACACAGCTGGGCGTGGGCCATGGAGCAGTACGGCACGAAGCTGCCTGACACGGCACAGTCTGAACTGTCGTCACTGTAAACCCGGACGGCACCACCGGGCCGATTTGGCACTACTCCCATTGTCTTGTTGGCTGCAGGATAAGAGAACTAAATTAGTAAAAGCTATTTAAGTCTCTATATCCTCCAGCAGAAACGACGGTCTGTGTGGGCACGGGACTGTGTACAACACAAAAGGTGAGGTCATGGGTGAGCGATCAAATCTGAGACTGTGACGACAGGCTGAGAGCAGGAACTGTACAACAGAGTGTGAAACTGATTTCCCATCCAGAAAACCGGACAAAGCAGGGTTAAGACTGTCTCTCACACAGACAGCAGAGCGCTCTGTGGCTTCATGTCAGTCTGACCACAGAGGAGTCTGTTTGCTCTCATTGTTTTTGAAACCATAAGCACTCGTTCCAAAGGAGAGCTCAATGCCTCTGACCACAGAGTGCAGCTAAAGGTTAAACAGAAAGAGGACTTTCTCAGATATTCACACTCAATGACAAGAGCAGCTCCAGATGAGAAAACCAGCTTACGTGCTCACAAAAGTCTGAATACACTCTGTGTGACTGTGAGACCTGTATCCATGGCAGCCTGCTTGTCTTTTATTCAACAAGCAGCGCCTGGGTGGTAACAATATGTGCATTGTCTGACAAGCCTGGAGAGAAATCTAGGTCGCACATACAGAGAGAAGCTAAATGCACAAGTTCACATCATCAGAAAATGACAAGTTTAGGGCGTGTGATACCTTCAGACAGTGGGATGGAGATGATGACGCCATTTCCTGTCCCTACCCACAGTCGGCTGCAGGACACCATCAGAGCTGTGATTCTCACAAACGAGAAGCCCAGTTTACCTGTACCTGCAACACACATGCACACACACACACGCACGCACACACACACACACACACACACACACACACACACACACACACACACACACACACACACACACACACACACACACACACCGTTTCAATCCATGGGAAACAGCACTGGACGAAAGGGTTCAGTATCTACCTAAAATATAAGGATGCTGCTCTCAAACTTTTACACCTCTAAATACTGTATGTCACCTCAGATAGGTATCAATCTCCTTTCATACAGTAAGTATGAAAGCCATAGGAGGAGGAAGGATTGAAGGAAAACATGCATACCCAACATCTTGCTGACATATGGCTCAATGTCAACGTCCTGGAGGTGTTGGTAGGTGTGGGCATGAAACAAGCGCAGAGTGGAATCCAGTCGGATAGACACCCAGATACCGTCTCCAACCCAGGCCAGCTGCCGTACCTGACTCTCCTTGCGAGGATGAGTGTAAAATGACTTCTGCTCAGACATGAAAGATTGAGATGACGCGATGTTAGAATACGGTATAGAATATTTCCAAACGTTTCAGGCAGGGCATGTAGTGACAGCTGTACCTCTATCCTCATGGCCTTGGGCTGGATGACGTAGATCTTGTTCCTGTAGCCGCACCATGCCTTGTCGTGGACTACTGTCATGCAGCGAATAGAGTGGTACGGCCGGCCCAGATCCAGCAGGTGGTAGTTGGTTAAATCCCACTGACCGTCTGCTTGGGAGAAACAGAGACTTCAGAACTTCAGACACAAATACATCCGACAGTGTAAATACTACTTAGCTTCCTCATAGACTTACCAATGCCTCTATGGAAAATGGCTAATGTCCCATCAGCCAGAGCTACAAGGACTCTCCCTTTAACATGCCTGGAACAAGAGATGAGACTCGTTTTTACACATTTTCCTGTATAAATGTATGTTCAGTGTGTGCATGTGTGTTATTCTTTATACTTACTATACAACTACACAGCTCTTTCACTTTAAAAAAAGACATATTGTCCACCAAAATGTAAAAACTTTCTTGGAACCAAACCTGATTCTGATTATGGTTCTTAGTACTCACACTATGCTGAGGATGGAGTCTTTGAGCTTGATGGCATGGAGACACTTCCTCCATCGAGCCACAGACGAGTGGACATACAGACTTGAGAAGGAGAGACGGGGAGATGAAGAAAGATAAGAGTGCAACATTACCAAGAATGCACTTCAAACCAATGATAAATAAAACTGAATGGATATGAAAGGTGTGTAAAAAGTGCAGTTAATTATCACACGAGCAGAGAACAGGAAATACGTTTATCAAATACAACAAGTCACACTTTCATCAGTTCTTGTTTTAGCATTTGTTTCTTAAATGGATGTCGCCACTGATATTTAGCTGCTGCACTAACAGCGCCCTCTGGTGGTTGTTGCGTTGTTTACCATCCATTCTGAGCCCCGAGCCACATGGTGGGGAGGGCACTGCTCATCCTCAGGATGTCCCCCTCTGACTGGTCCGACTCCTCTGGCAATGAAGTCACGCCATCCTGCCCGGAGCCCCTGGATCAAAGGAGGAAGACGTATGACAATTATGACAATTTTAGACGTGTGTAATTAGCATTTATTTACATGTCAGTGTTACCATGATT
Organism: Chaetodon trifasciatus; assembly: GCA_037975065.1. Lineage (NCBI taxonomy): Eukaryota > Metazoa > Chordata > Actinopteri > Chaetodontiformes > Chaetodontidae > Chaetodon > Chaetodon trifasciatus. Next base: position 1,861,717 of record JBBMOE010000066.1, on the reverse strand, counting down.
GTTGTAATTAACATTTCCTTTGAAAGTTAAATATCCTGAAATTAGTCATTGCTCAATTGCACCTTGAAAACCTTCTCAGAAAAACAAAGAAACCTTACCTCTGCTACCTTAGTGTTCACCAAAACACCCAAGAATCCTTGACGTGATAATTCAGAACATTATTGCTCACCTCTGTGTGTCAGCGGGAGGGGAGTCAGTGGGTCCCACCCCCAGCGGGTCGGTGAACACGTGCTCCGTGTAGATTCCTGGCTGGTTCTGATCCGCTCCCTGGTCTTCCTCTCCTTCTTCGCCCACACCGGCGTTAGCCTCTGTCGCTTCTGTTGCTTCTTCCGCCGTGGGAACTCCGTCTTCTGCTGGACTGCTCTCTCTGGACAGCTCAACTGTAGGCATGGTGGATCAAAGGGATGAGCAGAGGGTGAACGAACCTTCCAGACATCACTGACTGTAACATTGGCAGCCCCGGATAAATGGTGGCACCAAGCTGGTTATCAATTACTGTAAGCTATAAGTGTGTTCACATGAATAAGATGCAGTTCCTAATTTACGGGAAATCACATTCAACATCTTTAGAACTATGAGTGGAGTAATGAATATGATATGAAATGAAACTACAGGGAAATTAGATTACTGCAGCTGCAAAAGTGATTTCCAGCCAGATACAACACATGATGTTCTGTATTTAGGCAGCTAAATTAGAATTAGAATGAATAATAGTCAAATATCTAAAGTAAGGCTTGGGATATAAATAAGTGTGGAGTTTATTACAAAAGGCCTTTTCACAGCTGGCATTTTCAACACTTTCACTAAGTTTGGAACAAGTTTATTATTTATTTATTTTCCAGAATGACATTTTGGTGCTCTTTTGCCACATGATAGACAAACTGGGAATAAAAATAATTGTGAGTAATGAAAGGATACTTCTGCTGCCAAAGCACAAAGGACAACTATAAATATAAATAGTTCAGCAAAGGCCTGAGGATAAGAAATGAATGCCTGAAGGTTGATCTGACAGGAATGTTCATCAATAGTTTAATAAGCTCATTAGATTTGCAAGCTTGCAGTTAAAATGCAGCGATAATGCCCTTCATTTAGACTGTTAGCATGGTAAACTATGATGCCAGCTGACACATAGCTGCAAAAATCAACATAATTCTACTGACAGAATATCACTTAACGACAACAAATAAGGACATATTCTATCAAAGCATTTTCTCAGCAGAGACCTACCTGAGCCAGAGACGCCACTATGCTCAGCCGGCTGGTCGGAGAAACTTGAGCTGGCTGTCTGGGGGATGGCGGTGGTCCCCTCTGCTGCCAGAGCACCATCGCTGCCCGTAGAGCCCACACTGGCCACGCTGCCAGCTAGTGACACCCTGTCACCTTGGCTAGCCTCCAGGTCTTGGGGCACCTCTTCACCTGCCGGATAATCAGTCTCCAACACACCTAACAACATGTCGCAGACCTTACAGTCAAAACTCAGGGCTGAAGACAAGGAAACCCAACCCACACAAACAAGCCATGTGACCACTCAGCCTACCTGGCACACTAGCAATGCAGACCACGTGGGTGTTGCAGGCGTAGAAGCTGTCAAGTAGGTCAGAGGGCTGACTGGCATCCAGCACCATGACCTTGGTGGAGGAGTTGGTGCTGGTGCACACCCACACCGTACTGGACATCTCATCCTGAACGACCAGCTCCTTCTCCTGCTGCCGTTTCTCCTGATCCTTACAGACAAGTTTGAAGAACTTTCTGAACTCACTGGACTTGTTTTAACATGATGATAAAACACAAAACATGACAGAATAAGCACAGCGTCTTCCTTCAATGACTTAGTCTTACCTTACTGTCTTGCTCTAACTGGTCCAGGCTACTCTGAGAACCCTTCGTCTGCCCAGTGAGCTCTGATGTGGGCCCTGTCCTTCCCCCAGACAAGTTGACCCCTGCAGCACACCACAGCTGGGGAACAGAGACGCAACATATTATAAATCTCTAATTTTCTTCAGAATTTAAGGAATTCTGCTTGTTTCGAAGTGTTTTCTTATTGTTGACTTATGTACCTTCATAGAAGCATCTTTCTGATCGAGAGGTCTCAAGTATACTGGTACAGGTAAGTTCATTTTGTTCTCTACCTGTCCACCGTTTGCCACCTGTTGGGGTATAACCAGCACATGCAAACAACACAGGCTTTTAAAATACATTTGCACCCAAGGAGCGGTTATGAACCATTATCCCTGATCCAATGAAAAAAAGCAGCCATGTTTCCTGCAGCTTGATTCTTACTCAAACCTTCATTTCCTACCTTGTATTTGCTGGGCAGGCTCCAGCCGTGTGCAGTGACTCGTCCATCCTCCTTCTGCATGTGGGCCTTGACCTGCCTGTACTGGGCTCTCTTTTGCTCCTTACGTGATGGTGAACTGCACTGGTCCTTTCTACAAGGGGAGCAAAGAGAGAGAAATGCTTACAGATACATTATACGCATGCACATTATTGCATTCATACAAATATGAGTCATAGTGGACGTCAGACCCAAATGGCTTTCACTGCAATGTTCACTGCAAACTTATAGCCCCTTGACTCCATTACTCACTCTTCATTGAGGAAGTCAAACGTCTTGGACTTCTCTGTGGGGAACTGGGAGAAGGTGCTACTCCTCTTCACCAAGCTGCCCGGGGTGTTGTACTTCACGTTGGACTGGGACTCCACCTTCTTTATGGCAGGGGCACTGGAGGAGGAGCTAAACAGTCTGCTGAAGCTGCAGGTGGCCAAGTTACAGAAAGCCAAGAGGGAAACAGAGCAGACAGGAGTGCAGGGAAAAAGCAAGGAATGGGGTCACCAACCAACCGGACAACCAAGGAGCCACCACCAACATTTACCATACAGTGACGTAAAGCATGCTGGGAGTAGCTGAGCACTTCCTATCGCATTTAAAAGGAACTTAATTATTTATTAGTTCTAACCAAATTGTGTCTTTAGCACCAAGTGTCAACAGTATCTTCAGTGTCAAGTTAGCTTTGCACTATTAGCATGCAGTCTTGCACACAGGGTACTGAGACAAAGGCACCATTGTAGTGTAAAGAAACCCATAACAATACTCAGGCAAAGTCTATCTGAAAAGCAGTGTATATCCCTGTGTAAGTTACGCATAATTAAACCCAAAAAAAAGTTTAAATAAACACACAAAACATCACAGCTCTTGAAAAGCAAATACTTTACAATCTACACCTCTTTGCTGCAGAAAAGATGGGAAAAACATTACGTTATTTTAACACATTTACTCAAATCATTCTGGAGTGAACACTGATGTGTCTCCAGTGATTTATGTGTTGTCATTTCCCATCAATAAATATTTGTACTAAAAATTAAATCAAATAACAGAACATGGTATCAGCTTATTTAGTTTGTTCAACATTTTCTTGGCATCTACTCAAACAAGCCTGATAAAACTATATACACTAACACTATACCGCCTGCTCCATCTCGTAAAGGTTCCTTATAATAAAAGCAGACATGTACATGTATTTAGGCCATCCCTGTTTAGCTCCCTATGAGCAGACAGAGCAGGAAAACATCAAAAAGGCACACAGCAGGCAGGAGACAGGACAACCCAGGGGCACAAGGAGAGCCACATCTGAGCAGTTTGTGATAACAACAACTGATGGACTGCAAGGAGAGAAGATATCGTGGATAAAGACACATCAAAGTTGGATTCATTTGTAATGGAGGAGCAGTTCTGTGTCAATGGAGGGAAAAAGAGAGGTTTGGCTGGGAGAAGGTTCATCAAACCATCTTTACCTAATGCTGCCAATTCAATAGCACATCCCGGAAAAGATGAGGAAATAAAAATGTATTTGAATATTTGCGAGAGGAGTAAACTCTGAATATGAGCATTGACCTCAACAGGCTGTCAAAACTTAAGAGGAAAACAGTAAATCTGGGAGGACTTACAACTGCCAGATGCTGGATTTCTTTTTTTCTGTGAGTGCTGGATTTTCCCTCGAGGCCCTGAAGAAGAGGACGAGGTGACATCATGTTACCTGCTGTCAGTTTGAGACCTTAATGTAAATCATACACTCATGAACAAATCTGTACCTGATCATCTCTGTCCACCGCACAGCTTCCTGTAGTTCCATCAGTCTCTCTTTGTACTGGTTCCTTTCCATCAGCACTCTGGCCATTTCTACTCTAGTGAAGCGCTTCCTCTGGGCTGTTGGTACATCACTCTGTGGTAATCAAACCCACATATGGCCATACATTGATTATTATGGGAATGAGCTACATGTTGAGGGAAACACGATGATCATGTTATATACTCTGCATATATTTAGGTATATATGTAACGACTCACGTCTTCTTCATCTTTACTTTTCTGCTTCATTTCCTCCACCTCCAGCCGCACCCTGTAAAAGACCATTCACCATCATGTTGCCGTGTTCTGTTCTTATTAAACTGGTGAGTGCCACCTGTTGCCTGTCGACTTACTTCTTGAGTTCCTCCTCCAGCTCTCTGTTCTTGTCCTCCAGCTTGGTCTTGGCTTGCAGCACAGCCTCCAGCTCTCCATGCACCATCTCCTTCTCACACGTCAGCTCATCCACCTTCAATATCAGGTCTTTATTCACGACGTTCAGAGCATTTCTGCAAGCGCGGGAAGAAGGACGTTTTAGTATAAAAAGCCTGTATGCGCATTTCAACTGGGACAAAGGATTAAGATGGGGCGCCAATGCAATTAAGTCATGGACTTACTTTGTCTCAAGCAGCTGTGAATTCTCCTGAATGAGATTTTCAACTTCCCGGCCCATACCTGAACAGAATTGTTGACTGAGATTAGAATTTTATCTCATACATAGGATTTGACAACAAGCTGCAGTAGTAACTACATATTCTAAAGCAATGGTTCCCAACCTGGGGTCCGGGCCCCCCACTGGGGGGCGCCAGAGATCGCAGGGGGTGTGCACAATTTTGTCTGCACTGAGGTTGTGAGGTTACCAAAATTATATTTGTGCATATTAAATTTATAAAATCCCAATAACACACCCAAATGGATAATCAAAACTCTGTATAATCCAAAGTAAAACATATTTTTGGTCCACATTTAAATTCATTAAGCTATTTATTACCTCTGACTTTATTCTTTTAGTGCATGTAAGAGGGTAGGAGTTGGGGTTGGGGGGGCCTGGCTTGTCTTGGACACAGGCAAGGGGGGCTTCAAGGAAAAAAGGTTGGGAACCACTACTCTAAAGAACTACAAATTAAAATGCATCACTGTAGATTGTTACTAAAGTAAAATCCAACAAGGAACGACTACGTAGAAAGTGAAATATCTCCTAGTGAGATATTTGTTACTGCAGTTTTCAAAGCACGAGAAACTACCATAACACACAAACAACACACAGCACATGTCACATGACTGACAGGAGAAGGATGGACAGAGTGGGTGGGGTCTTACCAATCAAACTAAGGTCTGAGAAAACCATGCAATCCAAGTCAGGCGGAAAGAGCAAGGAAGAGAGAGAGAGAGAGAGAGAGAGAGATGCGGATATAGTTTGAGACCGTGAAATGACCAAAAATGAAGTTGGAGCCAGAGCTTAACGTGTAGCTGTTGGCTCCACAAGCAAAAGATGTTGCTGGGTCTCTAAGGCTAGTTAGATACGACAATCGCAGCAGTACAGAGAAGGAAAACAGGAAAATACAAAGACAAAAAAAAATCATAATTTAAGCTGTAAAAAGAAAAGTTAGGCCAACAAAGGAAGCATTCAACTCCATCATTCATGCATCAAACTCTGTCAACAGTTATCAAACATAATGAAGAAGAAGCTGTGAGCTGCGACGATGGCAGACATGGCAGAAAGTGACTAATGAGTGGAGGCCAAAGGGACATTACAGAAGAAGGTTTAACTAAGCAAAGGTTTGAGGTCATACACACCAGAGTACTCCACTGGGATTATGGACAAAAGCCAGAGGATGGGACACGGGAGAGAAAGAGGTGATGTTAACATGGGTAAATGGCTAACACTGCATATAACAGGTGGACCAAAGCAAGTGGTGAAGCACTGCAGCGAACAGCAGGGGCTGGGAGTTACAATGGATTTAAAACTAGTACTATCAGTCGAACAGAGGAGTGGAGCTTCAGTGACACAGCTTCACAGGCTTTCGGAAAAACCCAGACAGGCAGCGATTACAGATACAGGAAAAATTCAGTTCATTTGTATGCAACTGACATAATCTTAATCATTATTTTGTGTATTATGATACCACGGCCACTTAAAAAATAAGAAAAAGACAGGCTGCGTTAAACTGTAGTCTGTTTCTAAATCTTTCTAAATGTTTTAAGGACCACTGCTACAGTTACCTGCAGTTTAATCAGCAAAGAGCCACAAGGACTAAATCAAGCTGTAATGAGTATTACTCGTAGAGATGCACCGATCGACTGGCCGATGGCTGGAATGGAAATGTAAAAGTAACTCAACAGTCAGTGTTTTACGACTGAATTTTCCATTTGAGCTACATATGATGTTTGTGTATGTGGCCAATTGTTGTTCTTAGAAAGAAAGAAAATCAGAATTGGCCAAGAAAATTGCAATCGGTGCATCTATTACTTCTCATTTTATATTTATTTACCAGAAAATACCAGAGCCTTTGACAACTGAAGAAAGTGGGTGTTGTTGGTGGCCATAAGTTGCTTTCTACCTTTAGATTTTTTGCTTGTCAGATGGCCTGAATCCATTGATCATGGTTCACTTCTGACTTTTATCTACTTTTTCAATTAATTAGTAATGACACACTTGATCAGCATCACAATTAAGAGGCCTCAAAATACCTGTATGATTTTGATAAGACTCCTACCAGCCAGTTATAAACAAGCATAATATGCAAAACTTTGGAACTCACTATGTATTTTAAATACTCAAGCACCAGGAAAAAATACTTTTTTTTCACTTAAACAAGCTATGAATTGACTCAATGTCAATTCATAGCTCAGTTGAGACATTTCATACATATACAGACTATTCAAACACAATACAGATGAAATATATTCAGAGGATGTGACAGTGTTGTTACTCACCCAGCAGGTCGGCCCCTTCATCCACATCCCCTATGAGGCCAGTGCCTGCAGACGACAGCTCTTCAAACAGAGAGTCTGTATTCCGGTCAAATGCCATGTTCTCAATGCCTTTAGTAGGGGTACTAGAAGAGCAATAAAAACAGGAAGTGATGCAATGCCGCCTGGTGACGCTTTGTTTAAAATAAGCCTGACAGCGTGTTCTTTGTACTACCTGCAGGGCTTGTATCCAATGAGATCCATGTCCAGCTCAGGGGTGGACTCAATGATGTCCTGCACATCAGAGCTGTCCTCATTGTCAGGCAAACCTGCATAAGACACAGCACACGAATACCAAATGCATGAGCTAAAGGATGACAAACATGATCCTGTGACTAGTGCCAGTGTCAATGTGTGACCCTACCCACTGATATGGATCTAGTCCCCGGTGCAGCCTGCACCTCCGTGCTCTTACTGTTCCCATCATCCCTCTCCATGTCCGAGGCTGTAATGGACATTGGTGTGGCCGACTTGGAGCCGGTGAAGTCCGACAGCTCATCCTGTAATGAAAAGTGGCTTATTTACAGCAATATTTACAGATGGCCATTCAAAGTCAAAATGATACGTAGGACTGAAATGAACCAATGTCAAATCAGGAAAACATATGGAACACACTGGGACTACAAAGAAAACAACAGCATGACAGCACAGGTTACGATCTGACAGGTTAACACTGGTGGACAGGTTCACAGAGAGTTCACTATATAAACTACACATGCAGTGTAACAGAAGACACAGGAGTCCAATTTCTCTCACCTCTTACACTGTGTAGGACAAGAGCACCATAATCACCTCAAAGTGAAAATCTACCTCTAAATGCCTTAAACACAACAATTTGAAATACTACACTAACATTTGTTGTGAAATCGTAACTCATGAAAACATCAGGGAAACTAAAAATGAGTCCTATGAATTAACACCAAAAACAAATAACATGAGCCACACAGAGCTAGCACACAAACATAGACAAGGAAGTCCACACACAGCTACACAGATTGCGGGGGGGGGGGGGGGCTTCACACAACATCAGATATGAAATTAAACATGGCCACAATGGGAGCTGCCATTGTACCTCTAGTGCACAACACAACACAAACCCACACACGACTCAACAGTTTAGAACAAACTGAAAGTGCAAATCTACTGGACATCACATCTGATGTGACACACCTGCAGCGTCAGAAGACAGAGTACTGTTTAAATCTACTGGATGTTATTGTGCAATGATCAGAGATGTTACTGCTGCGTTGACGATCTGCATGAATGAAGCAAAAAATACTACGAAGCACATGAAATGTAAAACCAAAGAAAAACGAATGTGAGGCCAGATGCAACCATGCTCTTATTGATTTTAAAAGATGAATAATTAACCAGTTCCCTTCCAGACACAGCTGACTGCTGTGTGCACTTTGATTCTGAAAGACGCCGATGAAGCCTTAACGCAGGGCATGGTTGCATGTGGCACAATCTAGCACAGGTTGTCTGGTGAAGCGAGGGTCTATGGATGCACAAAGTGAGAGGCGACGCTTTTGAAAGAGATGAAACAGCATAGTGGAGGAGAGCACTGAAGCCCACACACACGCAAACACAAACACGGTGCTGTCCACAGACAATGCAGGCGTGCTGCTGCTGCGGCTGCTGCTGCTGGCACTCATCCAACTACCTTGCAGTCGTCTGCCAGTGAATTCCCCCAAGTAGAGTCCTGCGCACTCTTACCCTCCCTTTCCTTTGGGGGGTCGACAAAGTCCAACTGCTTGGGGGGGGGAGAGTAAGAATGAAGCTCACATGTGCAGAAGCAGTTCAACAGAAATGCATACACCCCAAAGTGTGCATGTCTGTGAAGTGAATGGAAAAGTGAGTACTATTGTATGTGTGTGTGTATGTGTATGCATGTGTGTGTGTGTGTACCTATGTACCTATAAAATAATGACTGTACAGTTGAAACACTTTGAAAATTGTACCAGTTACAGATCCAGAAGTTCCAGAGATACAGTCTTTTATTCCACACCTTATTCCCAAGCATACATTACCCACAATGCAACTCAGCAGTCAAACCCGTCTCCTTGAGTCGAGTATGACTGCTTATACTCTGCACAGCACACACAGTGGAGTAAAGCCTACCCTTTAGGTGACATTGCTTTGTAAAGGCCACTTTGAATGAAACAAAAAGCAATGATTTCAAAAATATAATTATGCCAGCTTTAAAGGCAATGGGATGATCTTGTTTATATGACTCATACTGTGGATGGAGATTAGAACATGGCTGGCATGCGAGCGCGTGCTTTAATTAACCTGCCGTTCCACCACCACTCCCTTAGATAAATATGGCGTCTCTGCTGAATTCTCAGAGCCTGTCTGCATCTCAAAGCCGCTCATGTTCAAAAGGCCATGGCGCAACAATAACTGTCCTGTGGCACTGATTACATAAGAACCAATCACATTCCAGCTAGCCTTCTTCTCCCTCAGTGACTGGCTGCGAGCCATACAGCGGCATCGCTCCCATCATGCTTTGCGCCAGAGCTGATGTCCCAGTTTTAACAAAAACGCAGCGGTGGGATGAGTTCACATTGTCACCCTCCAGGTCCCAACTGCCACAGATACAAACATAACCCACACACCAAAAACACTTTGGAGCACCAGTCACTGTTTTGCATAGAGAGAAGATTAATTATAGCTGAGAGAACACAACCATCATAATGTCTGTGTCAGAACTGTGTGGGCCTCCCCAGCAGGATTTAACGTGAATTGAAATCAAGTGAAAATGCACATCATATGATAAAGCTCAATATTTGAATCTGTGGCTGCATCAAACAGAGCATTGTCGCTTTTATGAATATTCATGTGATACACTTAATGATCTCCTCTGACTGCTGCACAGGGGAACACACAAGTTTGCATATTCATCAATGGCTAAAGAGGAGGATGTCTGAAAACAGAGATGGCCTTGTCAGATGCCTACTAAAATTTGCCGACACGCCTGAGCCTCATCAAAGGATCTCTATTTTTAATTGGATCCAAAGCCAAAATTGCTCTCTCTTCCAGCACTGACAGGAGGGCTGGAAACAGTCAGCCAGGAAATGAGCTGACAGCGATCAGATCATTCTCCATATTTCAGGTTGTTGTTATGTTGGCATACTGCGAGAATGTGAAGGCAGTCATTCATTTTCAGCTTTATCAAATAAGTTGTCATTTCAACTCTTGATCATGATTCAGACGAATTTAACATGTCACCAGATAAACAACTGACACTCTGGACCAAAAATAATGAGGAGAAAGCCACGAAGAGATTCTGTCTTTTGTGTCAGGACTTCAAAGACATGGTATTATATGTCTTTCACGATGGTACACTACATGTCTGATGCTCCCAAACTGCACGTCAGTTAACAGGCTGGTACCATATAGTCTGAACCAGACATGAGTTCATGCTCTGAGGACGAATCACACTGGAATAAGTCATTATTTTCCACCGACAGGGATAAAAGCAAACACACGTACCTTGAGGCTAGTGTTGGACCGTGGTTGCGTTGGGTCGGTGAACCTCCACCCCTCTGTCCCTAGTGTCTCTGCCCTGTTCTGGGGGTCTGGTGTTAGCATAGACACCCCAGCAGATGGTGGGAAGATCCCTAAAGAGAGAGGCCGCTCCCTCCTGGAGGAAGAGAAAAAAGGCACAATTCACCAATTTTAACCACTGAGTGTTAAATATCCTACTATTCTGATTTTCAGGTACTTTTTTTCAGTGGTGAACTAATAAACTTTATATAAGCATTGGAAATAATAGGAAAGTGAAAAATGTAACTACATGCAGTGTGAAACTGTTTGTGTTGTTTACAAATGTCATGATAAAATGACCTTTTCAGTCGAAGCTGACCCGTTGTGGTCTTACCTGACTCGGCCGACTGTGCTTGACTCTGAAGTCTCACTTATCTGCTGCATTTTGATCCTTTCTACATGCTCCATATAATTATGGATCATCTGCAGAAGTCAAACAAAAGAACCAGAGGAAACTAGTCACGACTGTCGTTAATGACTAAAACATTTCCTCCCTTTCTTCCTCCATCCTTCCTCTCCCCTTTACCTCCGTGTGTCGCTGATGGAGGGAGTTGTATTCTTTCTTGAGCTCCAGTTCACGTTCTTCCAACCTGCTGACTAAAACACAACACAGCACTGCTCAGTTTGAGGTAGAGCCAAGGATGACAAATTCAAAATCTTGCAAGCAGATCTGGACCACAAAATCCTGACCAATACAATAATGACCCTATAGCCAGGCTATAGATGCACATGATAATTGCAGAAATCTCACCTCATCCCCTATTAGCATGCCAGCTAAGAGTTACGGTGACAAACAGATAAACAGTATAAAGCCTGTATACAACCAACTACAGCAGCTAAAGCTTCTGCATGTTGTGTGATCATGTCTGGCCTACTGAGGTAAGGCTGGGGTACCCTATACATGCACGTAGAAGGAAACTGTTACTTCACTAGGTTATGGGTTGTTGCCACTGTTGTAATTTTGTTATGTTCAGACGCTTTTGGAGATACGATAGTCAGTTGTTTTCTTTTTCTTTCCATACAGTTATTGTTGAGCTAGGCCCTATTTTTGTCTACCTGGTTTATTTTGTTTGGCACAACTCCTACAGTTCCTCCTTCCCCCCCACACACATTTTTTCAAACCTACTTCTGTTGTTTACCTTTTCATGTAAATATTGTAAATAAATCTCTTTTTCTTGACTGCTTCATGTCCGCCCTGAGTTCTTTCTTTGTTGGCTGTCAGCGTTATTGTTTCTACTAGAAAAGGGAAATGTAACATGCCTGTTTTGACATTACTGGGGGATTTCATTCTGCTGTCATGAGTCATCAAATTCACAGAGACATGTAATGAAGTGAAGTGAAGAAGGCTCAGCAGAGGGGAGACAAGCTGAATGTGCAGCTGAATATTAAGACCATGATATTGATCAAATTAATAATTTAACTAAGTAGATGGTTAAACACTGTAATATCCCCTCCAACAGGATACGTAAGACAAAACACCAAACAGTGTCATTTCCCTGATCTGAGTGAGAGCTGCGTAATAAGGTCCATTTAATACAATGCCTAAAATCTGCTGAGAAGCCTTGAGGGTGAGATGTCTGTCTGTGTATACATCTTCATTATCAGATTGTTGGATATCGCAACATCACACAAATATTATCCAAGAATAGACTGTTTAACCAAGAAAGAGTCTCACTGACACTGAATATCTTTTACAGGAGTGTCCCACATCTCCAAATGATGGTGATGATTCAAGTGATAGATAGCCATGCAGTTCATTCTCAGATAACGAAAAATAGGCGAAATTATTTTCCAGGACAACACAAGGATGTTTTACTTTCACTCTCATTTTTTATGTGTTTTCCATGACTGGAAAATTGGTCCGGTGTTTTCCAGGACACGTAGGAACCCTGTACTGTGGCCTTTTTAACTCCACAGTAGCTGTGGACTCTGTCCTTGATGGCTCACAACCAGCTCAGGCTCTGCAGAGATGAATGAATGATTTACTATTCACGAGGAGAGGCAGAGGGTTGACTGAACCCACTCACTTGTTAGCTAGCTCCATTTTTCCAAACAGGTGAGATTATGAGTGATAATGGAAAAAAACGACACAAGGATCTTAAAACTCATACTTATGTCTGCCTTGTTAACACTTCTGCTAAATATGAGATGTGGAAGAAATTTCTGTTGGCTGTCTTCTTCCCCCTCACCGCTTTGTGTGAATGAACGATTCACACCAGTCATTGGACCAGTCAGTGTGTGAATCCACTATTTCCAACGAGACGGAGTGTAAGAGCCAATCACTATCCTTTCCTTAATCCACCAATAAGAAGGGCGGGAATGCACTGCCGCATTAGGAGGATGGGAATAAAAGAAATCCTATAATCCCATTACTGTTACCCCCGCAAAGAGGGAGAAAGAGAGTGTGAGTGTGTATGGTTGTGTAAGTGTGTGTGTGCACACAGAGAGAGAAAGTAGGCATTACAAGCCATGAGAGAGACATCAAACAAGTGAGGAAGATTATATGAGGAGACTAAATGGTAAAAGCAAATGGGAGAACAGAATAGCCTTGTGCTGTACATGGGAACAGACTGACAAATAAAAATAATAATCAATAATCAATAATCATACTGGCATGTAATTGAATTCTCAATTAGTGTATGTTTCTCCACAACACAACGGAGAACAGTGACTGTGAGAAGAATGACAGGGGTGACAAATAACCACATTTTGTGGTCACGTGTGTGTGTAAATGTAAGCGGTGAGTGTGTTTGTGTGTGTGTTTGTGTGTGTTTGTGTGTGTGCTTACTCTGGTCTGCGTAGTTCTTGATCTTGAGCTCCAGCTGTCGGGAGTGGGACTCCATTCTGTCCACATGGTTCTGCAGGTCCTTCTTATCCTGTTCATGGGTGTCCTCAAACTCAATGAACTTCTACTCAGGAGCGCGCGCACACACACACACACACACACACACACACACACACACACACACACACAGACACACACACACACACAAGTCAATAATAGTTTGATACTGTTTAAAGTAATAATAAGAGGATTTTTTCACGTTTCCTATGATAATGGTTGGCTGAACTGTTGGTCAGACAACACAAGGTATTTGAAGATGTTAATCTATTACACACATATTTCATCATGACAGACCACATGTGCCACGTTCCACAACACAGACTGTGACGACGGATGTAAGAACATGTCTGAATTGGGATTAGAGGAAACCGAATCTTGACTAATTGGTTCATCCGGGAATTCTGGTTCCTCCCAGCCGTCTAGGCAGACCACTGAGCAGGAGAGTGTGTGTGTGTGTGTGTGTGTGTGTGTGTGTGTGTGTGTGTGTGTGTGTGTGTGTGTGTGTGTGTGTGTGTGTGTGTGTGTCAGGGCCACATCCTGTCCAGCTGAGCAAGCCAAGGCCATAATGTGGCTGCCTTTCCCCCTCTGGACACATGAGTCTGACTGTACTGATGTACAGACACGTTACAGGCAGTCTGTTATGTTGTGCTATAAGTTAACTTCTGACAGTTCCTGGACTAAACAGTCACTCACTTGAGAAAATAGTCTGGAAGTCTAATTAATTGATAACGACAATAATAATGATAACTACAATGCAGCTTTGTAACCACTGAGAAACTGGAGAAGGGCTGTGAATAGGTTTTAATGATCTGCACAGCTGGTGAGATGCCTCAGAATCAATGATTTTCACTCAGTCGTCAATAAATTAATTTTGTCTTCAAATTACATCAGAGATTGGAAGAAACAGGGTCACAAGGTCTAAAATAAAAGTCAAAACATCTTAAAGCTATTCATTATTTTCATTATTAAGTAAAAACTAAAAGAAAAGGGACAAATCAGGCTGGGGGATATTCCCTTTCTGCTAGTTTCTGACAAAGGATCACATGACCTGGAAGTAAAACCTTGCCTTTCCAGCAGGCTCAGCGTACCCCAGCTCACTCCGCCGCAGGGGTGTGGACAAAGTCTTTCCCAGGACAACCCCCTAAACACTGGTTTAATGTGAACATGTGCATTTATATTTGACTTTACATGTGAAGGATACACGAGTAATGTCACTGAGTGTGAGTGTTTGGAAGCCTGCCTGTCACACTGCTTCAGTGTCACTGCGTGTACAGAGGGGTCTCCGTGTCCACAGCACACTGGACCAGTGTCCCTGCTGTCCTGAGTCAAAGAGGCAAGCTGGGGCAGAGGGTCTGAGTCACATCACATTACCCTTCATACAGAAAGCTGAAGGCGTGGAGGCAGCAGACTCACACATCTGAACCATGACTCCAACCAAAACACAAGATCCCTGACACACACCTCTAAACACACACGCATCAGGGTTTCCCTTTAGTTGGCAAAGTCAAGTAATGAGCGAGAGCTTCTTCCACCCATTTGTTTGCAGTAGATGCAGACTTGATTTCATATTTGTTCCTTTAAAGTTTACTCGTCATGAGGAGCACAGTTGCATAATGCCTTCAGTGGCTCTGGAGGTGTTTTCTGATGTCTGAATCTAGAATTAGCTCAGCTTGGATTCATTACTGCGTTATAAACTGAAGGGATGTAGTTTGAAAAAGGTGTGCATTTAACAGGCATGGAAGGTCTAATGTGAAATGCTGTCAGGCAGCATGACGAGGACATGCAGGACCCAGGGTTTTTAAAGCTTGAACGATACCAAGGAATAAAAGCAAAGACATCTCAGCCCCTGCTGCTGCTATTTAGACCTTTTTTCTGTCTTTTGGAAGTTTTCAAACTTTATGAAACTACGCCACTGACTTAAAAAAAAGAGTCTGAGGTCACTGGATGTCAAACACGCCGTTAAGTGAAACAGGAGGTGAAAATGGCTCATATTTCGATTTCTCACTGTAACTTATACAAATTTCGGTGAGTTGAGTCTCCGGCGCCCTCAAAGCACAGTGACAGACCTCACACATATAGAAATGTGACTGTTTTGTTTACTACAGTATTTTGGGTATCTTGAAAGAACTCTACAGATCTGATTGAGTGAGTGATAATGTGGCTGAAGCACCTTGCACAGGGGTGGAAATGATGGCCTGCTGTCCGTGCAGGGTGTTGGTAGCAGTGATGGACCCTATAAGAAGTTATATGATGGTGAGCTTGGACGTGGTTGGATGTTTGGTGACATGTATTACTTTGCATGCCTCCTCTATGTCCTATGACACGTGACTGTCATCCTTTTCCCTGCTGGCCTCTCTCCACCGTCTCCTCTCCGTGTTTCTTTTTTAACTTATGTTACAGTGATCTCCCAAAATGCTGAGTCACGTCACCTGCTGGATTTTCAGACGTGAATCACTCTCTGATGCGACAGGCAAGATCTTTGATTGCTTGTTGACAACGAGGTGGTTATGCTTTGCCACTTAGAGAGATGCCTGGGATTAGAGACACAATGTTATGTCACTGAGCAGACACACAGCTCGTACACAGAGAGGGCCATTTCAGCCTGACGTTAGCCATGACACTGCCTTGTTTACATCTCCACTGAGCACCATGGCAGGACGGGCGGGATGCTGCCCCGGCCACGTGTACGGGTTAATTCACCGCACAGGGATGCTGGGAGGACAAAACACCTGAGGCAGCCTCCATTCCTCCACCAAAGGATGCTGGCGACCATCCCAGTGCCGTGGTTTTCCCCCCATCGGCTCCATTCAACTCACCTCCTCTGCATGTTTTCTCAGCGCTTTCTCCCGCTCGTACTGGGTGATGAGCTGCTCGTTGTCCTCCTTCAGCAGCTCCAGTTCCACTTCGTGCTCCTGGTTCTCCGCGAACACCGAGTCCAGGTTCTCCAGCACGGCCACGACCAGCGGCATCAGCTCCTTCACCACGTCCTCGTCGTATTTGCCGATGAGCCTCTCGAACTCGCGGTAGATGGAGTTGGCCAGGCCCGATACCCGCTCAGACATCATCGCTGATGTCCCCGGGTCGTCCTGGTACACAACTCCGTCTTCCAGCTCCATTTTTAGTCCTCTCCCTTTCAGTAAACAGGACCAATGTGGGTTATTGCGCGTTACCCCGCCACTATGAACACTGCTATCCGCTTTATTGAAAGCAGCGCGTCGTTAAATAAACCTACACATTGAGGACATTACACGGCTGGGACCATTACGATGCAAGATAGGCGGCTACGTGGATTCTTCCTCTTTTTCCCTCACTTGTCCCATGCTGCCTTCACGTGCTCTCCCAAAGCTTCTATATCCCAGTTTCACTGATGGACGGAAATAACACGGTTTAGTAGGAAGACTCCGGAGTCCCGACATATATTTTGTCTTGTGAGAATCAATTGTACAAATTACAAAATAAAAAATAACGTCGGTGTAATATACTATATTTTTATCAGACACACACACACACACACACACACACACACACACACAGAAACATCTATCGGGGAGCACTTCACAAACGCTTTCAAAAGCGTCTAGTCTCTAGACAAAAGCGTTTGCCAGGTGGCTTTTTGTTAGCTGCTCTGTGCCAAATTTTTTGGTGAAGAAGAAACTACACCAGAAATGCGGAATATATTTATCCAATGTTTCATATTCAGGAGTGTATTCATGCTTTTACACAGAATGTACACATGTACATCCCCTCACCTGGGAAGAATTACGAGCTTTCCTGTGTTACTGGCTACTTTGTTTTTGTCATCCAGCTGGCCCTGTGTGACACGTTTCCGACAGTACTTGAAGGCACCATCACAACAGCTGAGTCGTTGACCAGATCACGTGATGACGTCACATCATGCAAACAACGTCAGCTTATTTGCACACTGCATTGTACTTATTGAATGATTTAAGCGTAATAAGACAACAGATAACTCAGTCGTTCCCCGACAGGAATTGTGTTCAGGAGCAGAAAACTCCAGACGGCATTAAAATGTCTGCGCTCACATTTAGTCTGTGGAAATACTTTGAATTATTTTACCATTCCAGACTCAAAAGAGGCACCTCTACCCTGAAGCCTAATATAGCTTTATAATACATTGCACTTTCATTGACAAACACGTCTAATCGTACTGTACCACGCCCCCTGATGGACAGACAAGAAATTACTCCTACAATAATGTTACTTGTTTATTAGTCACTATAAAGGGCTTCTTAAGGGGCTTCAGCCTCAGTTTTAGTTTGGAGTTTTTGAACTAGAAGGAATTGAATAAGAGGAAACATAGGATGAATTTCATTATTTTTTGTTTTTTATTGTGGTTTGACCTCAACAGCAGTACTGTAGCACAAAGATTCAATATGTAGCAGGTCTAAACACTGAAACAGAAAATACTGTTGAAATAGCGGGTACACATATGTAAACAGAAGTCAAAAACAGGGAAAATGTTCAACCACATTTAGCTCAGTGAACATATTCATGCTTACTGGTACACTAGAACACCAGAAATTACTACCTGAATCAACCAAGCATAGCTAACAATACTGCAAAAAAAAAAAAAAAAAAAAAAAAATACATGCATAGTGAGAGTGATACAAGCCTGCTTTGTGCACATCTAGGTTCTAGGCATATTCAAACATTTATTCAGCTTGGTAAGACATAGAACAAGTTATAAGGTAACTAGTCGTAGATACATGCTTGCAAATGAAAGCCCAAAAGTGCACTTTATTTCTTTACCATGACACATTCCCCATTTTTCATGTTGTGATAAAGTAAAATTAGCCTCTGCAGCTCTGCAGGGTTATAGGGTGCATGTGAAAATTATATCAAAGAATGACTTTAGCATGTAAATAATTGTATATATTTCTGCATGTTTATGTGAGTCAAAGTGCTCATTCAAAACAGATCACAAAGCTGGATTGTATTACTGGAGTAAATCAAAGAAAGTTTAATGAATTCAGCAATTGTACTTTGTTGCTCATCATTATGAGGCTGATAACTCCTCACAAACTGCAGATCTCTCTCTTTGCAGCTGTTCAATAAAAAAGACTGAAGAACTTTTGGAAAAGCTTCTTGTTTAAATCAATTTTGCATATTGTGTACATATTTTGTGGCTCCTGCTTTGACACCCATGAAATTAAACCACTATGTTACTGACAACAAACAAGAAATTACATAATAAGCAGCAGCCTCGAAAAAGTCACACATCACTCATCCCAATCGTATGGTCCACTGATGTTCAGTAAGAGCTGAGAGTGCACATGTTGATGGTTTATGAGTTGTGTATTAAGGAAATAACTTCAACACAATTGAAGAATGTGTCATTGTATTTATTTATATTATTTATTGCTTAACACAAGAAGCGTGGAAAGACTGAATGTTTCAGTATTTCAGTAATTTTAAATGTTTAACCCGTGAATTTTCAGCAGGCACACTTCGAATCAAGCATTTTATACTTCATTCATTCATCTTCTATACCCGCCTATCCCTTTCAGGGTTGCGGGGGGCTGGAGCCTATCCCAGCTGTCAACGGGCGAGAGGCGGGGTACACTCTGGACCGGTCGCCAGTCGATCGCAGGGCAAGATATAGAGACAGACAAGAGTCTTCTTAGAGTAACCAATTAACCAACCAACCTAATGAGCATGTTTTTGGTCTGTGGGAGAACCCACACATGCAAGCTTCACCCCCGCCGGGGGTCGAACCGACGACCTTCTTGCTGTGAGGCTCACTGCCTGCTGCGCCACCGTGCCGCTGAGGGCATGGCGGAGGACACGCCACGCCCACAGCGGGATTCGAACCCGCTGTGGGCGGGTGCCTCTTCTGTGAGGCGACAGTGTTACCACTTGTGCCACCGTGCACACTGTTTATACTTCTACATTCCAATTTATATGATATCATTACTGTGATTTCCAAGGCCCTAAATGACAACAGAATGCAAATTTACAAGCTGCATTCAGTCATCCAAAATATTTTGATTATAAAAACGAGTATATGAGTGTATATGTGTATATGAGTGTATATGAAACGAGTGTATGCCAAACTCGAGCCGCACTAAATTCTATATTTGTAACCACATTGAAGCATGACAGGTTTGTCTGCGTCAGAAATGCAGTCAGAGATTAAATTCTTAAAAATATAACTCAGTATAACTAAGACAAACGATTCGTTATAAGTTGTATAAGAGTTGTATAATAAGTTGTATAAGAGTATAAGTTGTATAAGTTGTATAAGAGTTGCAATTTCAATTTATAAGAATTGCAATTTCATGGCTGTACAATAATGCATGTTGTGTATTAATCTATATGATTATTTATTTCACAATGCCTAATTTAATACTGCTCCATTTGATTAATTCACATCTAGGTTTTGTACATCTTACACATGCAGTACTTTACTCAAATAATAAAAACGACTAAGCAGCATGATGCAGATTACTGTTCCTGTCTTAATCAGGAAAGATTTGTCTGAGGAGCATGCAGGTCTACACGTTGCAGAGGAAGTCTTCCCCAAAGCTTATCATTTGTCTCAGTGCACACAGTATCAGCGCATCAGTGTCACTGTTTGTGTTGATTTCTGATTCATAGTTCTTCACAAGAAAGATGCAGTTCACAGGAAGGCCCAGCTCCTCGCTGAATTGATCAACCTAAGGTTTAAAATAACAGCATGTTAATAGATCAGACATATAAATCCAACAATGCTTTAAAAAATATCACCACTTACTAGTTCCTTCAGGTACTTGCTCCTGTAGACATTTTTTATGTCTTGTCGTGACTTGCGACAGGCTTTATCAACTTTGGTGAGAACAGCCAGTTGAGGGATCCCTGCCAATACAGAAGCCTAATAAGTATTTTAAGCTGTTTTGTTTTTGTTTTGTTTTTGTTTTGTTTTGTTTTTTGCTGGTATTCTGATTCATAAAACCCAATATAATACACACAGAGTATAACCACTGTGATTTTTGCTCTTACCCATGTCACTGGCTGCTCGTCTGATGTCTTTCAATTTGTTCTTAACTTCATCACTTAACAAAGACAGTGTGTCAGCAGGAATGACAGTAACCAGAACGTGAACTTTCTCATTCAGGGTGGGACTGGGGTCGTAACCTAGACCACTCTCCTTCAATGGGTGTGCAGGAAGGAACTAGAAAAAAAGCAAAATACAGTCAAATAAATGTTTTTAATTAACAGTTCAGCATGTTTTTACATGAAAATGTGTTTAATCCAAAACAGTAGACAAATAAAGAACTTAAAGGTGCCCTGGATTGTACCTCATAATTTTCTTTCACATGTCCCCTCAGGGCCATTTTGACATCGTCCACGTGAACGCCATTGTTACCCAACCTCTCAAGGCCCATGATGTCATTGAAAACAAAAGAATAAAACCTCTCAGGATCTTTGCGGAGTTTGTAAGTTGTGTACTGTAAGGCAGAAAGTGCAATTCTTTGCATCATTTCATGAAATCTCAGATAAATATGCAATTCTTTAACCAGCACAAATATCAACAATTGCTTCATTTTATTTAACATGGGAACCTGCTTCAGGAAATATTCTCACCTACTACCTTCTAACTAAAAAAACATACCCACCCTAAAAGGCACAGTTTCTGAATGAACTTAGTATGAGAAATATACCTATTTGCAAGAAAGAGGTGAGTGCATGCCTGCTTAGCCCTTCTCCTTCTCTTGATGGTCAGAGGATCCCACAGGATTTGAGTGAGAGACAGATTAACATCTGATAAAACAAACAGGACTATATCTGAAAGAATCTTCTGTCAAAGCCTTTCTCTGTTCGTCAGCCACAAAATACAAGACAGTTTCCTTCCAAAATCTCCCTTAAAACACACACTATTCAAGCAAATTTCACAATTTCATATGTTGGAATGGCTTGTGTGTGTTCATAATATTTATGATAGCAGTAAAATACCAAATAAATCAGTCAGTATTGATCATTTTAAGGAAGCAGTTGAAATGAAAAATCTCAGCAAGCTTTATTTTGAAACCGGACCTTGGACAGCTGTTGCTGCCACTTTGGAATTTCTTATTCTACATAAATAAAATATTGAATTTATTTTTATGTACTCCTAATGTTCACTTTCTTACTCACAACATATTTGGAAAAAATATCAGAAAATGTTGATATTAATAAAGTTTTGTTATGTTGCCATTCTCATAATAGAGTTTCAGCCAATCATTGGCTTTAATTATTATAAGATATTTATTTCTGTGGTCAGTAATCACAATTTTATCCACCTCCACTAAGGTTGCAATATATTTTTAACAGCATGAAATTCTTAAATAACTGCAGAGGATTTTTGCTTAGAATGACCACAATCAAAAAAATTTCATACCCTTCTGGTGAAGCTGCCCCCAGAGGTTGCATCTGTCAAAGCTCGACCAGTAACTCTGCCTTGTAAAACACTGTCAACAGAGTTGATGAAACTGGACTTGCCAGCACCGGCTGGTCCATTAAGCAGAATTCTGAGATGTTGAGCTTCATTGTTTCGAGGTTGGTAAGATTTTGCAAAATTGAAATTTTGCTCTTTTTTCCTGTTTATTGAAGAAAAAAACATTAGACGAAATTACTGTATTGTTTTTACTATTGAATGCACAGCAGGCACATTGTTGCTGTTGTCACACACACCAAGCAGATATAACTTCATGTTTACTCACTCCGGCAAAGCCCTCCATGGCTCACTAAAAAGAGCTAAAAAGAAAAGTACACACATGGACAGACATTAAGGTAAAGATGTATTTCTAAATAATTTCACTAACAGTATGCATTATTTTCTGTGAGAAAAAAATGGAATAATGTAATGTTTTGCACATCTTAAATGAAGGTGTAGGTGTGACAAAAAGTTCAGGACTTACCTCCCATAGCTGTAAAGTAAGACATTTACAGGTGAGTGAGCAAGAATTTACAGTTCAGTTCAGTTCAGTTCAGTTCTTTATTGTCCCTCAGTGAGAAATTTGGTTTGCAGTGCAGTTCAACATAGAAGGGACAGTCAAGGCAATCAAAACAATGCCAACAACAATCACAACCACAACAACCATGCATAAAATAGATAAGATAAGATCAAGCTGTCCATAGAAAAATAAATCTCTAAAAGAATAAGAACAATACTAATAGTTGAGTCACAGGACCATATGGAGTGCTTGTAGACAGGTACCAAAACCCTGTTGCACAGTTTGTTTTCATTATTCAGATTATTTAATCTTTTATTAGAGTTTGATTTCTGTGAGTTCTTCATTTATTTATTCTTTTTTTTTTTTTTTTTTTTTACCTTACGGGGCTCAAACATTTATCTACATAAAAGCATATTTAGTGCTTTTATGTAGTCTCTTTGGTGGAACTGATAGCATCTCACAGTCATCTGAAATGTAACAAGGGGTCCCACCTAGACTGAATCACTGTTTTAATCAGTAACAACAAAATATAAAGACAAATAGAGTAAAAAGTACAGTATTTCTCTTTAAAGTTAACTGAAGCACAGAGCAGCATAAAATAGAGATACCCAAGTAAAGTTGGCATGAGGTTGGATATTGGAGGGATATTCACTCTGCAGCTTGCATGTCCTATTGACTCCAAATCCACATCAAACATTATTACTACACTGGACAAATAAGACACACCACATCTTGGTGTATTTACAAGCTTCTCCTATTTTCTATTAATATTTTCAGCTCAGATTATGAGTATTTGCTGCCTTCTATTGTCATCTTCGGTCTTTGTGTTTGTCTTTGTGCACCACACCTAATGGCAGTGCTAGCACCCCATCACATCCTTC
Organism: Chaetodon trifasciatus; assembly: GCA_037975065.1. Taxonomy (NCBI): domain Eukaryota; kingdom Metazoa; phylum Chordata; class Actinopteri; order Chaetodontiformes; family Chaetodontidae; genus Chaetodon; species Chaetodon trifasciatus. The sequence continues at coordinate 1,838,413 of JBBMOE010000066.1, read as the reverse complement.
CCCCAGAAGCAGTAAACATTGGGAAACAGTGATAAGATGACACTTCATTTTTTACTGTATTACCATTGGTACAACTGAGGATCCAACCATGAAAGTTTCTTTTTCTTTTCTCCAATACATAAAATAAAATAGTGTTTTTTTATCATTACTGTTCAAATATGTCAGTCATGTCAAAGCATACAGCAACTGTCATTTTGGCTTCACAATCACAATAACATATACTGCCATATCTGAGGAGAGATATGATAGAGAGTCCTTACCTTTACTTGTGTGATGGTTCTGGGAAGGGTGGCACTGCAATGTGGATCGGGAGGCAGGGAGTGTTTTTATATACGCTTCTCCTGCTTTCACTTTCCTTTTGCAGTCTTTGAGCCAAACATGTGACTTACAAGAAGTCCTGCTTTTCTTGACCACAGGAGTCCATTTTAATGCTTACTGTTACTGACTAGGGCGGCACTGTGGCGCAGCAGGTAGTGCGCGTGCCTCACAGCAAGAAGGTTCCCGGTTCGATCCCGGGCGGGGGCCTTTCTGTATGAAGGCATGTTCTTCCCGTGCATGCGTGGGTTCTCTCCGGGCACTCCGGCTTCCTCCCACAGACCAAAAACATGCTCATTAGGTTAATTGGTGACTCTAAATTGCCCCTAGGTGTGAGTGTGAGCGTGAATGCTTGTCTGTGTGTTGCCCTGCAGTCGGCTGGCGACCGGCTCAGGGTGTACCCCGCCTCTCGCCCGTTGACAGCTGGGATAGGCTCCAGCCCCCCCCAACCCCGAAAGGGATACAAGGGGTATAGAAGATGAATGAATGAATGAATGTTACTGACTAACTGGCATATAAAGAGTCATTAATAGTTTGGGGGAAAATTCTGGATTAAAATTTAAGAAATAGTAGCTCAAATAATAATAGCTTCCTAACAGTCTCCAATTTGGAGAAATGTCACATCTGTCTTTATTCTTCTTTCTGCCTCTCTGTTCCTCTTTTCAGCCACTTTCACGTTCACTTCAACATGCAAAAGTTCAGCAAAAAACCTTTCTGACACGTTTTTGTTTAATGTTGTGAAACTGTTGCAGTTTGGTTATGTGTTGATACCAGAACTGCTTTGTTAGGTTTAGGAAAATGTTAATGTTTGGTTTCACTTTTAAAATAGCTGACTTGACAGAAGAATAGTACAAATTTGGTCAGTCAAGCAATTAAAAATGACAGTGTAACACAGTGAGAGAAGACAATGTGAAAAAAAGGCTGCTAGTTTTTTTATTTATTGGCGTGTTCATTGGTTTACATCCCTTGTTTAATAAACTAGTACTGATTGCTGAATATAGCATAACATCCCACAGTGCAATGCCTCATTGGAATAAGTGTGTGTAATTTGTGTTATTTTTATTAGTATCAAAACATCATATTGTTGGAAAGCAAGTGAGGTTATTAATGGGCTAGGCTACAGATAAGCACTGAGTTATTTTCCCCTTGTCAGTCAGGATAGTTTCACATTCGCTTGTAAATGTAGACGACATTGTGGCAGGACGGACAGCGATGCTCTACATCTTGACAGGAGTCAATGCAGAACGGGATGCAGCAGCAGAGGACACACCTGTAAGAGGAAACAAAGTGAATTTGAATGTTCCAGTATTGTAGTTTGTTAAACAGGATTTTTTGTTTTGTACAATTTCCTCTGTAGTTTAAGAGCAGTAGTTTGAAATGTCTCTTTTTACTTCTTCCATAAGATAGAAACTAGATGTGCAGCGAGTTTCTACCCAAAAGGTTGTTTTACCCAAAGATGGCGAGTCCACCACAGATGGCCCAGGTCATCAGGCCTGGTGTGTGCTGTGTTTTGGTGATCACTGTCTGCTGGCAGTGGGGACACACTGTTTGTCCTGGGACGTCATATAGTGTGGGTGTTACGACCACGTGAGTCACTGAGGATGAGAAATGCACAACACATAAAATAAAGGATTTTTCTCCATGGTCTTTTGTGTCCATTTTCACTTTGACACGTTTGAAGTAAGTGTAGTGCCCGTCTCTCAATGCAGTATTTTATCACTGATGACTCGAAGTTGTACACTTTTTTAACCCTTGTCAGTATTCTCCTGTAACCATTGTAATTAAAACATTCTAGATAAAACACATACTAGATGCTAACAGGCTGTCAGTTATGGTCACACAATTATGCACCATAATATCAGATTCATGAGAAGGATGTGTAAGTATCATGGTCAGCTAGTCAGGCATTTCTGCTGTCACGACAGATGTTCCACTTTAGGCTGTTGTCAGATGTTAGGATAAAATGTACAAACTGTGCTGACAGGACAGGACCAGCAGAGGCTGCCAGTGGTACAGGAACAGTAATTTGATAAGGAGGAAGTCCTCTGTTTCTGTTTTTCTATTGTCCTAGTCATGTACTTTAAGATAGGCAGACATCCTGACAGAAAGAGTTTAGTAGTAAAGGACAGTTCAGGTAGTTCATTCATTCAGATCATTGTATTACATGAAACTCTCACTGACAGACCAACATTAACACTGTAAATCAGTGTAGATGTAAGAATAACAGCATGTGTTTCAGGCAAGAAGCCCACAGTTCATATGACCTGCATTAGAGCAATGTACATTTTTTACATGTGGAGTAGTTAATAAAAATGTGATAGGCATCCTGCTACAAGCACTACTAAAAATGTGTCTGTATACCACAAGAGCAAACAATGAACAATGGCTTTTTGTTATGCACAGAGGCTACAAATGGGCTATTCTTCAGATCACTTTGGTAGAACACTGAGGACTTCGCCCACTGTCTTTGTGACGCTGCAAAGTCCTTCTCATTTCACAAACTGGAGTGGAAACACATTTACTATCTGGTCACAGTAGTGTGTTTACAGATGTGTGTACTGTATGTGCAGGGTGTAAATGTGTGTGCATGCACATGTTCTGAGAAATGGTGAAACGATGCATGTGTATGTTTTACACAGGACAAGCATTGTTTCGGCTCGGCTGCATCGCCTCACCTGTTGTGGTAGGTGCAGCCATGGCCGGAGCAAAAGGAACACCTGGCAGATGAAACACACCAAATCACCTCCAAATATAGTTATATTTCTTACAGGCTAGACAAAGCATGTCTTAAGAACAAAGCTTCATTTATTAATTGTGTGATAAGGTGTGAAACAGTGTTGTTAGGCCTCAGAAAAATTACCCCAGTCAAGGTTACAATGGCTACAACAACGTCTGAAAATAACAGTATCTTCTCGTAACACAGGCAGACACAGACCTCCCTGGTATCCAGCAGGTGGAGGTGCCCCAGGAGAAATGCCCGGCTGAGGGTACATCCCTGGTTGAGGGGGCATAGCAACCCCATAGTTCATAGGTGGCCCAGGGTATGGTGGAGCTGATTCCTGTGGTGGGTATCCTTTTTCCATCTTCAGAAATCTTTGCTGAATATGAGAAATGTGTATTATTAATGTTTTAGGTGACTTTGAGTGACTTTCTAGTTTATAAGTATAAACTTAGTAAATACTTTGATTCCACCTTTACTGAGAAACAGCATTGTTTAATCTCAATAACAATGTATGTTTGACACAGTCTAATAAGGTCCAACATCCCCCTTGAAAGCATGTAGGCCGCTTCATCCGTCTTGGTGAACTTTACAGTGCATGATGTATATATAACACTGGTTTTGTTAGCTGTATGCAAATTTAGTTTCCCCAGTGTAATCTATTGCTGCAACAACAAATAAAGTAAAGACCTTTGCTGTTTCATTGCATAGTGAGGAAACGCTAGTATGCTGAAGCCAAACTAAAATACAGTTACACAAGAAATGTGGTCAGAGAAAGAAAAGATGTTATCAATTGTAACTGCAGACAAAAGATAGTTTAGAAGCAAACAAACCTCATGAACATTTCCTATAAATAATGTCTACAAAATGTTTTCAGAAATCACAGGTATCAGATTGGACCGGTTTATTGAGCTCAGTTCCGATTTATTGACTGAACTCATAAACAGGTGGAAGTGAAGACTTGTATGGTCTTCGCTTCATATCATATTGAGGCGGAACCAACTTCACACTTCCATCTAAACTCTCTAACCACACATTTCACATCCTCTTTGCAGTTCACGCACTTGTGAACATTCGTTAACTATAGCCAAATTAATGTGTCGTAGACACAGTGCTGACTGCGCTCTGAGAGAAGCAATTGTAGAAGACCTGTTCACGTCACACTGACATATCAGCACCTTTTAAACTGGCATGGTAAAGTTCTTACCAAAAAAATGTTTATTTACTTATTTTGGCTGAATATTCACTCTCTTTAGCTCTGTTTTTGGTCTCTACCAACTCCTGAGGGAAATATCTGTCTCTTTAGCTGCTAAATGCTCCACTATGTTCAGCAGCTTGTGGCTAACCATGTCTGTTCACTGTTTGGTGCTGAGTAGGCAGTGTACAGGGAGCTCTTAGAGCATTTTCTCTGAAAGTACGATCGAAAACAATGTTAAGAGAGCAGTGGGAGTGAACCAAAACAGTAATGTTATGGGCTGGACAGTAAACAATGTGGCAAAGGCTCTGCAAGGCTGAGGGAGCTGCAGATTCAGATAATAATTCTCTGTAGGTTTATCACTGCTAGTGCCCCCTTTTACATTGTTACATTGCTTTGTCATGTCATTGTTAATATATTGTTATTATAAAAATGTCAATTTAACCACTTTAAGTGAAAGTAATAATACCACACCACACTGTAAAAACAATTTTAATACGCTGAAAAAGTAACATTTCTAGTCTTATTATCTAACTATATATATGATATGATATTATTGCAGCATTTTACTGTTGTAGTAGGCCAAGATGTAGCCAATTTTAACCCTTTAACAGTGCATCACATAAAATAATGAGATGTTTTCTATGTAAAATTTTAATCTGTAAAATAACTATTACAAATGAAGTAAAATAAATGTAGTATAGTCAGTAACATAGTGCCTAATACTTGCCACTGAAATGTAGTGAAGTAGAATTATATAGCGACATTAACTGGGAATGCTCAAGTAAATTAGATTTATCTCATAATTGTACTTGGGTACAGTACTTCAGCAGATGCACTTTCTTACTTTCAATGACTGGGAAAGTCTAAATGTCAAACTGTAGTGTTACCACAATAGCTCTTGGTCCAAGGTAGCCGGAAGCAGTGAAAACCAGCAATTTCCTGGTCATTTGCTTAGTGGGAGTGGCATTCAGCAATAGAGCCCTACACCCAACCAGATTTTAAGAGCTTCTTTTAGTGATGCAACTGACTTGTGTTAGTGCAGTTGTGTCATATTTAGTTCTATAATGCATTAAATCAGTATCATTGGATTAGTGCTTTAATAAGACAGTACTGCTATAGTGTGTGCAGGCCTGTCTGCTGCTCATAGTGAATAAGCCCAGTCCATCCCTGCAAGCCTGTCTGTGTCTCATCATAAATCCATCCTAAATCAATTAGAGGAACATGAGCCACATACACTGATGAGGCACTTCAATTCACCACAGTATTGCACTTGTGCCTCGCCCAGTTTTGCTTGGACAATGAGGCTGTATAAGGCGTACAACAACATGGACGTTTGAATACACATTTCTGACAGAGAAAAGACACTTTTTGTTGCATCTGATCTATACAACATCAACATTCACACTTTACACACAAAAAAAAAAGATCATTTTAATACGATGGCAACAGGAGCTGATCATTGCATTAATACAAATGTGTAAAATAAGATTTACCTACTTGTGACTTTCCATCAACGGTAAAAGGGAGAATTAAGCACCCTCTTTCCTGGAGCTGCCCAGTCCTGAGTGAGGCCGGAAGAAACACAAAACAAAGAGAGTACAGACAGAAAACAGGCCGTGAGGAAGGTCCAGGGTACGATTAAAAAACAACAGCCACAGAAGATTGTAAAGCTATAAAGGAAGGGTTATTCTGTTGATCTTTCAGAGCAAGGTAGTGGAGAGACTGTAGTTTTGCAATCTACTGATACTCCTCCCCTTTCTCCTCCCATTTTTGCATGAGACTGTGTGGGCCTGGAGAGAATAAACAGGATACCATTAACACTGTTTGTTTAAATTCTTATATAAGAACCTGTATGGTAAGGAACGTCATGAATACAGACTTCAGTCAAAAGAAAAGGAGTGACGTGCGTTTGCTAACAAAGTGTTGTGTGTCAAACAAACATAATGCTTTTTATCAGTCACTGTTTTAGTCAGCAGTCCTGGAAAAAAATCCTTGTAAGAACACACACATGCACACAGTACATTAGTAGTAAACATGCTGACCTCCTAAGGTCAGATGAAACGAGAGAAATGTCAGTTTTTGGTTTTCTTTTTGTGTTTGTTTTTATGACAGGGAACATTAACCAGCCGACCACTGCCACAAAATCTATCATGTCATCTGTCAGTGGTTTTTTTTCGTGTCAACCCCCCCCCCCCCCAAGTCTCCTGTGGTCTAACATTTTCTCAGACTGACTCATTTAATGAGAAGCATGTGAGAGAGCGCTCGGTAAAAACAATGCTTTCCAAAAAAAAAAGACACTTTCCACAGCTTTGATTTTAGCCGTCACAATCACGGAAAAGATTGTACGCATCTACAATCTGGCTGTTATGGTAATTTTAAATGTGGACGATTCCGTGTGTTTTAGTAATGAACCAACAGGTAACACCAAGCAAGTGGCCTGCTTCACCACAGTGTCATAACACGTTATGGCATGGACTATCTTGTCTTCATGAATCTGTTGTCTCTGTCTACACGTGGCTGGAATATGCCATCCTTCTGCAGGGGGAGTCCCCTTCATAGCCCATACGATGTTTCCAGAATAGTACATTTTAAATACACCTCTCAGTGGAGTTTTGTATGTCGACCTAGACCGAACACAGCATGTATGGTTGTGGCTTAGGACTCTGAGAACCTACAGCATCATTAAAGCATCATTCATGCATGATTTGTTAAGGCTGTATTAATGTGTCTGATGGTTTCTTTGAACATCAGGGAAGCAAAGACACAGGCCTGAGATCTTTTTTATAGTTATAGTTTTATATGGTTATAGAAAATAATTGTCTGCTATCGAGCAGGCAGGGAGCAAAATGTTTAATGTTTAGGCCACCCAGGAACACAAACAAGGCTAAATAAGGCTAAAAAGCCTTGCAGAGGTGCAAAGATGGATCATTATTCATGGTGGGTTTTTCATGAGGAACCTCATGGCCGTTCACACCATTATCAGCATAAAAAAATATAATTACACAATTGTTTTCCGTTATTTGGCTGATGAGTGTGTCAAAAACCATTCTGTACACCTCTCACAAGTCTGAGAAGAGTTCTGATCAACCGAAATAAGTGGAATCCCCTGTGAGGTTGTACAATAGTTGTGCAGGAAGTTGCTGTATTGCTCGTTAGGCAAAACACATCATCCGTTCGTTCACTGAATCACTTCACTCAGCACGTTCATGGTATTTCAAAACAGCATGAATCATATAAGGAAAATGATTTCAAGCAGAAAGAGAGGCATAAAAGGTTATAGTATTAAAATGGGGAAAAAGTGAATTAAATATTTCAACAAAATACAACTAAGTAATAATAATTAATGAATGCAGAGGAGAGCAATGTGTGAATTTTTCTGTTCTCCCTAAGCAGGACTTCTCTGGAGCTCTTTATTTCTTTCACTTGTGAGTGCGATCCTGTCTCTCCTTCCTCTCTGAAGTGTTTTAAGGAAGCATGCCACACTCTTTCGCAATTCTAAATATTTGTCAGTGTGTGTACAACCATGCTTATCCAGACATTCTCTCCCACACACTAAGTCAGTGTGAATGATCCACCGCTCAACACATGACTTTGACACATGAAGCCCTGCTGACTGTTTGGAGGACCGAAGATACTGAGAGGTCACAGGACTATCACAAGAACATGACCATTCACATCTGGAATGCACCGTGCGACAGCCACGCTGATAATCAGAGGCAGACATTGGAAGGTGCTGCTCTGCCTTCAAATCTGGAGAAAATGATTTTTTGACCACCAGAGGTCAGCATAATTGCAACATGACAACCTCTGTCTCTGGTTTTCTTCCTTTATGCAGGGAATGCAGGATGCCGGGTCAGTAAAAGGACACTTAGCAGGAAGACTAACACACAGAGCTCATCTCACTGTGACATCTGCAGCCAAGAAGTCGTAGATGCAGATGTTTTTCTACTTCAGCTCTTGTTGACTGCTTCGGTTGTGTTTCAGCATGCATTACCACATATTTCTTGTTGTTGTTGTTTCTGCTGCAAGTATAGAAGAGTGACTGGATTAATGGTCATACAGCTGCCCGGGAATCACTCAGCTACTCATTTCATGCTAATACAGTGGTCCAGAAACACAAAACTATGTCATTAACAAGACTGGTGCTTTATGACTGGTTGCATTGAAACAGTAAACAGGCTATCCACAGGGAGTCAGAAGAGGAAGCTTATCTTTGCCCTAAAGACAAAGCAGAGAGCATCATCAGTTGAATTCAATTTGCTTTATTCCAGACCATGGAATAACCACGCATGGAGTCATTGTGAGCCCTCATGCACGGTGAAAAGCACATCCTGGGCTTTCTAGTGATGTTAGACACATGGAGATGTGGCCCTCAGAGCACATCTGCCTTTTAAAAATGGCAGGAATTGCAAGTAACACCTTTTTATGGCAGGAAGGGAGATAAGTGATCAGGTTTATAATGACATATTGTTTCTGTTCTTCATAAAGATGCTGTTTTTCTTTATGAGTCTTAACTGTATCATATTGGGATTTTAGAAGAGTGTGTTCATTATAAGTCTTTCAAAACACACAGTTTAACTTATGTCCTCCTCATTTTCAACCATTTTCCATGCGTCAGGAAACAGAGCACCGAGTGAGGCAGAATAATTTTCATCTGTGTGATAATGTTCTTAAGTATTACATTCAAAATGCGAACGTGTCTGCAGATTCAGTTTTCAGCTGTGTGAGATGTGCAGCTGATTTTGAATGGCTGACAAGAATGTGACATTGATCAATTCGAGCTCCAAATTAATCCCAAACACAACTGCCCAACTAGTTTTAGATTGTGTCTGTGAAACGTTGCACAGGGATTAAAGTATACAGACATTTCTGATGAGTTATGATACGATGGTCAGTTTCCCAGATGTGTGTCAGGAGTACCTCTCTGACTGCAACCATCTCGTCATGTGTCACTGCATCTCCTGCATGGCAGAGAGCAGACTTGATTGCATGGCATCATGACTACACTATCTTCTTAAAGGACAAAAAGCAGAATTGATATAAAAAGTGCAACTAAAACACCACTTTCTGCTCCGAAGCCTCTCTGTGCATTTACATTCATGCCAGTTTAAGACTAAGGATCCCTTACTGAGCCTGAAGTGCAACATATCACATTTGATTAAACAAAGTTCTATAAAGGCATACAGTGAGTGAATGCGCAATGTGCTTTTACAAAAATAAATCAACTTTAGAAGAATGTAGGAAAACAGAAAATGCAACATCAGTTTGTAGAAGAAATTAGAAAACACAGCACTCCTCTCCAAAAAGCTCAGACAGCAGGAACATGTGAGTGTACACCTGGCACATGGTACTTTAACCATAGACTCTACTGGCACAATCATTTATCGTGTCCTTGTCTCAATGCTCCATTCACGATCTGTAACTGTGGGATATGTCTTTAGGGTCAGAACCAGAGTTTTTCTTCTCTGTCTGTTTTGAGAGCTTTCTTTTGGAAAGCAGACAAATAGTTTTGACAGCGTCATCACCTCCTGTCCTCCTCTGTCCTCTCTGCCTCTCTCCACCTTGTAATTTGAAACTTTGTGTCTTCAATCTCTCATTCTAGTTTCTTCTCACAGTGTACCTTCCATACGAGTGTTGCTTAAATAAATGGTGCTCTGAGTGTGAAAGATAAGTTAGGAGCAAACACAAAGAAGGCCTAGAGGCCGGGAGGAGGGATGAAAAGCAGGACCATCAATCAAATACAGGTGACAAAAATGGGAGTGCTTTTGAAAGTCTTCTTTTTAGTACACAAGTTGTGTCACGTTTGCATCAGACCTGCAAATAAAATGGATGGTGTAAAATGATGCAAGCCACAGTATATTGAAAAATCTGTCAAGGCAAACGCTTACAACATGATTTCAGCTTCAGGCAGTTTCAATGTTTAGTTCTTATGCTTCTGAGGTCAGATATTTGCTTAGCCTTTAAGAATCCTACCTGTGAACATTGCAAACGACTGAGGTTTTAACAGCAACCTCTACGCTGCTGAGGTTTCACACGATGATCCACAGGTGGAGCGAGAGAGCAGAGAAAATAGTGCCATACACAGAAGATGCTTTTTAACGTACAAGCATTTACCTTTAAGTCATGACTGGAAATTTAAGGTCCCCTTGTCTGTGACTAACCGCAGTTCTGCTTTTACAGAAACATTAAGATTTCCCGGGGGGGAAGTCCACTGCATGTTTAACAGTATTGCTGTATTACATCGCTTTTATTTCAAACATAAAGAGTTATTTAAGTGGGAAGCCAAACCTTTTGAAAACACTCTTAACAGAGTGGTACAGGTTCCAACAAGAACCCAGTCTGTGTGTGTGTGTGTGTGTGTGCAGTTTAAAGGGTTTTCTTGAACAAAAGACATTTGTGCCTAGCTTCTCATCCAGTCATCCAGTTCAACAGACCACAGCAGTGTGACTCAATATACAAGCATGGGGGCTGCATGCATCTCTGCTGAAAGGTTAAACGAACTTGTGCTTTCAGTGGCAACTATGATGACTTCCTGTTTGTTACCAGATGTGTAAAAGTAATATAAATGTAAAATAGGAGTGAGTCATGCAAGGGAGGAAGATCCATCCACTTTTAGCTTTCATCTGAACAATGTGCATGTTTACAAGATGAATTACTGTTTTACTTCCTTTGGGAACTTAATGTTGATCTTTCACTGATGATACCTTGTTTCTGCGTGGCATGCACATAACTAACGTGACAGCTAACATATACTGCTGTGAATCCAGTTTCCTTGTCACTGTTGGAACTTGACTCAAAGCAGAACTCAAAGTCGGCAGTAAGGTTTTAACAAAGGCTTTACTTAAGAGAAATGCTCAAACAAAAGTCGCTCACCAAGGAGGATACAAAAAATAACACAAAGCGCTCTCCAATGAGGTTACAAGGTACAACAAAAAACACTCTCTGTAGAGGACCAAAAGTACAACTCAAAGCAAACTGATTCAATAAACTTGACCTGACGATTTTGTGGAGAAGGACAGAACACCTGACATGTGACACAAGATGAACTGACACATGACAAAGGGAGACAAGGACTATTTATACATGAGAGAGGGAAACACAGGTGAGTCCAATCACGGCCAGAGAGACAATCACTGTGGAGGGAAAATCATACAAAGGGAGGAAGTCAAGTGCCTGAAACGAAAGGGAAAAGGTGAATACAAAATAAAACAGGAAGTGAATGACAAGACTAGACAAGAGTGATTAAACTTGACATGAAAGTGCTCAACAGAATTAACTCCTTTTACGTGACATGACAGTCACTGTGTTAAGTGTCTTCTTATTGCTGTATACAGGAGCTGTACTCCAACACCACCAACTGGTTTAAGCAAATAATATATGCCCTGTAAAAAATAAATAAATAAAAAAAATCAACGGATCTTAAAATAAATTCAGGGAGGCTTTTCTTCATCGTGAGAATATTTTGACTTTGTTGTTTGATCCCTATGATTGTGCCTCGAGCTGAGTTTTGAATTATGACTGGACTATAAATTATAGTTGGGACATCCTGCTTTTAGTACTCCCCAATGATCCAGGAACAGCCTCATTATTGGAATATTGTGACCTTCGATGGCCAGAGATAGTTTCTGCGCATACATACATTTAGATCTGTCCTTGATTATGATGCTAAACATGAGCTGGGCTTGAGACAGAAACCCAGCCAGTCAGAAAAGGTGAACACTAACACTATGTGCTGGGGTGTATTACTCTCCACCACACGTCATACCCCTTTCTCCACACACCTACCTGACCAGGATCACTATACACACGTCAATACCTCTCATACAGACACATACACACACATTACCCACACATGCCCTATTTAATCTAAGACAATCTCTGCAATCATGTGTTTTCTGAGAGTTTTTTCTTGGGTCTTGTTTCCTTTGCAGTTTCTCATTCTCACATTGTCTTTATTCAGTCAAAGACAATTATTTCCTACTACATTTTCTGCTGCAGTGCAAAGGCCTAACCTTGAGCCTCCTGTAACACATTTACAGGTTTGATGGGCAGGCGTGCCACCAAGTAAGCAAACATTATATAAGTGACAACCCTATCACCTGTGTCAAAGGTGTAGTCCCTGTCATACATAATTGCTCTAATGACCAGAATTTTTTATTGACTAAGCCAAGCTAAACTGATAAGCAATTGAAAGTGAACTGACAGCTGCCCTACAACAAAATCACTACATATAACTCTGTCATGCACTTGCGCATTAGACGTTTGACTAATGGCCATTTAAGGAAGAAAGTCTGAAAGGGTGGAACACAGGAGCGGCCAGAGGTTCCTCATTCACCTGCTCTCTGTGTTTGTCATAGATATTCAGGCAGCACCTACAGCATGAGGGGTAAGGACAGATGAAAACCAAAGAGCTATTCAAAAAAGCACAAGAAAAAAAAATACTACATCAACGAGGATAGAGGAGAAGAGCTGGTGAGGAGGCGAGAGGTTATCTAATCAAGCATCTATCGAGAACCACGTTGAACGGAGCACAGGATTACAATCATCATGGTCACATTGGACGTCAAGACACTGACGGTGCCTGTGGGCATTGTGAGGTTACTGGAGGTGGTTTTCACCTGCATCACCTTCAGCCTCGTAGCATCAGTGGGCCACAGCACTCTCTCCTTCTGGACGTGGTGTATGTTCACATGGTGCTTCTGCTTCTGCATCACCCTCCTCATACTCCTCCTGGAATTGACCACCCTCAGCGCTAAGTTGCCCATCTCCTGGAACGACTTCACTACCGCTTTTGCCATGCTGGCCACCTTAATGGTGGGTGCATTTTTACTCTGTTTGTCTTTGTTCACAGATATTTTCAGGATAAACGTCTCACTGGTTGTTGGTGAATTATGAGTGACTCGCTGCTGTTACTTAACATCATTCTCTTTGGGATTATTTTGCAGGAGTAAATAAATTTAGGAACAAAATGAATGAGCACTTTTTAAACTAATACAGTATGTGAGCTTTGATTAAACAGTATTTTTGACTGATCACATAACACAATGTAATTTTGGTCCCAATCCATAACTTTTACACATCAGCCTGTATAAATATGCATGTTTATTTAGTGGTGCTAAAAGGTTAATGCAGTATGGTTCTCATAATCATAGATGATTGTTTCACTCTTACTTTTCACCTTTCTCTCATGCTGGCAGGTGCTGGCAGCGTCTATTATCTATCCTATCTTCTTCACGTGCTCTATCTGCAGCAGACCGATCGGTGCCACTGTTACTTCAATTCTGGCCTTCATCCTGTACGCCGTCGAGGTTGGGCTGACCCGGGCTAAACCTGGTGAGATTAGTGGATTCCTGTCCACAGTCCCAGGCCTCCTCAAGGTCCTGGAGGCTTTTACAGCCTGCATCATCTTCACCTGCTTGGACTACAACTTCTACTCTAAGTTCCCGGGGCTCCAGTGGTGTGTCTCTGTCTACTCCATTTGTTTCATTTTTGCTTTTATTGTCATCATTTTTACCATCTGCCGCCTTCTGTCTCTCTTCCCTGCACCTTTTGACAAAGTCCTGACAGCCTGCAACGTCATGGCGGTGCTGATGTACATTACAGCTGTGGTTATCTGGCCGTTGTACAGCTTCCAGAACAACCCCAGGCCCAGCAACTGTGAACTTGTGTGTCCATGGACTAACTTAGTAGCTGTCTCTTTCTTGACCTGTTGCAACCTTGTTGCTTACATTGTGGATACAGTTTATTCCATGAAGCTGGTCTTCTTCGTGAGCAGGACATAGGTTGAAAATATTCCTCATATTTCGCGGGGGGAAATCTTTAAAGTCCTCTTAAGCTCAAAGACTGTAGCAGAATTGTATGTACTTTACAGTATGCCTTGTACAATTTTGTTAAACATTTTATTTCCATGTTATTTTCATGGTGACCCAAACACACTCTGGTTTGTTGTGAATTTGATCTAAGAGAGGCAGATGTAAATCCTAATCTCTTCTCTTTCCCTTTTTCTTCCTTTAAGATTTTCATAATATCCTTGTTAAGTCTCTTATTTTGATACAGCAATGACATGAATGTGTCAGCCTCAAGCGCGTATTCTTGTTGATCTCAGAATGAGTAATATCAATAAAATTTGATAAAAATTGTGGGGTTATTGCACATGCTTACAACACCATGGACATCTCTATAATTTGGTTTTATAGCACCTCTGCACAAATTCCAGTCATGGGTAGATCATAAATGTATGATTGTGGTCAATGGTTAAAGAATCTGTTTAATGGTTACATAGGTAGACTGGGACCTGCCCTGCCCTTCTCAAAGGATGTTTGCAAAGGTGTGTCAATGTGTGCATAATCTCAGACACACTGCAGAGTATTGGCACAAAGCCACGTTTCTATAACACACTTCCCTTTAGTGATGAAAGGAAAAATAGAGTAGACGTCGTTCACGTATTTGTATGTTTAGCCCTCTTACAATATAGCAATAGCAAGTGAGTAATTGGTCAGGATTACACACACATACTTGCATGTGCTTATGTTAATGGTATCAGTAACAGCCATGAGAAATCTCAATTTACGTAACCTTTGGCCAGTCCACGCATTACTGCTCTCTGCAGTCAAAATGGAAAGAACGAAGAAGTCAGGAGTGGATATTATGATGATCTTGCAAAGACAAATCGAGAGAGAGGAAGTGAGGAAAAGGACCAGAAGAAGAATGAAAGAAAAGACTGAGAAGAATGGAGAGGAAGATTTTTTGGTTTTTGGTGCAATGAACAAAAAGGCTGTTTTCATGGTAGTTTTCCTTTAGGTTGTGGGCAATGTGAACACTGATGGAACAACATATGATCACAAAGTTTCAGTTAAAGCACAAAAACATCCCACTGTAGTTTGTGTGGGGGCAGATTCTATTAAAGATGCTGAACATTCAACTTTTTTTTAGCATCTCAGATATAATCTTTATATCATAAAATCCACAAAGCTCTCCCTCCTTGTCCCTTTGTGCTAGCCAGGAACAATAAATCACACAAATTCAAGAACTCAAGATTTTCCTCAGGATGTGACCTACACCCCATCACTGTGTTGGAGATTTGCTTCTGAATCAGGCTTAAGCTGAAGGCCAGAGTCCAGTGTATGTGGCATAAGGTGAATATGACAACACCCCGCCAGTATCCAATCGGTGGAGTGATACAGGGGCCATAAAGTGTACAGATAAGCCCAGGATGCGCCACCACACTTTGAGTTTCATTTTCAGAGAACATGCCTGCTTGAGCTCTTGCCTACATGGATTTCTTCCGCAGGATCGTCACTGTACTGAGAGATGTGTTGAGCAGAATCGGCTGACTTTGGAAAGAAAACAAGGCACATTTTTTTAGGACAAACAGACTCATCCTGTCCAGCCATGGTCCATGTGGAGTTGCGGGCAGTCACCCAGCCTGTGGGTATCATGCGAATAATGGCAACCATCCTCGCTTGTATCTCTTTTAGCCTGGTGGCGCACGAGGGACATGTCTCATCTACCTACTGGGCATGGTGCATGTTCACCTGGTGCTTCTGTTTCATCTTCACCTTTCTCATTGTCATCCTGGAGTTCACCACTGTCAACACCAAAGTACCTTTCACCTGGGACGATTTCACTGCTGCCTTTGCTATGCTGGCGAGCCTCATGTGCCTTGCCGTCTCCATCATGTATCCCACCTTTTTCGTCTGCAAGACCTGCCATCTTCGAATTACTGCCTCTGTGGTGTCCTGGGTGTGTTTTGGGATGTACACAGCGGAAGTGGTCTATACTCGTCTTCGTCCAAGTGGGCAGACCAGCGGGTTCCTCTCCACATTGCCCGGCATAATGAAGATGCTGGAGACATTCCTTGCCTGTCTCATCTTCACGTCCCTGGAGACAAACCAGTTCAGCTCCCCAGGACTGCAGTGGTGCGTGTCTGTGTACATCTTGTGCTTCATTTTTGTCATCTTTATAATCCTGCTCACCCTGGGACGGCTGACCTCTTATTTTCCGTTCTCCTTTGACAAGCTAGTGATCGTCTATAACGTTTTGGCAGCCGCTATGTATATGACAGCTATGGTGATCTGGCCACTGTACAGCTTCCGCAACACTATCAGTCCGACGGGCGAGGCCTGGAATAAACTTTTGGTTGTCACCTTGATGACGATCCTCAACTTTATCGTTTACATCCTGGACTCTGTCTACTCTATACGCCTTGTGTTCTGTGTCAGCAACCAAGACTAACTGGGTTTGAATGAATATGAACAGAGAGGACTGAAGCAGCGTTTTCTACTCCGCCACAGGTGTTCAGTGAACTGTGAAACTTCAAAGATGAATTATTGTTTTGTACATAATGCAATGTAAATATTCTGATACTGCTGTTCATCAAATGCTCTCAAAGAGTGATCACAATAATGAAATGCTGGATGTCTATAGTGTGGAAAAGAAGTAGAGTTAGTTAATGATTAAAACTGTAGTATCACTGTCATAAAAATTTAAAATAGCATGGTAGAACTTTGGCTCCTGTCACACAAAGCGTGATCAAACAGCAGGTAATAATACTGAGCTCTTACTTTACTTAGTTACACTGGGTGATAGTCAAATTATGCCACAGGTAAATCTATGTGTTATGATCTGTTCATTTGTGGGTGCTGCAGCTTGCTGATTAAAGGACTAGTTTGACATTTTGGGTAATATGCTTATTGGATTTCTCTGAAGGATAAATATATCAGGAAGTTACTGCGCCTGGCCAAAAAATAGCCTCATAAAACCATATGTTCTTACACTTCATTTCATCAAAGATTCAGCAATATGAGATGTAGCATGTTAGTTAATGAGCTTTAGATCTTATTATCTTCATATACAGCAGTTTAGCCATTTCCCCCATTTACAGTCTTTATGCGAAGCTATGCTAACCAGCTGTAGGGAGTGGTTTTATATTTATCTGACAGACATAAGAGTGGTTTCATACTTCTCATCTAACTCTCAACAAGAGAGCAAATAAATTAAATAACTATACCTTTAATCCAAGTGGCATGAAAACAATGTGTGCTGCATTTTGCCTTGATGACAGGTATATGTAAAACGAATGCAGCACATGAGGACTGACAGGCAAACAGAGCAGCCAACTAAAGATGAGATGGGATGGAAAGAGAAGGAACAAGGGAGAGAAAAGAACAAGGACTGGGAGATTGATGAGATAGAGGTAGAGAGAGAGAGGGAGGAGAGAGACAGCAAGATATTTCCAGACTTTGGCAGGATATGTGGGAAAGTGAAAAAGCAAATCCTTTCATCAGCAGGCAGCTGCAGGCAGCACATAGAGCTGGATTTGTCGAAGGTGTTATCTTTCTTTTTTTCTAGTTTAGCTTCTTCCTCCTCTATGTGGTGGAAAGTTACAAAGTATGACGTCAATTAATTATTTTCTTTCTTTAACCAATTGGAAACGTCACTTAAATCTCACTTGTAATCTTACAGCTATTGTGCTACCTGACACACCAATCTGTGTGAGTGTACTGAGGTCAAATGGAGCAACTGAAGCATAGAAATTTAGCTTTTCTTCTCATGTCAGTCGGTCAGAAAGACAGACCAGGTTTCGATCAGCAGACTATATGTGTCAGACACTGTGCAGAATTTACACAAAGGACAGGAATGCCTTAAATAGTAGATATAGTTCATATTAGCTTGTCTGCTTCAGGTGAAAAATTCTACTTAAAACTAACCCATTTAATCCATAGATATATTTCTCAAACTGTGTTTCAGGCATAAAAAGTACATAAGAGTATGAAGGTGCAGTACCAACAGGGGGCAAGAGTGACAGGAACAAAGAAGTAGTATAAAGGGAGATAAAATCCACCTAGTGGTGTATCAGACGCAGGGCTTTCACACAGGAGACCAGGGTTGGATTCCTGTGTGAGTTTTAAGCAGTGTTTTATGGCAAAATACGATCTTTTCCTCAACATAACCAAATAGTTTTGGTGCCTAAACCAACCAAACTGTAACCGTCACTTGAAATGTTTCTCAGCAAGCTTTAGTTTGAAAGTCTTACCATATGTTGCATATTCTCTATTGCTAACTTGTTCTTTTTACGACTAGCCAAGGCTAAATGCACCACTGACGTGGTGGACCAGTGGGTCTATTAAATCTTTTGGCATGATACCAGGTTGGTATACATTATATGTACAAAAGCACTTTACACATACATCAGCCATTATATTTTTTCATTGTCCCTTTAACTTACTATTACATTCACAATTCAAAACCACTGTAACCATTGTCTGATATTCTATAACACACTATTTCAAGTGTTAATGAATATACGGTATTTGTCAATAATTAAAACCTCTGTGAAAACATAAATTATCATAACTGTGTTTTACAATATTGTCATTCATTTCGCATTCTACAGCAGCTCATTGGTGCCCAGTGGAGAAGTTCATCAAATATATTAATGAAGACTTACATCTGCTTACTAGTGACTTTTAGACTTTAGACTTACGACAAACTTTATTGTCATTCAGTGAACAGCAGGTGTACACTGAACAAAGTTTCAATTGCAGCAGGCTCAGCACAGAGTAGAAAACAGTTAAAAAGTGTATATATGTACAGTATATGTATATGTATCAATGAAAAGTATGTGGAGAAAATATTTACAATTAACATAAAGGATGTAAGGGCGGCACGGTGGCGCAGCAGGTAGTGCGCGTGCCTCACAGCAAGAAGGTTGCCGGTTCGATCCCCGGGTCAGGCGGGGGCCTTTCTGTGTGAAGTTTGCATGTTCTTCCCGTGCATGCGTGGGTTCTCTCCGGGCACTCCGGCTTCCTCCCACAGACCAAAAACATGCTCACTAGGTTAATTGGTGACTCTAAATTGTCCCTAGGTGTGAATGTGAGAGTGAATGCTTGTGTGTGTGTTGCCCTGCAGTCGGCTGGCGACTGGCTCAGGGTGTACCCTGCCTCTCGACCGTTGACAGCTGGGATAGGCTCCAGCCCCCCCCCAACCCCGAAAGGGATAATAAGGGGTATAGACGATGAATGAATGAATGAATAAAGGATGTAAAATAAACAGCAGAATGATTTGTATCTACAGTGTATAAATAAACAGTATGTAAAATAACAGTGTGTACAATAAACAGTAGAATAAAGGTTAAGTTAAAGAATAGCAGCAGGGATGTGCGGTAAGTGAAAAACAGTGAAAAACAAGCAGCACAGTTATACAATTAAGTAATTTTAAAGTGCATATGATAAGAATGACCTGAGGTGACAACTATGGTGCAAAAGATGCTCATTTAGAGTTCAGCAGTCTGATGGCCTGAGGGAAAAAGCTGTTGCAGAACCTGGTGGTCCTGCACCAAATGCTGCAGAACCTCTTTCCAGAGGCCAGCAGGGAGAACAGACCATGGTGGGGATGTGAAGAGTCCCTGATAATGTTAACAGCACGGGACATGCAGCGTTTAGGTGCAATATCCTGAATGGAGGGGAGAGAAGTCCTTATGATTTTCTCTGCTGTTCTCACCACTGTCCTCACATTCTTCCAGTCAGCAGCACTGCAGCCTCCACACCACACAGAGATGCAGCAGTGCATGGTTATAAACCACCATTTGTGTCTGAAATGTAAAAGTAGCTGGAAGTGAGCATTAGTTTTCATATCCACTGGACATGGAGTTGTAGGTCTTTCCTCACCTTCTGTCATCCTCCATTGATCCTTTTCTTCAATATTTCAGTCAAAGGATTCAGTTTACTTAGTGACTTGTGGGTATACTGCATACAATATGTATAATGCATGTAATTAGTATGTATATGTGGAGTCTAATGACATGCACTGCCCTGAAATCTGAGCTTCCAACATCCCTTTCTAGTCACATGCTGTGATCCGCTGAGACGAGCTCAGCAGTTGTAAGAGTAACAGCGTATGAGTCACTCGGACTCACACCTACTCTGTTCCCTTTTTCGTGGTCATTATCTTCCATTAAATTTCTCCTCTGATTAGTGACCTTTGATTCAACTGTGCAGCAATCAGAGGGGGACACTGTGAAAATGAATCACCGCAAATTGGTTGGCACGGCTTCACTCCACCTTATATTTGAAAAAACATTTGTGTGTGTGTGTGTGTGTGTGTGTGTGTGTGTGTGTGTGTGTGTGTGTGTGTGTGTGTGTGTGTTTGTGTTTGTGTTTGTGTGTGAATCTGCCTGCATGTTTGGACTGGGGATTTTTTGAGCTAATTTGTGATTGAACTATATAAAATAAAACGGACTTGACTTGACTGTCTATACTATATAGAAAAGCAGTCCTAAATGTATATGTTGTGTGTGAAAACTAGTCCTTATCTTCTCTGGCAGCAGCCTAACATCAATTTCAAACCAGCCTTGAGGAACTGAAAGATCCAGGCCCCCATGTCAAACCACCAACAACCAATTCAAAACTCAATTATCCACGCTCAAAGAACATGACCCAGGTGGTGAAGCTAATGATGCTAATAATGGTTGTGTGTGGGAGGCTTGTGTGTCATGCACATGATCTATGTTCAGACAACATATACACTAATGAGTGTCACAGCAACTGTAAGAACATACACGTCTTGAAGTTTGCTCATGAGTCTGTTATTGTTAGCCTTCTTAAAGGGGAGGAACAGAACCAGGCTGTGATGAGTCTTTCCTCCATTTCAGTGTGTCAAAAAATACAAACATGATTATTGACTTTAGGAAGTCACCACCAATCCCACTGTCAACTAATGCTTATTAATCCAATGCTTAATTGCAATTAACACTACATTCTTTGGTCACATCTGGCACACTTGCACATTTGCACAATTGAAGCATTTAAAATCTCATCTCAGTCCTCTTTGCTTTAGAAAGTGTTCATGCATGGGGACAACTTTTCCTTTCATCAACGCAGACATGCTATTAAAATGCTGAAACTTAAACTTAATAATTAATCAGAGCCATTATCATTCAACTATACAAAAGATATAAAACATAGGTTTGATTACACATATCTAAGTATGATATGCATTTAATTTCCGCACTGGAAAAAAAGAACCTGACCAGAACCCCAATTATTCACTGCCAGCTGAGCAGTTTCATTTTATCATTTTAACGAAAAACACGTCTTAAACAAAGACTTTTTAACAGAAGTAATTCCCAGCAGAGAAATGTTTTGTATCCTCTTGATTTGGTGCTAATAATCCTATTTCAATAAAATCACTTCTTTAAACCAGAATAACAAACTGGTTTGTAGACAGGATTTTTTTTTTTTTCTCCAAGACTGTAAGATGTTTACTCGCCTTTAGGCGAGTCAAATCACTTTCTTTAACAGTCTTCTCTCATGTATGCTCACCTGACTTCTGGGGGGGTTATTTTGAGCTCTCTTGATCTTCCTTTTCTGCAGCCTGGGGAGTTAAATACAGGCTGACACTGTCACTTCTGTTAAAGCCAAATGTTGCCTAAATGCTTAATAACATGCCTGTTTTTAGAAAATCCTTCCCTCATCTACCCAGGAACTGCTTTAAAAAGTGGCATCCTGACACATTATAATTTTGGCTGTCAAATCAGTCTACTCAGGTAGTAACATACAGCCTTTCAGTCTTTCCTAATTAATTCCCCTGATTTGCCCCTCAGGAGAAATTACAAACAGGCTTTGTTAGCAGGAATATTAAGTTTATTAGCATAATGGGGAAAAAACATGAATGAGTACTCTAATGACTTCAAACTGTGGAACTGTGGAGCCTCTAAATGAACCATTTTGATGCTTGAATGACGTTCACTTTGCATTTTTAATAGTGTCCAAATTAGGGTAAACATTTCAAGAATATTTAATCCATATTATTTTTCAGTCTTAAAATAGTTCTCCAGTCTGCTTTATCAAATCAATTAGTTTTTTCTGCTGCATTTAATTAAGTTAATCAGAATAAAAACACAGTGGTATTGCTTTGCATTCACAGTGAATGGCCCATAAATTAGGGCCTAAATAGTAATAAACTACCATTAACTGGAACAAAGTGCAGGTCAGTGTTCAAACCTTTGATCCTGGACTATTAAAGTATTTATCTTCTGTCTACAATCAATACAAGGAACAATCCTTGTATGCAAAACAAAAGAAAAAAAATAAATGAATGAATATAGGTCATGAGCTTGCAGAGAAAGAGCATTTTTTGCAGCAGCAATTCATATAAAGCTGAGAAATGTAGTTTTCTCTAAAACTTCCCAGCTATGAATTAAAACCCTCCCAAAAGCCTCCCAGATGTAATGACAAATGGCACGCCCAAAATCAAATGACCTGAGCTGCGTAATGAATTTGCATGAAATGATTAGTTTCATGGGTGCAGCAGCAGGGACTTTAATTTATCTGTTTTGCTCGAGTTTATGCAGATTTTGAGAATTGTTGTTGTTTTTGTTACCTAAAATGACTTCTTTCACTTTCAGCAGCCCCAAATGTTTTCTGTCAAATCATCACAAACCAAATCACACTGCAGGTACTCAGTCTTCCACAGATTATTAACGGGGCTCAGTCACAGCTCATGCTGGCTAAAATGACATATGTAGCCAAAGGATGACCACAAATGCCAGCTTGTATCAAAGACCACAAACTGTTAGCCAATAGCAACAGTCTGCAGGGTGATGGAAATAACTGTGTGCATTATAATGTATATTATATCCTTCAGAAACCAACACAGCCTGAGCCATGAAGCAGTGTGCCATAGAGAAAGTCAATGAAACTTAGCAGATTTTAAATCAAAATGCTACTGCAAGGTATTGACCCTCCACATTCCTCCATTTAGATATTAACTTTGAAAGCATTGATAGCATTAAGCAAATAACTAGTTTTGTTGGCTGAGACAGCTGTCTACAGCCCAGTGCCAACCTTAGGAAATGAAAGGATACTGCATGTACGTTCGATACAAACATGAAGCCTTTCAAAGCTGACTCGCCCATCAACAATGTGTTTTATCTCAGATACTGTAGATCGTGGCTGAGACAGAGGTAATGTGCACAGGTGACTGCAGAGGAAGAGTATCAGCTGACCATACAGGCACAGAGATCATTGTTTCATCTTCTGACTTCAGTCTCAGCCACATAGTTGTCCTTCTTTTTTTTCTGTCTTTCTCCTCCAATCAACCCTCCCCTCCACACAAACACACACACACATTTCTGTCTCCTCTTGATGATCAGAGGTGGAGTATTGATTCAGTTTGGTGTAGAGCTCCTGTTAGCCGCATAAACACCACACACACACACACAAGTAGCACTCCTGTTACCATTGAGAGTGGGTTCCCATCGATCCTTGAGCTTTTTGTCATCAGCCAGACAAAGTCGGTGACTGACACCACTCTGATATCATCTCAGTGCGCATGCCCGGAGAGAGGAAGCTTGATATAGAAAGACAGGAGGTGCATGCAAACTGGTTGAAGCCAGAGTGACTCATTTGAGCAAGAGAAGGACAGAGAGCAAGGACAAAACTGGACATGTACTACAGGTAGAGGAGTAGTAGTAACACAGCACAGTAGTTTATAAGGAAACAATTTACTGCTCAGTCAACTTTTATTGTGAGAGTTTCAGCTCATTGACAACAGGCTGGCTTCCAGCTAACACTGCAGATCCTTTAAAACTAACACATATCTCCAGTGATTATTTTGGTTCTGCCTTATAGGAGAACAATGTGCATTCAGCTGACGGAGTTGCTGCAGTCCCATCTACAGCAATATTTTATGTTTCACATTATGCCAGCATGTGGTGAACATGGTGGAGACTATGTTAGATGACACTAATTTATGCTTCACTGTTGCAGGTCTGTGGATTATCAAACATCCCAGTCAGCCTGTGGCTATATAGTTTAATCCTGAGTAAAATAAAACTCAACTTACATGATTCTAATATTGTGTCCACCCCATTTATATCAATTAGAGTAGATTAAAAACTGGATTTATTACAGTGTTGTTATATTAGACTGCATTAGCTGTGGCTAGGTGTACTTAAAGGAACATTCCACTAATTTGTGGTTTTTGTGCCATTGTAACCTTGAAAACGAGAGCTGGTTCTGCCCACAATGGAGAAAGCACAGTGTAAATGAGCCACCTCATTATCCTGGCAACCTGAGTGCCACCACACACCACTGTCCCTTCAGGGCACGCCTTTACACATGGCTGTGTGACAGTGTTTGCTTACATACTCATAAGTCTCTTAAATCTTCCCTAGTCTGCTTAGAACTGGTCAAACAGAGCCTATGAAGAATAAGATGTCATCAACTTCCCACTGGCCTTTTTTAACCTCCTTTGATGCTGCAGACTGATGGAAAATGCAGGAATGGAGTAGAACACTGTAAACATACGCACACACTCACATGGTGGCACGTGGATTGCACACACACACACACACACACACACACACACACACACACACACACACACACACACACACACACTTAAAAGTAGGCAGTTTTCCAAGACAATTAACATCAAATGTCTCCCCAATGCAAAACCTCATCCTCACTCCACTGTTTTTCCATTTCAGCCTAATTTCTTTCCCTCCATCTCAGGTGCCCCAGGCCACTACCAAGGTGATCTGTTCCCTAGGTTCTTTGTGGGCATTACTCCATTCCTGTCTCTCTCTGTCTCTGAAGTCAGTATCACTTCATGATTGACTTAAATAGCTATAAAAAGCTGTGCTGCACAGGACAAGAGGGCTACAACGGGAGCTCTTACACCAAAAACTACTCTAAGCTGTGAAGTGATTACAACCACCCATGGGTGGGACTTTGGCATCCAAAAGGCGGGGTGGCGTTTTCCACATAAATACTGGCAATGCGTGGAGGTGCTACGTGACCCTATGAGTGACTTCTCATCAGCGCACCTCCTCAGTGCGCATGATTTCCTCCGGAACGAAAAATCCTGCAAGATCAAGCACAGTGTCGAATTTGCGCCTCTGACCATGGAAATCTGAGCGTGCCAACATCAAGAAAATGCCTCAAGATGAAGAGTCAAATGTCTCTTTCAAGCGACGGGAGGAAAGAGCGAGAGAGTTGACCTCAGAGAAAGTGCACGTTTCCAAAACCGCATGAGTACCGCGGGAGACGCGCATCACGCCACCGGATAGCGGAGAGGATAAAGCGCACAGGAGCGCACAGGTAGGCTGAATCCCATCTACTGATGCCACGGCATTTACAAGAAAACCGTGTGTTTATGAAAAGAAAATTAATTTAAATTCTTGCATTTTTTGAGAAAGATAGGAATGTACATATTTTACAATATCTTATTTTATACTAGTAATACATTTTATGTATATAGCTTCTTAAATATCATGAAATGCACATCAAAGTGATTCAAAAGGAAAGCACAGGTATTAAAAACAGGAGACACAAGGAGCGAAATACATGGATAAAAACTAATAAAATCCATCAATAACTAATCAATCAATTAATTAAAAACAAAAGCACGAATAAGTTTGGAGCTGTTTCATAAATCTATCAGCACAGGTTTCTTTTAGTCATTAATTCTCGTGTGAATATGAACGTGAAGCTCATTTTATGTGATTTTGGAAAAAGTGTTATGAGCCTTTAAGTCCTATTTATTAAACTGAGATGTAATGAGTCATGTGTGTGAACGCTTCCAGGGAGTCTCGTGACCGTGGGCCATAGCTATTATAGTTTGCTGGACAAAAAATGTCAAGCCCCATGCAGCCTGAAGGGGACATGGGCTTCAGGTGTTTGTGTACTCAACAACATGCTGCGGGCTGCGCGTCACTCCCGTGTTTTGAAGCGCGGTTCAGTGAATCTGCACGTCAGACCATTTATTTGTGCAACACATTTTCACAGCCTCGGGTCACAACGTCTGACAGCTGACAGTTATAAGATTATTATTATATTTAGGTCACCCACAGCACCAGGTAAGGACATATACAGTAGGTGGTCACTGGCCACTCTCACCATGGCAGCATGAATCCATTATTAGGGCGTCAATTCTCTCATTGCAGACTTTACATTTATGTCTATTAGGGAGGAATTCACAGCCTCTAGATCCGTATCAAAACATGATACCTTTATTGATTTTTTTTTTTTTCAATGAAAATGTCCTCATCAAAATAAATATTAACATTCTTGAAACACTTTAGCTGCCCATCAGTAACAAAGTAAGTGCACTGATTGCTGCCTGTTCTGTTCTGTAGAACAATATCAAAGGAAAAGTGACTATTTGGATGCAATGCAAAGATTTGAGAGAAAAGGACATGAAAGGATGCAGGATCATGAGACATTTTATGTAAAGGTGACTAGTGTTGAGTATTTTTTCAGCTTTAGCTAAAACTTGCTGTTATCAGAAGCTGAATATCAGCGCATGAATGTAGAAGAGCAAAGTTGCAGCAAACATCCCTACTGTCAGTCAATTAAGTCATCCTTATGTGTACACCACCCACCTCAATGAGCCTATTGTGATTGAATTTTCAGTTGAATATCATCAACATTTTTTTATGATGAGATATATTGCTACAGTTTATCATTAAACAAACCCACTTCAGCAGTGTTAATGTTAACATCATTTATCACTGTTCTTAAGGGTGTGGGCTACTTGCCACTTGACTGCAGGGTTTTTTTTTTGTTTTTTTTTCTGTCTTTGTTCCCCCGTCACAGACATCGAATATAATGGCAGTGACAGTATTGGAAGCTTCTTAACAAATGTCATCTTCTTCTAATGTGCAACTTTCCATTAAGCGAAATGGCATGTTGGCCACATGCCCAGACAATTCAGTGGAAAGTTTCTCTTCACTCTGGGTAAATATGGGCATCTTGCCCTGAGAGCAATGTGTTGTTGTGAGTGAGCACATTTCAAAAAGTAGACATAATTGTATTATTAAGTATCCCATAAAATAATCAGAAATTTGTGTCTGTCTTTTCTCTCATGAGTTATTTCCGACTGTAATCCAGCACTTCCTCCTTCAACATGGATGGCTACAGTTGGATGTCGCTATCTGAGAACAACAGCATGCCTTCCTCCCAGTCCTACCCCAGCTACCCCACCTCCAGCAACATGTCAGATGTGGCTGTACCAATGCCTTTTGATGTGGTCACCGCAGTCGTCTACACCATTGTCTTCATTGTGGGCATTCTGGGTAATACGCTGGCCATCTATGTGGTGGTTCGCTACGCCAAGATGAAAACAGTAACCAACATGTACATCCTTAATTTAGCCTTGGCGGATGAACTCTACATCTTGGGAATTCCCTTCCTGGGCACTAATAGTGTGCTTTCCTACTGGCCATATGGGGATTTCTTCTGCAAGGTGTGCATGACTGCTGATGCCATGAGCCAGTTCGCCTCCACCTTTTGCCTGACGGTGATGAGTATTGATCGCTACCTGGCTGTGGTTCATCCCATTCGCAGTGCCAAATGGCGGAAGCCACAGGTGGCCAAGGTTTTTAATACCATGGTGTGGGTTGTGTCCTTTCTGATTGTGCTGCCGGTCACAATCTACTCACATGTACAGGAGGAGTTCAACACCTGCAACATAACATGGCCTGAGCCACATGAATTGTGGTCCATTGTCTTCATCCTCTACACTTCTATCCTGAGCTTCTTTGGTCCTCTGGTTGTAATTTGCCTGTGCTACCTGCTCATTGTCATCAAGGTAATAAGACATAAAACTGGCCTCTGCTTTTATTATTATTATTTTTCATCTTCTGTTCTCATAATCTCACAAAACCTTTCCAATCAACCATCTCACTTTCAGGTGAGGTCAGCAGGTGTGCGTGCAGGCCTGACTAAGCGTCGTAAGTCAGAACGCAAGGTGACGCGCATGGTGGTGATCATCGTATTGGTGTTTGTCCTTTGCTGGCTGCCCTTCTTCACCACCAACATTGTCAACCTGATTCATATCATCCCTGAGAACAAAACCACTGTCTACTTCTTCCTGGTGATCCTCACCTACGTCAACTCCTGTGCCAACCCTGTGCTCTATGCCTTTCTCTCCGACAACTTCAAGCAAAGCTTCCAGAAGGTGCTCTGCTTCCACAAACCAAATGGTGTTGGTGCTACAAACCAAATGGGAGGTAGACAGAACGCACCCAAGGAAAACGCCAATCCCATTTTCACACAGAGAAATCACACACAGAACGGACAAAGGCAGAGCAATCAGGTATGGCATAAACAGTACTCATGTGTTCCCTGTAAGTAATAATAAGGATGAAGACAGAGGGAGACATGTTTATTCTGCTTCAAATGAATGTATGTATGTTTCATAATTGTATGTATACTTTTGGACCATAGCCAAACCAAATGTGCACAAGTGTCATCAGCAGCCCCCACTGTGCTCAGTGTATTGTCTCCCTAATGTCTTCCTTCATTCTGTGTGAAAATGTGACCTCCAGAGATGAATCCCACTTTATGTTTATGTTATAAACCTCAATTATAGCAGCAAAGTCTTCTGTTGTTAAGCTCATCGGTGATACTGTTTCTCATTCTGTCCAAATCGTGTCTCTCTGTGTCTGTGGTATTGTTTCAGCAGCCAGTCCAAGTGGATGTTATTGGGGAACCTGACAATGAGCCTTTAGCTTCAAAATCAGTGGTGAATGGCGAGCCATCACTTTGAGTTTTCAAGCTGACCCACCATGCTACAACACGGGACTGCTACTCCTGGACCTTCTATTCATTGGTATTTCCCATCTGTCTTGATAATCCTTCCTCTCTGACTGACTGACATTCGTGATGAGCACCAGAGGAGCAAAGCAGTGAGAGGACTATGCACAGCATTCATCACAGAGCTGTGCATTTTTGTTTGTTCTTTATGTCTTTGTACTGTAACTGAGTTGGCTGTGCTGTACAAAGCATTAGTTTATGTAATTATGTAAGATCTCAGTATAATACAAAATAGTCCTTATATTTAAAGTGCTGTAAATTCTCAAATAACACTTACTTACACTTAGGCTCATACTGGTTTCTGTTTTTTACTTCAAATTTTAGCACAACTCATTGTTTTCTGAACTGCTTTTGGTTCATTTGTTGTTGATGCCTTTTGTTATTGCAACCCTAACACTTCCTCTATGTTTACCTGTCATCTTGATAAATTCAGTCTAATGTATATTTCACAGCACAAGATAGTTGTGGAGGAAAGGTTGAGTTGACAGTACAAGCTAGCTTCATGCAAAATGACTGGAATTAGTAAATGAGTGGGAACAGTATTATTGTTAAAGTAATAAATAAATAAAGTTATCACACTCATCACATAGGTAGAAAGCAAATGTGTCTATTTCCCAAAAAACCGAACTGTTCCTTTAAGAAGAGAAACTTGTGATGGGATTAGTGCTGTGGAAAAATACATTTTGCTGAATTTACTTTGTAAGCCATTATAGTACAGGTAATTTCACCATGCTCATTGCCTTTTCCACCAGGCCTTTATTAGACACCGGGCTTATATTCACATCATCTATGACCTCACCTATTATTGGAAACTCAATCAATCTTCTTAATTTGAAAATTTACAGTATTTTGTGTTGCTGTAACTAGTGAGCACTGCTCTGTTGGTTACTGTGAAGCTGGTTGAAATATATTTGATGGTCACGTCAAAACAGTTGTTTTTCTTTTGGCTTGTTAGTTTTGATGGGCTTTTTGTGACATTTTGACTTCAATGTTACAAAGCTGTGAAAAATGCTTTGAAATAGCACAGCCAGGTATTGTCCTCTAGTGGATTTGCCCCTTCTCTCATACATGCTAGAGTGGACGTGGTGACGTAAAAAGAGCATATCTTTTTCTGAATCTCCATAGCGTAACCTTATCATATTGTGACTCGCCATTTAGCTGCTGGACTTGACATTTGATGCCAACATTATTTAGAAGTTGCTGGACAACATCGTAGCATAGTCTCCGTAGTTCTTACTTGAGCTGTTAGCAATGTTTATAGTGAGTTTAATCTTCTTTGAAAAACTGCCCAGTAAGATGGACCTGTGGATACATGGACACCTTACAGGAGACAGTGGGTTTATTTGTGTTTGAAGCACTGTGAATTTTAAAATAATGGGTCATTTAAATGTGGTGTCTAGTTCTATGATGTGCCCACACATAACAGAAAAGTAGTTGTTCAGGTAGTAAAGTCATCATGAATATTAAAAAATGTCAATTCTGCTTTGCATGTTCACCCACCTTAACCCTACACAATACAATCTAAAGCTCCTGATATGTGCCTGCATGAAACAAAGTTGTTATGTGTACCTCTATCCCATTAACAAGCAGTTGATGTTTAGTCGCTGTGATTTAGCAATATTACGGCAGGTTTATGTTTGAGACTGAAGCACTTTATCATTATTTCCAGTCAAAAGAGAACAGTGGCAGCTTTACGTTTGAGTGTTAATGTCTCTCCACATATCCCAGCTTCTTTTTTTATTTTTGTAAATGAAGCTAAAGTAGTTTTATTGCAAGCGCAGAGGGAACAAGAAGAAGTGTTTTGCTTTCCTCTGGGCCAGTCATTGGCACAGATTTGGATGTATTATGTGATGAGACTTCAGAACAATGGCTTGCCACAAAAATAACCATTTAAATAAAAATCTGAAAAACTGCCAGCAAAATGAAGGGAGGCCGTTCAAAGTTTCCCTGCAAACTGACTTTTTATTTGTTGTTCATGGTGATGGGGTTTTGTTTGTTTGTTTCCCAGATTATTGATGGTAACACACTTTCACTGTTACTTTAATAAATGCAACCATGTCATATTGTCACAGTGTGGAGTGCAAATTGTTTCGATTTGGATTTTTTCAAGCCTATCTTGGTACAATGCCATATGAATGCTGAATGAGTGTAATGAATGTAATCTTTGCAGTCAGTATCTCCATACTGGCTGTGAGTGAGGAAGGGTTCATTCTATCAGCAAGTACGAAGAGGAGGAAGGATAACAGCAAATGATAATTTTTTCAATGTGTGAAGGAAAGGTAATAAGCTAATAATTAAAAAAAAACAACTTAATTCTTTAATCCGACAATATGAGATTTAAATAAAACAAATGAGCTGCACAGAACACACATAAGGAGGTATCAAACTTGGTGCGGTGCTGGGAATTCAGAATTCAGAAGATGCACAGTACACAAGGTGTGAAAATCATCCAGCTGAAGTAAATGGACATAGAGGAAAAAACTGTTGATAAAACATTTGGGAATCAGATGGGTACACACAATCTCTGTCATAAGCAGGAAGAGTTGGCAGAAAGATGAATTTTGTCAGCCCTTTAAGTGGTTGTAGTCAATGTCGGTCATTTTTGAGAGTTATCATGCAATTTTCTTCCCAAATGGGGTATAATTGGCACAAGTTATTGAGACCACAGACTCCACTGTTGTTATCCTTACATGGAATCATACTATATCACCCCATATTTCATTGACAGGCTTCAATTCAGCATTCATTCAGTGCAACACACTAATACAGTCAATGAAATTAAACTAACCATCACTTCGGTGTCACATGCGTCTTGAGTGAAATCCATCATCTTCTCCTCCTGAAAATTTTCCTCTTTTACCGCTATTTTCTCTCTTTTCCACTACTCTTTCAACTCTTCTTTGTGTCTTTCCACATTTCTCTATATACTGTCATCCTTGGCCCTTATTGCAAGTCTGTTGACTGACAACCTGTCATGGCAGGGTCTGAGGGCAGATACACACACACTGCCTTCTGCAGCTTCTGGTTACCTTGGTGTTTACAGTCATGCCGCTTTTGCTCAAACTCAATGTCAAGTGAGAGAGCCGGTATTATCATCAACCAGAAAAAAGAGCACGTCAATCTGAGAAAAAAATGGTTTTCTAAGGAAAGGAAAATATGCATTAATGTTTTGTTACTGAAAATAACGCAGTTCACGCACACACACATACACCCACAGAGGTGTTTTTATATTTGGGCAGAAGTGACATTGATTTGTCCTTTCCATTAGTTTGTAATAAAATAAATAATCCCTCTGCTGCACAAATCTGCAAAAAAGTCCCATGTTTACTGTATGTCTGCTAATGCTCAGGGCAGTTTTTGACTTTGGCTTTACAAGGTCTGAAGCACTGTGCTTTAGAAACAACACAGTGAGCATATTTCATCTCATATAATCCCATAAGAGCGAGTAACACCACTTATTTCTGACCACATTTGCAGTGTGGCTCTGACGGAGACTCTAAATAGACCCCAACAACCTGCAAAGCAAGGTGACCAACAGAAACAGTAGAAGCCGCTGCTAGGCTGTTCTTGGTAACCTTGCTAGCATGTCTATTTGTATTGTAGAAGAAGACAGTTAAAATAATAAAACTCTCTAAAGCAAAAAAGTTTGTCAATCAACCTGTTGCTCTCACCTCTATTTAGGTGAGAAAATGTATCTGTTCAAAAACACGCTAGCATCCCCATTAGCTGGTGGTCCTGGTACTGCTACTGGAGCTGTCAACATGGGGGATATCCATTAGCCCAGATTTAATAACCAACAGTTAGCAAATTAGCATTTTAGTCGGTACACAGGCAATGTTTTTATCCATTTAGAGACGCAGAGACAAATTGCTCCTGTCCCTGGAGATGCCATAGAAAAAGCTCAGGGAAGCTGCTGAACACTTGTCTTTCATGGAGGTTAACAATTAACAACACAATAGTTTTAAATTGAGAACACCTGTAGCCTCCACATACACTCTATTTTGTTTGCCCATTGTTCAGTGCAGCCTGCAAAAGCGTTAACTGTGTCACAGCCAGTATGAGAGTATGACATATTACATCGTCCAGTTCCCCCCGTCTTTTGTTGAAGAGGCCCCGTTTTTGCAGTTTTCATGACATGTAACCATTAAGTCAGTCTTTTCAGTACTGATGAATCACAGACATATTTACCACTGCAGCAGGGTCAGCATCAAACAATATGCATCTTCTTCATGTGCAAAACTCACTTCTAAAACTTCCTCTTATTGCATGCGCTGCAGTTCACAAAGCAAATTGAATCTTGTGACTTAATTACTGCTCAAACCACATCTGGTTCCCATCACATTCTTCCCTATCAGCAGCTTTGCACTTGTTTTCTCTTTTTGCATTGTTGAAAGTCTGACCTGTGCACGCGCGCACACACACACACACACACACACACACACACTTATATCATTTCCTGTCATGATTGAGAGGAAAGGGACTGAAAAATAAAGGCGGCACAGGGATATCAGTCATTCTCAGTGCTTCTGAAGTCACTTCACTTTAGATATATCACATTCATGAATGCTAATTTATTTTGGGCAGCTTTTTTAAGGCGTTCACATTCATGCAGGGCCACGCTCGAGCTCTGGGCTCAGAATCACTTCCAGGAAATCAGTCTGATTAATTTTAAGGGGAAGTTCATGTTGAGAATGGGACAGGTATCAGTAATGTTTTAGTGCTGCAAACAGGAAACTGGCACCACCTTTTTATGGACACACAAGATGTGTCTGTTGACACACTGAGGGGAGGAGGAGGGTGAATATTGTGCCTCTCTAAATAAACTATATGTCAGTCTGTGTTGTGACAGTGAAGAAAGGAATTTGAGCAGTTATTTTGGTGGAGGTGAAAGAGATACTAAGTGGCTGACATCCAAAAAGCACCAGGTGAAATGTGTAAGCTGAATTTCATATGTACAAAGACGAGATGCTGATCCAGTAAGGAGCTGGAGGACAGACTGAGTAGCTCAAAAGACAGGCAAGGCAAACAAACTTGAGCATTAACAAACACAAGGAGAGCTACGTGGCCGAGACATGTTACCACACTAGTGAGTGCAACACTCTGGCAGAGACCGATGAGGAGATCTGGATTTTTATCCTGTGGCTGGTGATTATGGATTGGCTGCAGCTGTGGTGGCTGATTGGCACAGGGAGCAGGTGTAGATGAGATGTGATTGCAGAGGAATCACCCTGTCTAACCATTCAACAGGTTAGCACAACAAACTTCAGTACACTGTATCCTGTAGGTACCCAGCATTTACAAAAATAATTAATTATATTCACTTATTTCTCTAAAACAGTCAATTTCTACTCCCCTGTTCCTCACAGTCTTGTTTTCTTACCTACTACAGTAGCTACAGTGGATGTACAGAACAATAAAGGACAATAGGAGTTTTTTTACTGATACCTGATTTAAAGTTCTATTTCACAGATGTTCACGACTTCGCTGCTCTTCTCATGAACATAATAGACATTCCTGTGGAAGTACTGCGTGGCTCAAAGTAATGCCATGGTGAGGCAGGATTAATACCACAGAGGACAACTGTTGTCTGGATCAAGTGGAACCAGAAATGGAGCGGTGGACAGATTCATGTTGTAAAGTTCAGTATGGTCCAAGTTTACAGCGATGCAAACACCCATGTTGTGCTCTCAAAGTTCAGAGAGTCTTCAGTTCAAAAGTGAAAATTGAGCTGTTGCTGCAGCAAAGCACCTAAGAACCCTTCAGACATTAATGGGAATGAAAAAAAACATTACCTGTTGTCATTGTCACATCATTTTCATTAAACATTTACTAATGTCGTGCTGATAAACAGTTAACACTGTTTCTCCTCCCCGAGCCTGTGGCGATATTCATCCCTCTTCCTCACGCACCCTGACGCTTGGAGCAATACGTATACTGAGTAGACAAAAGTTGAATTAAGGTTAATTATTGTGAAACTTTTTAACATTTTTAATGGTGGCAGCACACAGCTTTGACATTGGTGCAGAGGCTTCAGATCCTTCCAGGAATAAATTGACTGATCAAGGACGAATAGAATGATAAAAAAAAAAAAAAGAGTGTGTGTGTGTGTGCGCGCACGTGCTTGTACGTGTTCACTAAAAGTGTGCTTCATAAAAAGTCAGCAGCACTATTTGTGTGTATGTCTGTTGTTTTAATGAGAATTAAGGGAGACACAGCTGACATGAAAGGAGATATTGCAAACTGAAGAGAATATGGGCAGAGAAGTAGTGCCTAAATTACTGGCTGCTAAAAACTGCATTAACCAGTATTGTGGATATTGCATTGAATTAAATGACTGTGTAATGTGAGAGTGTCACAGCTTTGGTTAGGGATTGTAAGGATGAATCCTATGACTTTGGTGATCTGCTGACTTTTCCTCTGGTGCCACCATGAGGTTAACAGTTTTAATTTGTTGTGGAATGTCTTAACAACTGCCAGTGGATTGCCTGGAAATGTGTTGCAGACATTCATGTTCTTCTCAGGAGGAAATATGCCTGTTTAACATGAGCACGTTAGCTCGCCAGTGATGTGTTGTAACAAATCTTAATCACACACTTCTGCCTTGAAATTCTCAAGTGAAACCCAACAGACAAATTCACAAGAGATGCAAAGTGATTACTGTGAAAGTATAGAGGAAACTAAAATATAGGCTCATGGAATGTAGGCATACGTGTAATTTCAGCAATACAACAAGCCAGTCACAGCCAAACCTGAAGTTGAAACTCTGAATAGTTTTCAAAGTTCAAATGACAGTCAAGGACACTTCCTCTTGCAGTGTTTCAGCAGCAAATGTCATCATGTAGGGAGCGAGGAGTGTTGAGGGGATCACAAGGCAGATAATCGGGGAGTGGGCAGCCCTGCGTGGCTAATTAAAACTGAGAGCTGCGCCCTTCTCCACCCCACAGTGTGTCATCTCTCTGCCTCTGTCTGTTTCAATAATATATAACAGGTAGTTGCTCCAAAAGACCAAACCCAAGATAAATGCATGCTGCCACTCACTATGTCATAACATACTAAAACCAAACATTTGGGGCTACTAGAGTAATCCAGTGATGGTGGTGTTGGTGATAAAATGTCATTCTCCGTATTTGGCCGCATCAATCCACACCATAGCATCATGCATGCTGGAGCTCAGAGGAGACAAAGTGGCCTTTTCCTCACACAGGTTTCTTTCTAAGCTATGCCCATTTGATATTTTGGTTACTCTCTGTAAAACTGAATCCATCACAGCGGGAGGAGAGGCACAGTAGGGAGTGCATCAGTGTGTCAGTAGCAATTAAACCTGGTCAAAACCATGTGCATTTTTGTGTTTTTCCACACTTTTATCAAATGAGACCAAACGCTTAGAAACCATTTCTTGAGGATGATACATCAGACAATTTGACAAACTGACAAAAACAACATTGTGTTGTGTCGTATGTCTGTTGTGGGCGCTGTGTGTGTCCTGTGTGTTTGTTGACTTATGGAGCCATTTAGGTGAAGCTGTCACAAGACTAAACTTGGACTTTCCCCCCGGGATTCTCTCCTGATGGCAGCCACTGTCTTCTTTAATATAAACACAAGACAAATGAGCCAAGCAAGCTTGTGCTGTTAAACAAGCCATACAATGTGTGTGTGGGAGTAAGATGCTGACAGACGACTGACAAACCCATCCATTACCTATCAGAGAAAACAGTCACAGTATCACCACAGCTCCCCATCTGTTTCTCAACATTTGCAGGCATTCGCTTCACTATTTCCCCTTATCACGTCCAGGAGCTGTCAATCATTGAACCCCAGCTCCCCACGCAACCTTCCCCGCCATCTCCCCCCACCCCACCACAGACCAATTAGAGAAGAAGCAGTGACAAAGAGGGAGAAGGGAAGGGAAAAGACAGCAGGAGAACGTGTATCTAGAATCTGTAGGAGAGGATGATGACTCCGCCCTTCCTTTTTGAGTGCAGACAGAGAAACAGATACAGGCTTACATAGAGTGCAAAAGGAAATTGAGAAGTGAACATAATCAAGGCTCAGCACACATGATTAATGTGATACTTGCTGTAATTGACGGTTAATCTTTTCATCAATTTGCAGACGTGCGTGTGTGTGTGTTTGCGCGCACGTGCATGTCATATTATTTCTGGAAGCCTTGTAATTGATATAAATCTTGTGGTCCATAAATATCTTTTACGTGTTTTTAATGAGTGGCTGTCAACTATGAAAATGGCAATAAGCGTTACAGAAGAAATTCTCGTAGTGGTAGAAAACATCTGTCTGAATTTTGGTAGATCGAAAACTTGGCAAGAAAACATTGTTTGGTAGGAAAATGTTTTCATGAGATTCAAGAAAAGAATGTCGAATATGGAGGGAGGAGGGCAGAGCAGCACATCTGTGGAGTAAAACAACAACATCTGTCTTATTGTCTCTGTCTGTATCTTGCTCTGAACCTCAAAGTTTCTGATTTGAGGTTTCCGGGTTAATATAATGAGGATCTTAAGAAACTAACCTTTGCAGCTCCACTGCTGTTTATGCAGTGGGACAATGAAATATCAACTTTGTCACACTTTCAGCAACAAAAATCAAGTTTGTTGCTCACACCAATCTATAAATACAGTAAACCTCCCAGCATGAACACGAACAACAGTAAAACACTGTAACTGAAATTGAATTCATTAAAGTTCCCCTCTGAAAAAGATGGCCCGTCCTGGCCTGATTGATTGGAACCTGATGCATTAAAGCATTAAACAGTCATCAAGATTAGACCATCTTTTAGCAAGTGGGTGTACGGGGAGGGGGGGTAGTGAGAGAGCCACTACTCCAGAGGAGACAAACATTAATTTGCTTGTGTGTTCCCTGGAGGAGCTGATAGAGGAAATGATACTCCGAACCAATGGAGCCATTGCTGCGGACAGGAAGATAGCCCAGTGGTGATAAACTGAGATTGGCTGTTTGTTTTTCATTGCAATAAAGCTGTGAGCTCTGACTGGATCAAACTGGATGTGTATAGAGTTTATAGGCCATCAACGATGAAGGACAAAGGTTTACAAAACTGCATATTTACTCTTGAATATGTGATGCTCAACAAAAAAGTGAATTCATTACAAATATGTTTGAAATAATTCTGTCATTAATTAATTGTTTTAGTAACCGTCTTGTGCCGTGGTGGATTTATTGTGCATATTCAGACAGTACACAATAAGTCGAGCCAGTCAACCAACTGAATGAGAAGCAGAAATCACACTCATTTACCCTGACTCTAACTCCTCCTAATGTGGAGCTTTAATCTGAGTTCACTCCCATCTCTATTTGTTTCTCTTTCTCTTTCGATGCTTTCCGCTGCTCTCGGAAAATTAATGGTGTCTACCTTCCTCAGTGAATGATTTCTTCATGGGAGTGGACATCAGACACATTCCTGTACCACTGAGTTCCAGACACCATTGTATTTGAAGGCACACACACTCTATCTCTTTTTCTGTCACCACTATGTTTTGCAGTTACAAAAAGTTATAAGAATATATACTATGTACATATGATATGTCATTATAGTGATAATATCAGTGTTTAATGATTACCCATGAGTGATTACCCATGAAAAAAAAAATGCAGGTTATAGATTAAATATCCCCACATCATCGCAGCATCAAGGTAGAAATAATGGCCAACAAACGATACATTCAAAATCAATAAAAGTGGCCAAACTGAAGCGGTCAGATGCAAACATTGACCACATTCATCATTCTTTAATCATCACACTAACTTTAACTCCAAAATCTTTACTGAGAATGACAACTGGACTTGAATGAATATTGTTACAGATTATTATCATTCATCATCATCATTTGTCCAATATTAGATCGTTTTATTTTGAACGGTTTCATCGGAAGTCAAACCTTTTCAAAATAATACTGTGTGTGCTGAGAGTATATAGAATCATGAGCGTTCACCGCCATCTAACAGCCATGTTGAAGAACTACAAGACTGCATTCATTTAATGGCTAATAGTGTTGATATCATCGGTGGTGATCAAAATATTCAACTAAATATCATTCATTCATTCATCTTCTATACCCCTGATTATCCCTTTCGGGGTTGGGGGGGGGGGGGGCTGGAGCCTATCCCAGCTGTCAACGGGCGCGAGGCGGGGTACACCCTGAGCCGGTCGCCAGCCGACTGCACATACGACCATTCACTCTCACATTCACACCTAGGGACAATTTAGAGTCACCAATTAACCTAATGAGCATGTTTTTGGTCTGTGGGAGGAAGCCGGAGTGCCCGGAGAGAACCCACGCAAGCACGGGAAGAACATGCAAACTTCACACAGAAAGGCCCCCGCCTGACCCGGGGATCGAACCGGTGACCTTCTTGCTGTGAGGCACGCGCACTACCTGCTGCGCCTCAACTAAATATCGATTTATTTAATTTTCTATTTTTATCTCAGACTTCAGCTTATTCTTACCATTGTTATCAAGTGGGTTTTACTCTTTTATTTTACATTAATGTTCTATTCCTGTGTTATGTTCCTTCTGTGTTTTTGTAGGGTGAAGCACTTGGTGCATGGGATTTCTTTGTTGTAAAGCATTTGGGAGCAGGACTAATCAACCATAATTACAGATTCAATTAATATTTCCAATTAATTTTGATTTAATCAAGGACATGGCACATGTCCCGTCAGGAAATCCACAGGCAGACGTCTCATGGTTAAAGGTTCAAATAGGTTTAAATGAACGTTAATGTTGAATCCTGTTCATTGAGACTTCAGTTAACAATCATCATCATTTCTTTCATAGGCCATTTTATAGTGTAGAGTAAGTGTATATTTTCTTACATTGATGTACTTTGGCATCGCCCTCATCAGATTGTTTACAGTTTTCTTCCACCCAGGGGCAGTATTGTGTCATTTTGAATCCGCTGTCTCTTCCAAGAATATTTCAGTTTCTTCGCACACACAAACAGGTAGCTGGAATGGAGGGAGGTGGTGCTATTGCGCACAAAGCTCTATCGCTGCGCGAACTACAGTTTGTGGCATGTGTATTCTCCGACTAGTTGTTATGGATAAATGTCCAGGGAGAGGTGAGCTCCGGGGATCTAGTCGACTTTAACACGTCTGCAGTTTCTTCAATGATGCTCTGGTGGAGGCTCTGAAGTCTGTGCGTGCTGCGACGGATCAGTTTTGGAGTAGCCAGCAGTGCGCTTGACGCAGAACACGATCTGGAGGACTGGTCGCTTCGTTTTCTTCAAACTTTCTGTTTGCTGCCTCTTTTTACATGTATTTTTTACAGTGGGATTTCCTCGTTTGAAGTGCATTTGGAGCTGTTCACACTGTGCTTTTGTGCGTTCAAGTATGGGGGGCAGCGTGCGTATCGGGCTGATATGTTTTCGCTCCGTGGAAGTTTAGCCGTGCGCCCGCTCTCCTAAACTCTCTTCTTCGCATTTTAATTATCATACTTCAATTGAACACTGCTGGAGGTTTCTAACGACAGTGGGAAATGACCAGCGAGCGAAAACCACGGCTTTGTCTCATGTTAAAAGGGGAGAACGGGTATGGTTTTCACTTGCATGGCGAGAAAGGGAAGAGCGGACAATTTATCCGCAAAGTGGAGCCCGGCTCCCCAGCAGAGGCGGCGGGGTTGCGCGCCGGGGACCGTGTGGTTGCAGTGAATGGCGTTAACGTGGAGAAAGAGACACACCATCAGGCAAGTGGATGTGCATTCATATTTGATAAAACCTTATGTTTCAGGAGGAGCGTGTATCAACAGGTCACACTGGCCGGTGCGTGCATCCTGACACAGTGTAGCATGGGACAGTTTCAGCAACCATCAGGGCAGCCAGGCACCCACATCACCCTCCTCCTGGAGTGATGAGAACAACAGTGTGCGAGTTATTAGTGTGAAACACTGGCAACTTTTTAGCCCTAGTATTTTGTCCACATGAAAACAAGTGTCACTTTTATTGAAAATCTGTCTTTGGCACAGTTGAACTTTTCAGTCCATGTGACTAACCTGCACTGTCCCTTTGTTTGGGAGGAAGGTTTAACTGACTGCAGGCTGAAAGGACTGTCGGTCTGCATATTGTTCCAGACATACACTTCTCTCCTGGTGAAAACCAGACAGTCACTGGTGAATGTAGTCTTGTAGATGCCTCGTTATCTAAATAGAAATCAGTCACTGTACATTACACCATTGACAAAGTGTCTCCACCTCTGTTTCATGTGGTCTTGCGTGTTGGCTGGTAGTCAGATAGGGACAGCAGGCTCAGATCATCATTTTCTTCACCTTACAGACACAGAGGAACATGAGCACAAACGACCTGTGCGTGTGTATTAGGTTTCTCTGTAACCTTGTTGCAGCAGAGACAAAAAACAAACCTGTTGATTGTTTGTGTTTGAAACTCTCAGACCAATTCTGCTGCCCTGGTGCTTTTAATTTTGAGCAACATCGGGCATCATATTCCTGCTCAGTGGCTTGTTTTGTCAAATAATGATGTTCGCTTAATTGTTAGAAAGCACATCTGAAATAAATATTTTCTCTGTCATGATTACAGTTTACTAGCACCCAACGAATATTATCAAATATTTGACTTAAATTGTCATCCTACAGTTCATACAGTCTGACAGATAAGATAACTTTATTGTTTGTCACAAAAGAGCAGAGAAGAGCAGGGTTCAACAATAGATACATACTGCACATTTAACACACATTTAAAAACATGTATTTTGGTCAGTTTTTGGTACTGCACATCCACATGTTTAAGAAAAGTGTGAATGTGTTAAATGCTTTGGAATAAAGTTGTAGCACTGGCTGGATGCTTCTAGAGAGACCAGATATTATATGACTGGACTGTTCTATTCTAGATCCAGTCTGCAGTGGTTCTTAAATTGTTGTGCTGTGACACTTATGTTCTGTCACCAGTAAATTATAATCACATGTCATACCATCCTGTCCCATCCCTCAGGTCGTACAGCAGATCAAAGCCATGGACAACGAGACCAGGCTGCTCGTGGTGGACCATGAGACGCATGAAAGTCTGCGCAGCCTGCGCCTCACAGCAACAGAGGAGATGGCCGTCCTCTCAGCCGGGCCTCCTTCTTCCTCCACTCCCCCGGCCTCCCCCTCCCCTCCACCTTCCTCGGTCCCATCCTCCCCCAGCAAGAAGCGGGAGAACGGCTCAATGTCCAAGCAGCCGGTGACGCTAAGCAGCCAGGTGCAGAAGCCCACCAGGAGGTCACCATCAAAGGCTACAAAGAAGGTAAGGCCCTCCACCACAGCAGGTCATGTAGGATTAAGAGTAATGGCATCAACATTGTCACCGTCATGATCATCATCTATAAGGGGTATTGATCCATTAAGATGTGAGGTTCTCCTGTTTTGCAAATATCTCATTATGTGGTCCACTGGGTCCCAGCCTGCTGGCTCATGGACGCTGACCTCAAAATACAATTATGCAACCCACAATTATTTCATTATGGGTAAGTGTTGGTTATTTTGGACTAATTGATAAAACATTTGGTCTATAAAGTGTCTGAAAATAGTAAAAGTAAAACAAAAACAAGCTTGTTTTGTCCAATCAACAGTCCAAAACCTCAAGACGTTCTGTTTAACATCCAACAAGACAAAGGAAGTCAGCAAATATTCCCTTTTTTTTCTACTTGCAAAATGACTTAAAGGAATACTTAAACATATTTTGGACAATACACTATTAGCTTTCTTGCTTAGAGACTTAGATGACAAGATAAACATTACTCTCATGTCAAAGTGAAGTGAAAGTGAATATGAAGCTTTCGCCTGCAGCCGGTTAGCTTATCAAACTGTAAAAAAGACAAGTCGTGGTTTTATAGATGGTTATTTGTGGGTATAATTCTTGGCGAATGCAATCACTTCCTATAGTCCTGTAAAACCACAACATGTCATTTTTGTACTTTGTTTTTTGTACAGATTAAGCAAATAAGATATACTTTATTAGAGGTGCTGGTATGCAGATTTTTTTGTGCAGTCAATCTAGTCGTTTCCCCCTGTTCACAGTCTTTGTGCTAAGCTAAGCTAACCAGGTGGTGGTGGTAGCCTCATATTTAGTGTACAGACATTAGAGTGGAATCAATCCTCTCATCTAAACCTCAGCAAGAAAAATAATTAGTTAATATGAAGTTTGTTATCAGTGCAAACAAGATGATAAGGCATGACCAAGACAATAAGCACCTTGAGCCTCAAAACACAAGCTCTCTCAGACACTCAAACAAAGTATTCTTAGACATTTGTCAAGTCTCGAACCAAGAGTTATAAATATAAAAAGCATTAGCAAACAGATTGCAGGTAGTGACTCAGACATGCTTTCACCCCAGATTGTTTTCTGGCTGCTTTGCCAGTTTCAGATTAGATTAGTAGCTTTCATGCAAGTTTCCATCCTGTCCTGCAGCCTCCCATGTATGTATGTCTGTCTATGAATGTGTGTGTGTCCTGAGAAAAGAACATGGGTAGCTGAAAGCCTTCCAGATGTTGTGTTAGAGGTCAAAGGGGGCGAGAGAGGTCAGAGGGTAGGACCCGTCAGAGGGTAGGAATCTGGCAATGGACAATGCGGTAGCTCTGCAGAACAGGAAATCCACAGGAATCGTAAAAAGTATATGAATAAAGACGGCTGGCTGGAAGATTTTCTGAATGCCTTCCTATTATAGATAGTGTATTTGTTATGAAATGATAGTCCAGAGGGAATTCTCTCTCACAGGCCATTCATGTCGCATCTTCCCGTGTTTATTTACACACACTCTGTGTCACAGTTGGTTGCATAACCCCCAAAAGTCACTTGATACATTTTTGTTTTTATTTTTTTCATTTCACTGTTTGATTAGTCGATGTCGGCATGGAAAACAGGATGTGTTTCCGTCCACTCTGTCTCTCCTGGAAGGCAAAGATCGAATCAGCTTGGGTTTCACATGGTCCCTAACAGCGAGAGGAGACCG
Source organism: Chaetodon trifasciatus (assembly GCA_037975065.1). NCBI lineage: Eukaryota > Metazoa > Chordata > Actinopteri > Chaetodontiformes > Chaetodontidae > Chaetodon > Chaetodon trifasciatus. Next base: position 1,794,608 of record JBBMOE010000066.1, on the reverse strand, counting down.
CTCAACTTCTGCTTTCTGCATTTACACAACATGTGTTTTCACTTAGGTTTGCCCTGCCAATATGTGAGCGCCACTCAAGAACTGTTTCTACAAGAGCAGCGACAGGGCCGATCAGTTAAAGTCTTAAATGTGTGAGTGTGTCTTTGTTCAGCTCTGGCTTTCGCGACCTGTGGGGAGAAATCCCAGTGCTCGATGGGGTTGGATTGGCCCAGCGAAGGTTCAGGAAATTCTTAGAGGTCTCTCATTTCTCTCTTTCTCTCAGACTTTAATGACTGTAATGAAAGAATGGAAAGAAGGTTTAGCTGGATGAGCCAGAAGGCATTAGTTGTGCAAAGGCAGGAAAATTGGAGACAATGTATGAGCTTCTATTGGAACATTGATGTTAAACAATTTCCTTTACACAGGGAAGTTTGACTAGCCATAAACTACCTCTTGCCAGAGCTGGAGCACTGAAACCTTCACAGCCATCACTCCATTGGTACCTTGATAGTCTGTTGGATGTCTCTGTTTCCTGTCCCAACACAAAGGAAGCTGTTCCACCGCAAATATGCAGACTCAGTGTTGACATTGCAGGCTGATACAGCATATTATGTCTGGTGTGTAGTAGTCATTCGTCCATGTGGCTGACAAGGAGCTTTGGCAACCAAGTAGTGTAATTACCACAACAAAAGCAGAGGGGAAAACAGACTGATCAGTGATGAAACCATTCATCACCAAGTCAACAATTGTTGCTGATAAGAACATGTGTTCATTGCTCTTCCTAATTCTTTGTCTTGTTGTCCAAAGCTGGAAAAGTCTGCGCATCTGAGAGTGAGGCTGCTGAGAGCAGCAGATTTCTTTGCATACTTTTATTTTCAAGAAAAGGCAGGAGAAAATGGAATGAGGCAGAGATGGGGAGACAGAGAGCAGCCAGCATTTGGACTGAAGGAAACCCAAGAATGAGAGCAGCCAATAACAACCTTGGAAGATTTTGTTGGAGGGAGTTTCGGGAAATGGGCCCCCCTCATTGGGGCAGGGGAGCAGGGAAAGCAAATGTTTGGGGGGGAGTTGAAGAGGTTTTATGGTTCTTGGTGATGCCTCTGCATGCGACAGTACGTCAGCGATGGTGGGCGTGTGCACACTGGGTCATGTCTTTGTGAACTACGTGTTTTCAGCACCTTGCAATCTGCTGAGGACTGTAAAATTGCCTGTAAACATCCGACCACCACTCTGACAGCGGGATTAACTGAGCCTCACAACAACAGTTCATACTGCCTGAGTTTGTTGTGCTTTTGCTGCCATTTCGTTTCACTTTGAGTGAATGTTGCTATAAAGTTGAGGTTTTCAAACTGCGAGGCATGGCTCTCCAGGGGGGCACGGCAGAGGTGATGGAGAAAGAGAGACATTCTGAAGTAAATAAACTGCCTGAAGTGAAAGGGACATTTATTTTGTTGAAGTTTGGTCTGCTTGTCAACACGGTCAACAGTTGGAGCTGCAGCAGCGGCTGTGACACACATCTCATGGAGGCACTTATGGTATTTTAAAACTCTGTTGCTTTAAAAGTCTGGTTGCTGCAATTTGCAGCAAAATCTGACCTCCTTCTGAGTCTTAACTCAGTCAAATCTAAACACACACTGATATATTTTTAGATTCAGTGTGACTTGCACTTCTCAATATTCAGACCTTAACACTGAATTACAGAACTTCATATAAGGTAAGGGTATGGCCTTGTGTAGACCCAAAAGCTGTTTTGTTGTTGTCTTTGCACATTAAGACTCAAGGGCCACCATCACTGAGCATCTCACTAATTTACCTTCTTTTGACCCTTTTTTAGCCTGCTGAAAACCCCTGAGTTTAAAGTTAAATCAAATATTGCCCTGGCTGTTGTTCTCGTCAAACCAAAGTTATTTTCCATCAATCAACTTTGTTGTTTGTTTTTTTTTCTACTTTGAAACCCTGAATAGAAGAGAATTGCTGGAAAAGCAGCATGTAGGCTGCTGTAGTTTCACCTTGAAATCTATTGTGTGTATAAAGAATGATGCATTGTCTGTCACTTTGCAGTTTATCATAGCTATGTGTGTATATGGTGCATTGAAATTGAAAGCCAAGTAAATTGAAGTGGGCTGTATAAAGCAGACATGGACTAAACCTCCGAGTGTAAACAGCATTTTAAAGACATACAATCTTGCTCTCAGTCCACCTCTTTGTGACAAGATCAGAGGAAATTGTATCAGATTGAAGCATGAGCTCTGTTCAGTCCTTTTCTTACCTATTGTCTCTCAAACACTTTCTTGCTCAATCGTTTGCTCGTTGGCACGCTGGCAGCCAGCAGAGTGCTTGGAACACATTTAACACAGTGAGTGATGCTGGAGTATGCCTGTGCCTGTTCCAGGGAGAAAGGAAGAGACACTTCAAGGACAAGAACATTATGACCATAGTTTGAGATGTATCGTCTTACCTCAGCACACACCTGAGGTGTCAGTGCTCTGTCTCCATGCTTGTCTTACTTCCCTTTGCACACACATGTGGGAGTGCCATTAACACTAAAGCTCAAGATAAAGTGTCAGCTGTCACTTTCTCACCAGAACCTTTTTTTAACTCACACACAGCACACAAGCACAGAATAATAATCTGCAGCAATTTTGATATACAATCAGTTGTTGTTGTTGTTGTTGTTTTGGCTTTTTGGTTCATACAGACGTACATCCACATAGAGACAGACATGTTCCGAGCTCGTTTTACAGATGTTGCTGCATTTTGAAGGAGATATTGTCTCTGGTGCTCTCCTCTCCTACCTCTCCGTGGCCTGAATTTTCCCTCTCTGTTGGTGGTGAGGGCTCCATCGCTCACACAAACATATTGTGGTCTTTTGTTGTTGTTCTTTCCAGTCCCACTGCACTCCTGGTTGGTATAACACCGGGCTTGTTAGGAAGTACACGGAAAACAGTTGCTATGGTAACTGTCAGCATCAGGATTAGTGTGCTGGAAAGATACATGTGACAAAATTTAGCAAAGTGAAGGATTAATGTGGAGTGTGTGAAAAAGGAAAGGAGTCGCAAAGAGGAAAAGGAGGAGATGAGTTTTGCAGAGTCATGAATGCAGATCTTTGGACACAGTCTCTCTCTTTATCTTTGGTATGTTAATTGTGAGTTTGACCTTTTATTGAGGTTGTTTCAAAGAGCTTTGGAGCTCATATGATGTTTTGGTTCAGTCAGACACAAAATCAGTATGCAGTAGTCCAGATGATCGACCCAGCTGCTAGCACACAGACTAACATGTGAGCAGCACTTTGTGTTGTAATAAACTTCACTACATCATGTGAAGGATTTGCAAAGGCCTGTTAGGGATCATCTGCTCCCTGAAGATCAGACACACACATCTGTTAAAACAGTGAGAGAAAGAGGAGGGGTGTATGTTTGTGGTCAAGAATGTAATACAGTTATGTGTGACGTATGAAGATTGATCACATATTGTGTTTTATTCAGTGTGTGTGTGTCTGCTCACAGGAGGGTACAAGTTTATGTGCATATTTGAGCTCTGCTATGGGAGGACACACATGTGTCACAGGTGGTGAAACCTTAACAAACTCTTGATTTCCATCTAAGCACCAGCAGTGAATAAACAAGTCCAACATGGAGATTAACTACGCCAGAGAGTCCCAACAGTTTTCACAAAATCCTCCTACGGAGAACTTCTTTAATTACTAAAACATGTGCATCCTCTGGAGTTAGGATCGTTGCATTTGAGTGAAAGAGATCTGCGTGAGAAAACCATCGACAGAGAGCACAGTTTTTAAGGGTCAGGGCTTGAGGTCATGGGGTCAGACTTGACTAAACACAAATAGTAACACTCATGCATCTGTGAGAGAGAGAGAGAGAGAGAGAGAGAGCAACATAAGAGATGTGTTTGCTGACAATAAACAGAAGAAAAATGAGAAGTGCTGTAGCAGTAATGAACCCCGAGGACACGCTGCATCAGACACATACACACATGATTTTCAGCACTAAATAGACCCATAACTGTAGTAAACACCTTTTTTTCTGATCTCTGTCTCTGCTTTTCCTTTATCTCTGCATGGATGTTGCAAAGATGTTCACTGTCATGTCACTGTCACTTGTTTGGCACATTATTCTTTAATTGTCCCTTTGGTTTGTGGTCTTTGGGCCCCTGCTACCAAAACAATCATCTCTGGCCATTAATTTCTAACAATACAAAATGAGTTGATGGCTCAGGTCAGGCTCCCTCACATCCCCTCCCCTGTCCTGTTCCCTGACTCAGGTTCTCATTTTGCCCAGGATAATAGGGAAAAGATGTTGCCTGTCGGCTATAATGTATCAGCACATAGTACAGGAGTCGTCTGGAGGTACTCAGCACTTCAACCTTTGTGATCATCTGTGCTCCATTTCTGCCTGTCTTCCAGACGTGCTGTACGGGGCGCACAAATCCGAGGTTGTTTTTTGCTGCCTTGACAAACGAGGCGTTCAAGGTTGTGCATGATACTTTGAGGGCCAAACAGTAGCGGTACAGTTGATGTTAACGTGGCAGCATGGAAGCAGTGTCAAAAATCCTCCTCAAGTGTTTCCTTTTGGCAAAGAGAAGGCATTTCAATTGTTTAACATTTATTTAACCTGGCATCAACAAGCAAAATGTTTCCAATCACATCATTGGAATAAAACCATCCATGTAAGATAGCAGATGAAATATGAATTTGCATAAATTTGGTTTTTAGGTGACTGTACATCTGGAGCTAGTGTTCAAGACGACCCATCCCCCCCAAATACCAACTGTGTTACATCACGATGCAGGGGTCTGAATTCTGTGTGTGTGTGTGTGTGTGTGTGTGTGTCTGTGTAGGAGAGAGAGTAAACCAAATTCCTGGAGTAAAACCATGGCCTGTAGGATGTGGAAGAGTCGCAAGTGGGGAAAGAGGGCGTGTGCATTTGGGGAACAGAAAGGGTTGAATTAGTTAGATAATTTAGGAGAGACAGGCACAACTGAGTGTATTGTATTAAATGTGTGTGGGTGGGTGTGTGCGTGTGTGTGTGTGAGAGAGAGTGAGCACAGCTGTGTATCTCCATATATTATTTCCACATGCAGAACTGCTAATGTATTCAAATGTTTGTTAACCCAGAGACATTGACCTGATTGTCTCTCTACAGTTTGACTTGACCAACAAAAATAATTCTTTGACCACTACAGGAAATGTCTGTGTCACTGTGTCATCGCTTAAGTCACAGTGTTTGCGTAATTTGATTTAAAATAATAAGGAACACCTCTTTGTCCATGATCTCAAGTTTAAATCTGGCTGTCAAGCAAAGCATAGCACTAAGAATGCTTGACTAAAGGTCAATCTCCCCTTTCCACGTGAGGCTGTTGAAAGTTTGGCCTTGATTTTAAGTTGAATTTAGCTCTGCATTTGACACATTAAATCTTAATGTCTTCATTTGTCATTTAAGAGACACTGCAATATTACAGACAATGTTGAGTGGTTAATCATTTACCATCAGTTTGGTGCCCCTCTGAGCGGTGGCTCAAGGCTCTGTCCCAGGTCCACTTCCATTTTCTATCTACATGGTTCTGCTTGGCCAAGTTATACATAAACCTGACATTTCTTTGTTATGCCAAAGACACACCACTTTATGTATCTGTAAAATCAATAACAGCCTTAATAGTCTAATAATGCCCTCCAATTCAGTGAAGAAAAATGTGATCACCTGGTTCCCTCTGTTTAGCTTAGTTTCAGAAATGTAGGCTTTATCTCTGTCACTAATCCAACTTTTGATTGTCAGTTTATTAAAGTATTTCAGTCCTGGTTGGATAACGCAAATGTTAGCCTCTTTGCACTGGCTTTCAGTTGATTTGAAGTGATTTTAAGGCTTTACTCAGGCCTTTTTAAACACTCCATGGTCTGGCTCCAGCATATGTTGTAGTATGTACCCGCACTCAACGTCAGAACAAAACTCTGCTTAAAGAAAACACACTTAAAATCAAACTCATCTTGTTACCTCACTGACTTCCCTGTAATTCCCTACCAAAAAGTACTATATTATAACTTTTCTGCCTGTCTGCATCCAGTGTTTTTTTTGTGCCACATAAAAGTGCTATACAAATAAAGTTTATTATAATTGTCCCTTAAACCATAATTATACAGATTAGCCTCTGAAGCTGTAACATTCCTTTGCTGAACTCCTGTCCACAAATTGTAGCTGTAGCAATTAAAAAGCTTGACCCAAATCGTCCGCATTATTTATAGATTGCACTACTTTTGTGTAGCCCTTTACTGGGTCAGAATATGGGAAAACAGGCTGCCATCTTTGAATCATCTGGGACCTCCATCTGAAATCCCTTTGAAAACTGGTAACTGTTCAGTTCCTACAACCCTTGGATTTTGGGACCCATCCCAACAAATCATATCTGTTCCTGAAACATACACTCACTCTGCTTCTCATTCTCCATTTTCTTAATGTCATCTTTTAACCATCAGTTGTTGGATGTGGGAATATCAGTGGAGCGTAGGTCGGCTGTAGCCAGGCCGAGGATCGATCTTTGTGCCGCCCACACAACAACAGCATTGCCAGCAAATACGAAAGAGAAAGAGTAACAAACTCGGGAAAGACAGAGAGCTCGAGAGGCAGGCAGTGAGAAACTCTTCATGGCCAGACCTCGTTACTGCTGATCGACAAGTCCTTGAAAGCTAGTGTGTAGTTATTGTTCTGGTTATAGCCTCACTGTCACAACTGTGCTGTTTCACAGGTTTATCCATGGGCCGCCATCCTCACTCCTCCTGACCAGTTCACACATGTTCAGTTTGCATCTGCTCACTGCTGCACTCACAGCTGTGAGCCAGCGTACATTCCCACACATCCCTCCACGCAGTGTTCACACACACCTTAAAAAGCACACTCAGGCGTTTGTTTCCAATGTCCCACTGGCCCTGCTGTGTTTCACTCAGTTCACACATCAGCATCTCGGATCAGTTTAATTGCAGCCGTCCTTTTCTGGTTGTGGCAGTTGAGAAGATGGGATGGGAATTCTATAGATGCTTGAGTAAATTAACACACTGAGGGGGGGTTTAGGTTGTGTGTCCGTGTGTGTGTGTGTGTGTATGTGTGTGTGTGTGTGTTCCTCATGTTGTGGGGGCATAAATATGTTTACACAGTCACCTTCCTTATTCGGGCAAAGTGCAGGTCCCTGTAATGTAAATCATTCAATTTTAGGATGAAGACGGGATTAAAGTTAGGGTTAGGCAAGTAGTGGTTTTGGTTAGGGTGACCATGTAATGTCCCCATAAATTATGTATATAGAACTGTGTGTGTGTGTGTGTGTGTGTGTGTGTGTGTGTGTGTGTGTGTGCGCGCGCGTATGAGGTGAGGTCTGTGTGCATTAAAGTATGTGAAGGATATGTGTGGCGTCACTGCAGACAGGAATGCCCTCTAATTGATTCATTATGCTAAGAAAATGGGAGAGAGAAATTTATATCCCTCTGTTGGCTCATGCACACACACACACACACACACACACACACACATACACATACTAACACACACAGCTATGTAAATCTTTGGCCTGGTGTCATCTGTGAGGCCTCCCCCACAGAGCACATTCGTCTCTCTATGATGCCTCATATGTATACAGTTCAGTTTGATTAATCTGCTTACTATTTTCACCATGAATCAAATAATTGTCTGATTGGCAGAAAAATGTGAAAAATGTCCATCACAGTTTCCCAGAGTCCAAGGTGACGTCTTCAAATGATCCTCGAAACGATATAGGAGGCCGATACCAATATCCAATAATGATGTATCAGCCCTTTTTTTTACATAAACACACACACATAAAATAAACAATGAATTATGATACAAATCCTTAGATTTTTATTGGTGGTGTTTTTTGTTTGTTTTGCGACATTGTAAAAATACACTTGTCAGTACTATGTAGCAGATGAGAGGCCTCACACCTAGTTTGGGATTTCTATGCAAAAATACTTACAGTAGCTATTGGCCAACATACACCAATGCTGATATATCTGCAATACGCTAATGTCAGTTAGCTTATTACAGTCCAAAACCCAAATATGTTCAGTTCACAATGACAGAAGGCGAAGAAAATCAGTGAATCTGGCCATTAGAGATGCCCGAACCAGCTTACAAAATGGCTTCAAGGGCTTTTCCATTAACTGTTTCAACTCTACACACACCAACTCAAGTTGTTCTTCTAGGACACTCTTGAAAAGGAGCCTTTTAATCTTACTCCTTGTTAAATAAAGGTTAAAGAGAAGAAAGAACACTGCCACCACCTTTTAATACTCTTCATATTCACTAACCTTGTCACACTCCTCTGTCTCTCTCTCTCTCTCTCTCTCTCTCTCTCTCTCTCTCTCTCTCTCTGTCAGTCTTATGTTCTAACCAAGGGAGTAGAGATATCTGCCACACGCTGATAACAGGGGTGTGGACACACACGCACACACATTACATCACCAACATCAAGCTGTCCTATCACACACATGAAAAACACATAGAGGGAAAAACTGACAAGAATTTAATAGAGAAAAAAACTAATTTATCTAATGATAGATCGAAATAACCAGAGAAGAAGAGGAGCTGCATTCACCTTTAAAAACTCCTTCCCTCATCCGTGACACACACAGCACATAACTGCTGAATATATCAGCATCGCCAGCAGCCCACACAGTTTAAACTGACATTTAAATGCAAATAGGCAGAAACATTGTATTCTGCAGCCACTTCGCTACATGTGTTGTAACACGAGGAGCTCAAACAAAGAAATGAAGTAGAAAAGAGGGAAAGAGTTCAAGAATTTGGGTAGAAAGAAGACATGAAATACCACAACATGGAGCGTTGACGTGTGTTTAAGGAGATTAAGGAAGAATGGAGTGTAGAAAGATGGTGAGAGGCAGATGGGGAAAGTATATAAGAGGGGTTTAAACCACCTGTTGGTTTGTGTCTTTTTTCTGTCCCTCTCTCTCTGTTTCTGTCTGTTTTTGCATAGTTTCACTAACCTCCTCGTGACATGCTGTGATCATGAAAATGAAACAGGATATGTTGAGATGCTGCTAATGCACAGGCATGAAGGGAAGAACCAGTTTCAATGTATGTTGATGTGACTCTGACATTGACATTAAATCTCATTTTGGATGGTTTGTTTGTGCTTTTCAGCCGTTTCTTTCTTCACAGTCCACCAGCTATTGTGGACCATGAAACAGGTCCAGGAAAATTCAATCAACTTCAGACAGTGGGTTCTCATGGAAACTAAATCTGAGCTCCCTCTCACAGAAAGGCCGCATCAGGGTGATATGTGCGAACACTTGTGTTGCCAAAGCACTGTTGGCATCAAGAGTCATATAATAATGAAAAACTAGCTTCATTATGGTCCTATTTCGTATTAAATATGGTTGTTTGAGGTTTAAACACAGCTGAGGCTGCTCACAGGAGAGTACAATGAACACAATGAGGAAAAAAAAAAGGGATTTTCTCTAAATTTGTCATCTGTACAAAATCGTTGATGCAGTATGTTGTGTAGATCCCTAGTAACACTCTCTCACTGATTCCACACACAGCCTGTTCAGAGTCACAGCTGACCTGAGAACAACCAGAGCCAAGAAATACCAGCAACAACAAGACATATCTGATTGAATTTCATGCAGTTTGCAGAACAGTAATACCATTAAGTTGTTTTTGGATGTATGTTAACGTTTTGCAGAGCAGAGCATTTGGTTAATGTAGCCAGTGGGCTGAAAGACTAACGTCTGTGCACATGTACAGTACGTTTTCACACATTTCATTGCCGAAACACTCTTATCAAAGGGTTCTCCAGAGGATAGACGTTTTCCACCATATTTCATTTCTTTAGCTTGTGACACAGGAAGTGGGTGTTTGGGTCACTAAATCAAAATGTATGGGTTTTTTGGATTTTGTACTTGTTTTCCTGCAGTGTTAACGTACAAGAGTTCAAACTTTAAACCCTCAAGGGACAGATAAACATTTTAATATGCACAGTATGAATAGTGCAACGTCTGTTGTGAAATAACAAAAATGTGTTCAGTGAAATGTTATTTTTGGCATCACCGAGGCTTATTGTTTTTGTATCACACATGTTGGGTAAGTTGGGAGAAAAGCACCTGTCTGCTTTGAAATATAGACTTCTTTACAGCATGATGTGACACACTGGAGGTTTGTGGGATGGCAGAGTGAAATCGTGTCAGTATGAAAGCTATTGTTCTGTGCTAATATTTATATAATCAGTCAAGCTGAATGCCTTTAGAATCCATTATGAGCTCATCTGCTCATGTGACAGTTCGGCCTCAAGCTATGACACCCTGTACAACATGTTTGCACTCCAGAGTTTTGCAGCGATCGGCTGCTTCGGCCCCGCAGCTTTTCAGTCAGCTGGAGAGTTGAGCTGCAGGCATTGTGAACACGTGGGAAATGACAACAAACATCAACATCTATGTCTGATTAATGAGATTATTTAGCTCAGTATTGCAAAAGTTTGAATAATTTTACAGCTCATTAGTAAGTTTCTCCTCAGCATTACAGTGCAGTTGCTGGCTGATGAAGTGCTTTTTGCTTTCTTGATAGCTGTATTCATGAATCCAAGGAAGTGAATGCATATTTTTCTGGACCTAGACCAGGAGCATAATCTCTTGTCCTTCTATCACTGATTCCTCTCTCTTTAAAGTTGGAAGGGAAAGAAAAATGTTGCCTCTGTCTATTTAAAAAGTACTGCCCTTTAAAAACTGAAAATTGTTTGGGAGTAACATCCCTGCGGCTCATCCTTTCTGGAGGTTGTGGCAGTGAAATAAAGGAATTACGTTGATTAAGCCCTCAGAAGCTTAATCAACAGCATAAAGCAGACAGTTTGCAACAAAACACAAAGACTGAGAACAAAGACAAGCAATGTGCGAGTTAATTTGAGTTATTTGTGCTGTATTTCAGTTCATCATGAAGATGCCACATTCATTAGTGCTGGTGAATGACACAGGATATGAAGATTTGACTCGGGGGCATCGTGACAGCACAGCATGTCGAGTCGTAGTGACTCGTGACAAGTTCAGCTATGCAGACTTTTACAGCATGCCATCCCTTTCCTGATGAATATGTAGCTGGAGCCAGCAGCCAGTTAGCTTAGCTTAGCATAAGGAAAGCAAAAGAAGACAAGATAGGAAGATGTTGCTTTCGGGCCAAGCTAGCTGTTTCCCCATGTTTTCAGTCATGCTAATGGGCTGCTTGCTCCAGCTTCATATTTCGCTAACCATGCAGACATGAAAGTGGTATCAATCTTCACGTTGAACTCTCAGCAAGAAAGCAAATAAGATTTATTAGAAAGGGGATATATCCCGTGAAAAATGTCAAACTACTCTTTTAATCCACTAAATTTGTGTGAAATAATCTTGGACCTGTGGCGTCCATCAACCCAGGCCTCTGGCAAATAGAATACAGTGTGACAGTATGCTCCATGACAAATATCAGTTTTCCAATCTGATCATGTTGCTGCTTGGCTCCTGCTCCTTACTTTGTCCTTCCATCTTTTTTTTCCAGGAGGCTCATTCGCTGTTGTTTTTACACTCTTCTCTCTCTTTCACTCGCTCCTGAATTATGATCTCAGGAAAACAGTTAAACAGCAGGTAGCGCACACACACGCGCACACACACACACACACACACACACACACACACACACACACACACACACACACAGACTCTGCAGCAGAGCAGGGGATATTGTAAACAGATCTCAGCAGGTCCTGTCCTGGTACAGCAGAGCTGGACACACAAACACACTCAGCTAGCCTTCGTATCACAGTGCTGTTACGCAATATGCCACAACACCAGTGGGGAAAACTGTTGGTTATTGAGATCTCTGGCCAGTCCTCGTGTTCTCATGTTCTCTCTGCTCTCTCTGGTGCTGCTTTTCTTCCTGTCCTCCTCATGCAGTGCATCATCTCCCCCTCTGTCTAACCTATTTCTCTTTATCTTCCTGAGTTCGTCTCTCTTCTGTTGCTCGCCTCTGTCACTTTTTTCCCCTATTCCCTCTCCTTCATTTTTATTTTTACAAGGTCCAAAATCCCTCTCTGCTTTTCTCCAGCTGCCTGTCATTTTCCTTCCCACTGATCTCTCTCTTTCTCGCCCACATGGAACTGGCCAGATCGCCTCTTTTTCCTCTCTGATTGAGCAACACTTGAAGCAGCTGCATGTGGGGAAGACACACATGCATATATACACACTAACAGTTTGAGGGCAGAGCTGTCTTTGCCAGAATGCCTGACACACAGAAATCTTCTTGATTTGGTAAAAACCCCTTTAAATCATCCTCATATGGGCTTTGGTGATACTTCTGTAAAGCAATGAAGTCTGTGCATCATGCTGTCACGCAAACACAGAGCAATGTCAGCACACACGAAACTCTTCAGACTAAAATCTCCCTAAAATCTAGAGATAAGGTGTGTATGCGGTCTATGTGTTCCTCTCAGCTGATTTTGAAAACTCAAAAAAGCCACACCTCTTCTCTCTGACAGATGGAACTGGTTCCACTGGTTCCACTGCTGTTCTCATGGCAGCTGGTTATCAACTCTGACATAAGCAAAAGTCCCATGTGCTACCATTGTTTGTACTTCACCGGCATAATGCAAATCCACTCCGTTCTCACGAATGTGTTATCTCAGGAATGCCTTGAGGGAATTTCATCAAATGGGACACGTGAACATTGATTGGACTCAAGGATGAACTGATTAGATTTTGTTGTTCAAAGGTCACTGTGATTTCACAAAACATGTTTTTGACCATAACTCAAGAATTTCTATGTTCATTTTGACAAAATTTCACACAAATGTCTCATAACATTAAATGATGAAGTGGTGGCCATTATTCAACACCATAACCAGAAAGGGAGATTGTGACTGTATTTCACATTTGGCCAGATACTGAATTGGTGACGCTAATCACTAGATCTTCTGTGCTGCCGGGTTGAAGATGTGTGTGAAGCTTCCTTGTTTCACAATTTGTGCCTGTCTTTGCAGCAATATCCATATTTGAAGCATTGCAGTCCACCACATGCTCATTGGTTTTGCTAATATTGAGCTTCAGGTGATTGGCAGTGCACCATGTGATGAAGCTCTCTGTCAGTCCTCTGTACTGCTCTGTAAAAAGAGTCTCTAAGTGAAGACAGCATGTTCCTCACTGGAAATTATTCACTGGAATCATACATGTCAATATAGTGAAAACATAGTGAAAATTTATTATTAATGTATGAGTCTGGACAGACACAGAAACTGCAGTTGACTGGTTGGTGGAGGTGTACAACCACGAGGAGATAATTCTAGTTGTGTTATTGTTTGATGTGTTTGACTCATCAGGCACTAATTACACTTTAAAAGTAAGAAGCAAACCATTGCTCATATCAGACTGTTGACTGTTCATTAAGCCCCACCTCCCATAGTTACTGTTACTGTTGCTGTCAACATGAAGGATGGCGGGCCTCAGCAAAATTCTTTTTATTTTTGAAGCAAGTGGTTTTTCATTTCACACAGTGGGAAACAAAAGCTGTCGCAAACTGGTTTTGTCAGGTGTAGTCAGCTAGCATAAGCTAACACTTGCACTAAAATGCTGCAAGTTGATTAAAAACTTGAATCGAACTGATAGTGTTTCTTGTTGCATTGTTTTGAAATTAAAAGTCTAAGATATGCACTCGATGGCTCCAATCATGAAATGAATTGAATTACAGATTGAGGCTAAAGGTGGATGTCCCAGGCAAAATGTTGTCCTGGTGGAGCAGCAGCTTTTTGCTAGTTAGAGTAGCTCACGTATGAAGGGCAGTATATTTGTAAAACTGTAATTACAACGTTATTGAATCTAACACAACACTTGGATCATTTAGATGCTTTGTATACACATGGACAAGCAATTTGTACACAAGTGAAACAAGTATAAATGGTCAGTTATTACAGGAGTACACTTGAATGTATCCTTCAACGTGAGTGACTCTTTATTGCAGCAGAAGTCAGTGTTTTCAGCTGTTTTGACTGTGGGCTTTATGGTAATTTCTACATAGCACGCCCAGCTGGAATACAGGCTGTCGACTCCAGTAAACTATTTCCAAGTTGAAAAATATCATTAAGAAAGTGGGATACTGTTTTTGGGTCATGCAAGAGCTCTGGTCGAGTTATGGAAAGTCATAAAAAATTACATCAGGGCCATGGAACAAAAACTGATGAATGCGCTTATAGTTAAACAGCAGATTGGATTTTCCTTCACAATGCTTCCTTGTTGCCGTCCATTGATTGACTCACTTTTCAATTTATTCAATACATGTGTACACTTTCCATACTTTACCTAGTACTTGCATTCAGTAGATAGACATGTCATTGTAGTGTTTTTGGTCGATAATGTTTGCAGTGCACACACGTTGAGCTGAAAATAGTTCCTTAGATCTTATTTGCTGGCACTCTTAGTCGTGCTTCAGACCTTGACACATCTTAGCAAACCAAACTCAGCAGGAAAACCTGGATTCTTCTGACTTCGGGCTCAAAGGAAACTTGAGCTCCTGATTTATCAGAATGGGGATATTAAGTTAACAATAATCCCCTATGAGCATGCAAGTGAAAGCATTGTTGACAAACAGTCTTACACACATGCATACACACACACTGGATCTTAAGACACTTATAAAAGGATACAAAAACACACAGGCATGCCCAAACACACTTCATTGTGTTGTGAGCCAGCAGTGAGTCAATGATCCTTGGCTGTGAAAGGGTTAACAGCGGTCATGATCCATCCATCGCAGCAGGCCACCACTCAATTATTCAACAAGCTGCGATCTAGTTTCATCAACTGCCAACATCACTGCCAGCGTTCGCATGCAGAGGGAAATATACACATGTGCGTGTGTGCAGATAGACACGCATATTAAACATGTAAGCTGGTATGTTTTCATACACCACATAAACACCACACTGGTCTCATTAAAACTCATACATACAGTCACAAACACACGTAGACATGCCACTACTGCTAAATTATAATAAAAGGACTGCCGGATGACAGTTTTGCATATCAGAAAAAAAAAATTCAAAATCTCACTTCACTAAATGCAAATCTTTAAAATTAAATGTAAACAGGATTACATTAGATTGAATCTGAACTCTGATCTTACTTATAATACAAGGACTAACTAGCTTTAGACTCCAATACAAGAACAATGCTCTTTATTTTTTTCCCTGTTTTCCACATGGCTCATCGACTAGTGAGGATGCTGACTTTCCTGAAACATGCAGCTTTATAGTCAGTCTTTCAACATTATGCTATTATATTGTTATAGACATATAGCCACAAAATGATGTTCAAGACCTGTAGTACAAGATCGTCATTGTGGAACTGGAAACAGTGTTTCATCCAATTCATGAAACTAACATTAGTTTAGTTAGCCAGCTAGGTACAGCTGATAAAATGTCATCGGTGAGAAAAGCCTGCCCTGTTCTAGTCTGAAATCAAGAACCCATTGTTTGAACACATTTACTTTACCAAGAATTTTGAGGGGTAAATCTGCCTCCGTTATCATTAACTCTCTGTGTTCCACGTGAAAAATGAAAGCTGTGAGAGGAACAACAGGGGACGGGGGTGGCATTTAGTGAATGTGTGGATTTATGTGGCAATTACTCAAATTTTAATATCAAAATTACTAAACCACAGAGTCAAACACAAGTCTTGTGTGTACACAGTTCTCTCCCCCACATGTATTCACAGAGACTGACAAACAAAGGCCGATTGTGACAGGAAACTAAAGGAATTCATGGGATGGCATTGGTCCCTGTGACAGCACATCCTGTCAGTGTGCTGCAGTCAGGACACTGAGGTCAGGACGCGTGTTGGTCCATCAGACCCCATAATGTTCTGCTGTGGGCGTGAAATATTCCATATTGTTCTCCTTATAGAAACACACCCTGATTTATTGCAGAATTTTCCATGTTTTGAGCAGTTACATTCACGCACCTGGAACAAAACATGATACTGTGTTTTCCCAGGAGTTCCTGCTGCTTCTCCTCCCACTGGAACCTTTGGAAAAAATGTCCGATGCTGATAACTGACAGCGTTCCTAAACTAGTTTGCTGACGAAGGGGGAAAATGTTACATCTCATTTCTCTCTCTCATCAAAATATTTTTCACAAAAACCATGAAGTTTTCAGCACCCGCAGTTCAAACAAACACGGTGACCACATTTCACTTGATGGCCTCTCGGTTTGAAGAGGTTGTGTGGTAACTCCAAACCTCTCAGGCTGACATCTTTTCAGCCAGGAGTCTCCGTCCTCTACACTTTCACATGCAAGTCAGACATCAGCATCCATCCAGACGGGCACACAGTTGCGTTGCCACCCTCCATTGCTGACACTCATGCTTGCCCACAACTAAACCCATGCAGTGGCAAAAGTGTCCAAAATGCACACTAGCATCAAAGGTTCAGACTTTAAGAGATGGCACAGGCCCCAGGGGGTGATTAGTGGGGTGCGGACAGGCATCGAGAGGCAGTCAGAGGTTAGATTGGCAGACACTTGCGTCTCCCCCACATAATGACTCCCAGCTGTGCTACTCTCACTGTTTATGTTAGAGGAGCTCCACTGCAAACTCTTTTCCTCCCTGTTGTCGCTAACTGGAAACTTCTGTCATCCTTGTTTTTCTGTACCACGCTCTCTATCTGTTTATCTGCATCTTGTGTTTCTCTTACTGTTTCTTTTCTTGAACTCTCTTTCTCAATCCTGTCGCTGCATCTAATTTTCTAGTCCTCCCACGCGCTCGCTCCTTCCTTGCTCGGTCGCTTTCTCCTCTCTCTCTCTTTCTGCCATTTTTTCTCCTTCCGCCCAGATCCCATGATGCTAATACATCTGATTGGAGATATATTTTTCCTCTCCCTTGTAAGATCTACGCCTGCTGCCCAACCCATGCACTTCCCCTCCAGCTAGAAAAAGCAGAATCAGGAGGGATTCATCAGAGTTGTTGTTACTCTCTCTCTCTCCCTCCTTGACAAGGCAAGTTGCCCAGATCACTGCTACCCTGAAGAATTAAGCGCCTGAAATGAAATTAAAAATTGCCATCTGTGTTATTTTTTACAGTCATGGAGTAGAATCGGAGGCACTTTTATGGTGATCGAGGCTCAGCAATGATCTCTAAGCTGCATTTGCAATAATAAGTAACAAAAACACTGTTTTATAAAAAGCTGTCTTCTGTCTTTCAGAATAACTCACAAACCATCTCCTCCTCTCTACACACTACATTACCTTTATCTCTCTTTCTCTCTCTTTCACCCTGCCCACACACTCCATAAGTATTTTTAGCAGGCTCAAGCTGGACCATGATGGTAGCTTCACATATGCAGTGGAAACAATAGAGTTCTCATGTTGCGTAATATGATTGCAGATTTGTCCTATGCACCCAGCATGTGTACTGTATGTAGACTCATATTTCACCCAACACCCACTCTACCTGTCTGTTACCTCTAACAGCTTATATCAGCTGAGGTTACAGAGCTGGCCAGCATGCTATCATCCCTCTCGCTGCACATTTTTTCCCAGTGTGTAGGCAGTAAATCAGTGTGATCACACTGTGGAGCCCAAGGCACAATTATACAGGTTCTATAAATGTCTTCATCCAGGCTGGTAGAAGTGTCAGTGATGTGCTGCAAATGGACAGCTTTAGTCCAGGGTGAAATACACTCTATAATAAAATGTGACATCTGTGAGTGAATGGCAGCACAAAATGAAAACATATAAAGCAGAATGCATCTGTTACCAACAAAGAATGACTGACAAGTTGTTTCACAATATGATACACTGAATGTGATTTGGTCAAATTGCATGCTCTTATAATACAGTAATCACTGGTGCCTTGAAGTGACAACATTTTTGTATGAAACTTAGAGGACTGAAAGTTTGTTTTTTGCTAAATGACCAAAGTGACTCAGCTGTGTGTTTTAATCCCCTGCAGTGTTCTGCAGACAGCAGAATGCCTCTCTGACTTGCCCGATCTCTTTACATATGCTGCAACATTTAAACCTCTTTTATAGGCTTTTAAGCAATCTAAATACCAATGTTTGGGGGTATTTTCTAACTACTTCCAAGCTGAGAATGATCCCATCGCCCCACAGAGTTCTCTCTACTCCAATTCTGGGCCACAGCTGTCTAACTTTAGATGATGATTCCCGAAATAAAAGATGTTATCACTTTTCTAAATGGTAAACTGTGTAATATTATGTGAGCAACCAGCTTCGTTTGAGTCACACTGGTGACATTTGTGTTGCTACAAACCCTTCAAGTTGTAACAGGTATACAATGATTTGTGTACTGCATTTAAAGCAGTTTGTTAGTAAAAAATTACCAAATGCATATTATTACCCAGACTAATCATGTACAGCATTACAGCCTGTGCTTGAGACCCTAATGCACAACTAAAATCAGTTTTATTTTAAAGTTGATTGAGAGGAACAAGAAAAAGGATTAGGATTTCCACTTGGCACAATCACACACTTTTCTCTTTCTGTTCCAGGAGGCTCTTGCCCAGGTTGAAGCCCACACCCAGGCCCAATCCCACTCACGGCCCCCAGTCGACCCGTCCGAGCTCGTTCCACGTCTGTGCCACCTGGCGCGGTCTGAGATAGGCTACGGCTTCAACCTCCACAGCGATCGATCCCGGCCTGGACAGTACATCCGCTCCCTAGACCCAGGATCACCTGCAGACCACGCCGGGCTCCGTCCACAAGACAGGCTGATTGAGGTAGGACAGAGGAGCATGCATGGAGTGTCTGGGTAATATAAGAGCAGGAGCACCTGACAGGACCATGCAATCCAATGCAGTAGTCCTGCGGTAAATCCTACCTCTGGCTCAGTTTTTGTTTACACTGTCACATTCAACTCTTTTATATTGGACTGCATTGTATTATCATTGTTGCTATTGCTGTTATTTGGTCCACTCTGTTTGAGTGTGGGATGCGAACAGACACAAATACATTATTCAGATATGAACAGATTTTGCCTTTTTAAAATTTAGGGGCCATCTCAAAAGTGCATACACACTTTAAATCATCTTGACCTCCTTCCATTTTTACGTAAGCTTTGAAATAAAAAGCATGCAATATGCAAAACTTTAATGTAGATTCAGTACAAACATATTTTTCGTTTTCATATGCGTTTCAAATGCAAATCATGTTTTATTATTTGATGAATTTAGATGGTTTAAATATTACTTTGTGGGCAGCTATACATACACATGACAATAGAAGACAATTTAAAACAGAAAATGAAGCAATTCAGATGATTCCTAACAACTTCTGATGCAGGTCTGAGTACAAATGCAAACATTTGCAGTATGTGTCTGTGGTGGGTGGTGGAGCAGTGAGGAGTGTTTTATGTGTGTGCTTCTTAAGAGGTTCATGGTGGAACCTCCACAGCAGCGGTGATAAGCTGGAGGGACTTTGGGTGGTGGGATGTCAAGCACAGAACAATGAGTGAGTATTCTGTGAGTGTTTTGATGCACACATGCACTGGGTTGACACAGCAGAGCTGGACAGAGTGATGAGGAGATGAAAAGTGTACACAGGCTAATGATGTGGCAAATGATAAATGATTCTAACTTAGTCTGGTACATGTCAGAGAATACCATGATTGACTGGGTGTGAGAAAACTGCTCCAGACTGCCCCTGCAAGTCTTCATCTTGCCACTTTGGAGGAGCATGTTTTTCTGTATCTTTGTAGGTGTGTTCATTGCTGTGTGCCTACACTCACTGATTTTGCACATGTGCCCACATTTCCACACAGCCATTCAATCTATTACTTCCAGATAACTCTATATGTACACTTAGATGTCCTTCTTTTGGGTATTTACCCAAGCACACACCAAGACATAGCACTGCCTACCCTTTTACAGGGAAAGTAGCTATTGGCTGTAAGTATGTAAGATTTTATACATTTTTACACCAGTCCAAAAATATCATTCATTCATTCATTCATCTTCTATACCCCTTGTATCCCTTTCGGGGTTGGGGGGGCTGGAGCCTATCCCAGCTGTCAACGGGCGAGAGGCGGGGTACACCCTGAGCCGGTCGCCAGCCGACTGCAGGGCAACACACACACAAGCATTCACTCTCACATTCACACCTACGGGCAATTTAGAATCACCAATTAACCTAATGAGCATGTTTTTGGTCTGTGGGAGGAAGCCGGAGTGCCCGGAGAGAACCCACGCATGCACGGGAAGAACATGCAAACTTCACACAGAAAGGCCCCCGCCTGACCCCGGGATCGAACCGGGAACCTTCTTGCTGTGAGGCACGCGCACTACCTGCTGCGCCACCGTGCCGCCCAGTCCAAAAATATATTAATTAGAATTTATTATTTATTATTAGAATTATTTAAAAACAGAGCTGCAGGAGAGTTTAAATGTCTCCATTTCATGCATTCTCCCACACCTGATTGAATACAGATGTGACCTCATCTACGTACGCTGTCACAGCTGTGATTAAAATGGCAGGACTCACACTCGTGTCTACACTGTCAGGCCTCTGTTTCTAACAATAACAGGACCTGAAGCCTGGACTCAATCTCCACCATGTGTCAGACTGGAGAGAGCGAAGAGGCCGGTCATAGGGGAGACGAGAGGCCACTATAAATCAGTCTGATAGCAAGGGCTGATGGGGGAGAGACATGGAGGAGGAGGGAAGCAGGAGTGTGTGTTTATGTATGTCTCTTCTTATAAAAAAGATGAGAGAAATAGAGGCAGAGAGGATGTGTGTTGACTAAGAGAGAAAATGAGCAGCAGAGAGCGAAGATGCAAGGACTGAAACGAAGAGACCATTTAAGTGGCGGTTACATAAAAGTTGAAAGTCATTCATTGAAATCTCCAAAGGGTGAGGAAGTGGGTGACAAAGAGCGTGAGTACTTAGTCAACTTTCCCTTGGTTAAAAACCAAAATACATGATGGCAGTAACCTCATTTTCATTATAAGCAGTTTTTTATCTGAGTGTACACACACAGCATTCACCCTTCATTCCCATGACCTTTGCCCTCACTGGCTGTACATCAGGGTCGAGACCAGGCTGCAGAGCAGGCCCAACAGGATTCCAATAGGGTCTGATAGTGAGGTTAAACAGAGTTCATTTAGGGCCCTCCAAATTATAAAGAAAGTATTTGTGGTTTATGTTTTAGACAATTTTCCCATCAGGCTTTTGGATTCATTTCTTAACTTTCAGGCAGCTAGCGGTTCCATGTAAGAGCAGCTCAGGACAAAATATCCTAAAATCAGCTTGCAGAGACTTGCGTGGCACAACAGGAAGATAACACATTGTTTCATATTTTTTGTCCCAAAGTGAGTTCTGTGTTCAACGCAGGACTTGTTTTGACTCTGGTGTTTTTAGTAAGGACTCTCCAATTATCAACTGGCCTGTTAAAATATAGTATAGGCTACTCAAACCTTAAACTGAAAGCATTAACACAGTAGTTTGACATTTCTTGAAATAAGAATGTTTGCTTTCTTACCTCCCAGCTTAGCTTAGCATAAAAACAGGGGAAAACAGCTACTCTGTCTCTATTCAGAGGTAACAAAAAGTCACTAATTAGCACATATCTCATTTGTTTAATGAGGGGGGAAAAAAAACAAACAACAACAATTAGTTTTACTGGGGTTTATGTGCTAAGAAGTGTGTCTCCCTCCAGGAGCCAGGCAAGCTAAGCTAAGCCAAGCTAATGGGCTGCTACACATTTACCATACAGATAAAGATACAGTTTCTATAGACAAATTTCAAAGGTGAAATGTTCACCTTATCTGCAGTAACACCAACATTTTTAGGTCATCACAACTTTCATATCGTAGTGAACCTCCTGAATGGAAGTCAGTTCCTGCCTGTAAGGGAGGAAATCTGTGCTGGTCTATGCTGGTCACGCTGGTGACCATAATATAAACCGTAGACAATAATGTCATTAATGGACCAAAACATGGATAACCATTGGTATGGTCTTATAACTGTGATAATGACCACCAAGCAGAGCTGCAGTTGTCCATCAATGTCTTGGCATTAAATGCTGATGCACTGATGCTCCACTGGCACATTAGTTGGTGGGTTAGAGTGTGTGGGAACATCCTCCAGCAGGTCACTGTGACAGCAACAGTCCACCACCTCCCGGCATCTCTCCACGGAGACATAAATTGAGGATCACATTTACATATACACACACAAATGCCATAGGAAGGTACTCAAGACAGTATCGGGCCAAACTCAATTCAATGAAGGAGTTTTATTTGCACCATGTACATGTGAATACATTGGCAAACATCTTAATATGTATTATATAAAAATAAAATAAGATGGCTCATAATATTTGCTGAGCTTAGAGCTGGAATGTAGTTTATTACTATTTATGTAATCATTCCTTGTAACCATTCATGTATTTGCCTTTTTGTTTTGTTTTTTTGTGAAAAAGAAAATGTAAGTTTACTGTTTGCATAAAGCTTTGCACTGTTTTTGTATTGCAGTTAACTTTAATTTCCTCTGGGAGGCTGTAAGGTAAAGTTAATGAGACTCTGAGTGTTCTGATAAATGTGTGGTTTCACGCCAGCTTTTCGAACTTTATCTCAGTGTTTTAGTTTTGTTTGGAGCGAAAAATCTGAGCCCCTGTTGATTTAGTTGGCTGCTGCGTGTGTGTGTGTGTGTGTGTACATGCTGATAATTGCAACCATCTCTGACCATGCGTCAAGACAGAGCTCGTGTTATCTGTCAGCAGCTTGTTAGAGAGGTGAACAGCCATGACAGGTCTCTCTCTCTCTCCCTCGTTGTCTCTCGCTGTCTTTTTCTCTCACCACGCCCCATTACACTGGAGGTGTATCAGCAGCAAGCATTGTGAAGGCTATGGTGAGA
Source organism: Chaetodon trifasciatus (assembly GCA_037975065.1). Classification (NCBI taxonomy): domain Eukaryota; kingdom Metazoa; phylum Chordata; class Actinopteri; order Chaetodontiformes; family Chaetodontidae; genus Chaetodon; species Chaetodon trifasciatus. The sequence continues at coordinate 1,771,719 of JBBMOE010000066.1, read as the reverse complement.
GCTCGGCTTTCTGCCGATGTTTTGGCAGACACCGGTGAACGCCTCATCAGTCTCTCTGCACTGCCTGTGCTCAACAGTGCGTACTCCAGACCTCTCACAAACTTGCCAGTGACATCAAAGAATATATGAAAGTGCATCACACACACTTTTCCAATTGTTTGGTCCAGACTCAAATACCAAGACAGCTATTTTTTTCATTGTCATGATCACCAGAGGATGAATCCTAAAGACTTGGCTGATCCTCTTTATTTTACCATGCATCACCATCATGTCACATTTTTTCACTTATCCAGTAAAATATGTGAGTATCCGATTGATGGATTAGCACAAAACTTTGTACAAACAATCCTAATGGTTTTAGTGAACCTGTGACTTTTCCTCTAGTGCTGCCATGATGGTCACATTTGGGGTTTAAAGTGAAGTGTCCCAACAGCTATTGGATGAATTGCCATAAAATCTGATCCACACATTCATGTCACCCTCATGATGAAAAGTAGTCGCATGTGATCCCCAAACTTTTCCGTTTGCACGATCGCCTCTAATTACTGATTATACATTTTTTCTGTGTCATGAAAGTGCCTAAAATTGCGTTGTGCAACAGAAATGAAAGCGATACAGGTGGGAAATGAATGATATACATGAAGAAATAACTGCATGTGCAACGATGTCTATTGCGCTCATCTGTGCAGCTGATCTGCTGTTAACAAGGTGTACTGTATAAACCTGTACTGTGTACACCTAAGAATTTGTCATAGGCAAGATTTCACAAAGTTTATAAAGCTTCACCTAAGTTAAGAACTGACAAAACTGTCATTTTTAAGGCAGTCTGGGCCTAATTTGCCTCAAATTACTCAGGACAGAGATCCATGAGGAGAGAACGCGTTAAAAACACCAGGTGTAAATACAAAGGCAGGATCAGATCATTTGTTATCCAGGTAACTTATTCAGATAGAGATTCCATTTGAATATGGTGTAAATGAGGTGTGGGCCTAATTCTACTTGTGACCAGGCAAGGATCAGGGATACAGGGACACTGACAATGAACAAAGATGGAAGCCTGTCTCCATAATTTCAACCAAGGAATGGAGTCTTTTGCTGAGACATCACCATGACTCTTTTCTAATCTTGATTTAGCAAACATGGCACTCACTCTTTCCCCTGGGAGAACATGCCAGCTGCTCTGGGACCATTCAATTTCCACTAATTCATCCACCCAAAATGTATTAATTCATTTGAGATAACAAATATAACAAGTATCTATAACAGCTTGTTTAACACTGTCCTGGAGTCTTTGAAATTTGTTTTGATGAATCCAAGGTTAGTCTGTAGCTTACACACACGCACACACACACGCACACACACACACGCACACACGCACACACGCACGCGCACCACTTCACAAATTTGCCCGTGGACTTCAGGTGGCTGGACCTCCCTTGACTTTCATGAGACATGCACTTAAACAGGCAGACACACACACACACACACACACACACACACACACACACACGCACACACACGCACACACACACACACACACTAGTATCAAGAGGTTCCCTGAGGAATCGTCCCATGAGAAATAAGCTTCTGTCCTGTTCCTACAGCATGTATTAATTAGCCCAGCCCAGAGAGCAGTGCATTGTCTTGTGTGGGGTTGGACTGTTGATGAAGGGCTGTGAAACATGACACAACACCTGTTGTTTGGCCAAATACAAAGATGCTTGTTCTCTCTGTATCAAACTGTCTGTCTGTGTCCCTGGCTGACTGATGTCTGTTTTCATGTCTGCCTGCCTGTCTGTCTTGTCTGGCATGGGCCCTGGGAAGAAAGTACATATTCGAGAGGAGCTGTTCACATTTTCCATCTGTCAATTCTTCCAACTCATGTAATGTTGTCTTCCTTGTACTTTGTTGCTGCTGATCCTGTTTTCTCATCATTTCATCTCTGATAGGCACATTACGTCTGTCCCCTTGCACCTACTTGCCTACAGTCCTACTCTCTACATTTATTTTTTGCACTTTTCTTTATCTTCCTCTGCTTCACTACATCCCCATCTTGTCATAAGCAGTGAATTTTAAACAAATCCCCCTTTAGGATTCAGACACCTGAAACCAGCACAATAGCCGGAGCCCAGGAGAGCCATCAATAATTGATTGTGTACCAACACTAACTTAGCGTGGTGCAACGCTACCTGCCTCAGAGAAGCCAAGGTCTAGACAAAGCTGTTTGAATGCAGCTCTCCACATGCATGCAACATCTAGATGAGAGCAATAACAGGCTATTGTGTTTTGCTAGCTAGGTGTAGAGGCAAGGGCAATATTGTCACACAGATGGTCAGTCACATGCATACATTATGTCCCTCAGCTGTTTCAGGTTGTTATAGCCCCTTTAGAAAGTATTTAGGAATCTTCTTTTAATATGGTACATCAAAACTGCTATATGTGTATGTACAGCAGTGAAGTATGAAGAATTCATCAATAATGACATGAGTTTGAGTGTAGAGTGGAGCAGGGCTCTGAGAGACATCCTGACCAGTGTGTAAATTTGTATGTTGTTCCACAGCTCCACCTGCTGGATAAGTGAGGTAGCACAGGCTCTCAAGAAAGTAAACGTCAAGTTATATGTCAGCAATGAGTGATGGGAAGTAGGTTAATTCAGGTGCTGAAGCTCTACCAATTCACTGACATGGAGTGAGTTTTTAAAAATCTGGTGGCTTATAACTCCAGATTTAGCAGAATTAAGCAGAAGTAGAACTGGGTGAGCGAGCCCACATGTTTCAGTATCATTTGTGTATTCAGTCTTTTTGGTGTGACATTAAATGTGAAGTATACTGAGTCTTAGCATTGATGTTTCACTCTCTGTATTTTGGAGATATGCCTAAAGAAATCCCCCACTAATGTGGACTTCTTCACAGACACCTTGAAGTATCTACACTGTATGGAAAAGATGACTTTTTAAAGTGACAGTCAAAATGGGATTGTTACTTACAGGAAAACACTGATCAGTGCTTTTTTGTTTACATCTCTTTTTGTTTTCAATCAGAACGACATTACCTAAATCCCTGTGTAGTTAACTTTCCCTGTGAATTTTCATACATATTTAAACACTATTATGAAAGTCATACGAAACAAATTGTTTTCTAACCAAAAGCCAGTGTGTAGTGTGCTGTCAAGTTAAAAAAAACACCCTTCTTTCTTGCTCTCAAAAGCCTTCTTTTTCTGTCTGTTCTGCAGGTAAACGGTGTGAACATTGAGGGCATGCGGCATGCAGAGGTGGTGGCCTTCATAAAGAAAGGGGGAGATGAGACCTGGCTTTTGGTGGTGGACCCAGACACAGACGAGCACTTCAAGAGGAGGGGGGTTGTCCCCACAGTCAGTCATCTCAGAGGTAGGACTGCACTAACAAAAGGTTTTGTGTTGCATATAAGTTTGAACTTTTAATAGGATGTGGTCATGTCATATTAGAAAGTGATGGCAGGTATTTGATTCAAAGAATGAGGTTCTTAACAAACGCACAGGTGGAGTAAGGTGGTGGTGGTTGAGGTAGGTGGAGGCAAGAGGCTGGGCTGCATGGTGGCAAAGACACTGGGAATAGTCACTGGAGAACATACGCTGGATAATAAATAACACTGGTAACTAGCCAACAATACCACTAAGCAGCAGAAACAATCTGCCAACAAGTCTTCCTCAGTCCACAGTCTTCATGCTGTGCTGATTGTGACGAGTCCCAGCTGAGTAGGAGCCAGCTCCCAGCCACCTGGAGAACCTCACCCAGCCTCTGCCAAAAAAGGAAACACAGCAAAGCCCCACACCTCTCCACAGCACATGATGAAAGCCTAAGTTTTCCAAACCACCACAGTTACAGTTTCTAAGCAGTTGTTGATTTCCAAATGAATTTCCTTGATTTTCCTCAAAATCCATTTATTCATTATTCATTTATTTTTGGAAACTTAAATAGCATGTTCAGCAGACCTGCTGTGCACTGACTAAAATATTAGAGGCTATACAAACAATTCATTGGAAGTAAACCATTTCAACACTGATAGTTCTTTCTGGTAAACCTGCACAATAAAATGTTTGTTTAGCCTCACAGGGTGAAGTCAGAGGAAAAAATCACTCTCGACTGATTTCTGAATTGATGAGGATCAGTGAAGTTAGAACACATTACAACCAGAGGTGCAAGAAGGACTCAGATTGTAAATTAAAGTAGTAATATGACTGTAAAGAGATACTCTGTTACAAGTGAAAGTCATGCATTTAAAAGCAATAAGCACCAAAATATACTTAAAGTACCAAAAGTAAAAGTACTCTATATGCAGAATGCCACATTTCAGAATAATGTATATGTTATATTATTGGATTGTCATTATTGATGTAGTAATGCCAATTGAAGCTGGTCAAGGTGGTTTGACTACTTCATATTGTTTATCTGATGGGTGCACAATAGTTTGTCTGTTCGTGCTGGCATCAAATTCAGAATAAGCACATATTTACAAAAATCAATGAAGTTGGGTTAATGAGGTAAAACATCAAATATATGTATATGTATTATATATTTATGTTTTACACAGTGTCCCAATTTTTTCCTTTGAATTGTAGTGGAGTAGAAGTATAAAGTAGCAGAAAATGTCAGCATTTAAAGTAGTGCACCTCAGAATTGTGCAGTACTTGAGTAAAGTACTTCCACCCCTGATTGTAACACACTGTGAAAGGATTCTGTTTGTTGACTGAGATTTCAGTCATTTGAATATGAACTAAATACTATACACTATTATACAGACTACTCTAGAGTATAAAATAAAAATCTTTGGGCTTCTGTGTGCATGCTGTTTGTTTTCACAGACTACGATGGTCCATCCATATCCAACGGCTCCCCCAACCCTCACATCAATGGCAGCTCCACCACGCAGTCTATCAGGTCCACACACTCTGACCTCAGCAGCCAGGGCAACAGCACACAGGTGGGTGTGTGCATTCATGTACTGTATACTGCTGTGTTTGGTCTTTGGTCCTCTACATGAAAGTCAGTACTCTTAACCCTTCTGTCTGTCTTTCCCTCTCCAATAATATCTGCCGTGTAGCTGGCAGATGACGAAGGTCGTCGGCTGTTGGACCCGTTCGCTGAGATGGGCCTGAGCGCTACGGCAGCAGAAGAAAAGATGAAGCTACATGCCAAAGAAAAGAAGAAGGCACCGCAGATGGACTGGATGAAGAAATATGAGCTGTTCAGCAACTTCTGAGACGTCTCCCTCTGAGGACACTTCAAACACCAAAGGACAGAGATATTAACTGTTTGCAGCCCTCTGTGTGGACGAGTTTGCGTTGTGAGAGAATGTCCCTCGTACTACACAGATCATGTTTTTTTTCTTAGAGAAAGAACCAAGATCCCCCATACAGCAGAAGATATATTGTTCCTGGAATTAAATGTGACAAAACGAAAAGGCTGTACAACGGATTTTACTTTTTAAGCCACTTTTCCTGCTTCAAAGTGCTGACTGACTGCAAAAACTGCAATGTATACTTTGCTAAAATCACACTGTTTGGAAGGAAGAGCATCTTAAAACGCTTCCCACACATGTGTATCTATCAGATGGGACTATTGCGAACAAGTTTTCACAAATTTCCCTAAATCCCCATCAGTTTTTCGCTTCTTCAATCATCCCACTCTCCCTGCCCATATGGACGACTTTCAAACAAATGTGGGAGACAATTATTTTTATATTTAAAAAGTATAAACAACAATTAAAAAAATCATATCCCATCATCGTGAACTGCATTTTAAAGAGTTTATGGACACTGTGACATGAATGATTGTGGACGTTGTGGGAGTATTGGCCCATCCGTCAGAGAGGCCCAAAGTTGGCAGAAGATCACTGTGAAAGAGTTGAGACCCTCCACCTCCAGCCCATGCAGATGCTTGATAGTAACCACAGACAGAGAAAAGGATGGCTGTGTGTATAGCTTGTGTGTAATGTATCCTACATGTATTTGGACTTTTACACAGTGAATTTAGTGATCATTGGATGAGCCCTGCTTTATTCAAAAATTCATGTTATTTGTTATTCAGCACTAAGTGTACCACCACTAACCTCTTTTCACAAAGTGCTCTGATGTACATGGACGTAACAAAGGGAAGCACCACTAATGTTACATGTATTGATATAGTAAACAATGGAAACTGGAATGTGGACGAAAGGAGGATTTCTCAGGGCAAATGGCATGATGAATGAGTTTATCATTGGAGAGGGCTTGATGTGTACAGCAGAGGGCAAACTTACACCACAAATAGAGGCACCTTTTGGCAGTAAAACTAAACAGAGTACATGTTTATCCAGGCCGTTTTATGGAGGTTGTGTCGGACTATTTCTTAGTTAGGACCAGAAACATCCTGTGGCCTCCACTGATCCACTGTTCCACCTGGCAACAGCTCACGGCCAAAAAAACAGTGTGTGCATAACCCCCAGTTTTTGTACAGATTAAACAAACGAGCTGTAATCTGTTAATCAGTGAGTTTTAGAGGTGCTGGACGGTGGATTTTGTTATAGACAGAGCCAGCCTGGATGTTTCCCCTCTGTTTCTGCTTTAAGCTAAGCTAACTAGCTGCTCGCAGTAGCTTCATATTTACCATAGAGACATGAGAGTGGTGTTGATATTCTCATATAACCTTCCTCCAGAAAGCGAATAAGAGTATTTACCAAAATGGCATACTATCCCTTTATTTAAACAAGGACCAGGGCCAGGAAAGAAAGGGAGATTAAGGCTCAAAAGTGCAGCTAGCATATTTGAGGCTAAGGCTGGGGTGAAGGGATGCGATCAGCCACAACATGAGCGGAGTGTTAGCAGGTTGTGAGGCGGAGGGAGTGCAGGAGAAGCACACAGTGAGGTCAGAGATGCTCTGGAGGATCGAGTGAATGAGACTGTGGGAGCCATGGAGCTTACTGAGGATTATTACACATGCAGGGACAGCTGTCATACACATGCTCTCACACATTTGGAGCACAGTGTGTGTGTGTGTGTGTGTGTGCTCGCGCGTGCGCAGAGAAGGTATACCATGCTGCAATCCAAGTAATGTTGATGTAATGCATTACAACAGGTTGGACTGCAAGCCGGAGAAATGTCGGTCACTTATGTGGACATCTTGTCTTTTTTTGTACCCATTCACGCCCTTACATGCACTCCACACTAACACTAGTGTCTTGATTCATCGTTGACATCATTCACTCCGTATGTTGTGACAGTCACAGCAAAGAAAACTCTATGTTACCATGGCTGATGTATATACAGTAAAAGCATACAGTATATATGGCAGGTTGCATTTTTTTCAATAAAGTGTGACAATGGCGTTTTTTTGAAAATATTAAATTGTTGGTACGTCTCTGCCTTCTCTGTTCTGTCCTCTCTCTCTCTTGGCTCAAGATTTTGGTTTCCATCACTCTCATTTGCTCCACAAGCTCATCTGTACTTATTGACTTTCTCTCTCTGTTACCACAATATTGTTCATTTGCTGGTGTTTGCACTCTTTTTCCCTCTCAACCCCCGCTCGGCCTCTCTGTGTGCATCTCTTGCTGAGGATTATGCCGGCATACAGTTTCACTTTCAGCCTGTTCTCCACCAGTCAGCAGCTGCTGTGAGCTCTCAGGCCACACAAAGGCTGAACAGAGGTTAAAAGTGTGTTTGTGTGCATGTGTGTGAGACAAGTGTGCCTGTACTTTTATGTGTATCTCCATTGTCTGCGTTGAGATGTACAGTATGTCAGATGTACAGTGTGTGTCTGTATCTTCATCCAGTCGCTGTGTATTTATTCGTAGATAGAGAGCAGTGGGCGAAGCGCTCAGATGCTTTATTTAAGTATCAGTACACTAAAAAAAATCTCTATTAGGCCTATAAGTAAAAGAATTTCATTTAAAATCCTGCTTACGTAAAAAGATTAGAAGTTTCATCAGCAAAATATATTTAAAGTTTAAAAAGTAAAAATAAAAACTGCCCCTTTACTGATATATCATCTATGACACTATTCATTAATGTGTAAGCAGAATATTACTGTTGGAGCTGGTTGAGGTGGAGCTAGTTTTAACTAGTGTGTGTGTTGAAAGGTTAGTCCAGTGGTTGCCAAACTAGAGGCTGAACCCCTCCAAAAGCCTGATTTAATTAATGTTAGGTTCCCTGAAATGATTGCTGGGGTAGAAAACAAGAAAAAACAAAGTGCTGCTGCACTAATTTGTATTTGTGTTTTGTACTTTTTCCTAATCTCAGCTATTATTTGTTGATGAGTCTGAAATGTGCCTATGGTCATTGTGTCAGTCAGAGTCATCACACTGATTAGTTCACATTTGGCCCAGTCCTCTACTCGCCATTATGAAAAAAAAAAAAAATCACAAATGTAATACTGTACATCCACGAGGTGGCAGACCACCAGCATTTGGCATCCAGGAAGTAAGCCAAGCCTCAGTAGCATGAGGCTGTGGGTACATCTAGTGCCCCACCTGATCTTTGTCGAAATGCAATGCCACACGTGTGCACATTATCAAGCTCCCTGGAGGTTATGGCAAGGCCGAGCAGTGACGCCAGCACATCAAAGGACAGGCCCAGTTCAAAGCAGTCTGCAATTTCAGAGCAGTAAAAGCAAGAGAACAGAAGCAGAGAATAGAGCCACAGGTGGGCACTTTCTGTTTAGCCTGTCTCAGCCAATGCAGGCATTTCCACTTACTATTGATGATAGATGATTGCTTGTCTCGCACCCTAGGTTTCTGTTCTCCTGCAGGCTTCTGTGGTCTAATTGAAGTTTTCCGTACAAACAATTTTTTCACCTGTGCTTTTTCAGCCTTACATTTATTCTGTTTGTGTGTCTCTAAATTTTCCCCTGTCCCCCGATCCCTTTCAGTATCCCACCTCACCAGCACCATCCCATCCAAGCTAGAGTGCCACCCATGTAACAGTGCCAGGGCTGCCTGGGATGCAGCGGTGCCCGAAAGGAGAGAGAAACCAGAGACTGACATGGAGGGGGAGACAGAGATGGGAGGAGGTGGGGGGTGTGAGTGCGTCCCCATGGCAACTGCGTGTTTTTGTTAGTGCTCGTGAGTCAGACAAGCAGTGACTCACAGTCAGGAGGAAACACACACACATAGTCACATTCATACTCACACTCCCACTCACTCAAAGGGAAGCCAAATAAGGACAGCTACACCAACATGTACAGAGAGGGAGAGCAAGAGGGCAGGAAAAAGAAAAGAGAGGGGAGCCAGTTGGATAATTTGTGAAAACCCAGACAAATCAAGAAAGAAACAAACAAAAGGAAAGAGTTGCAAGTGAGAAAGATGAAAGGAGCAAACACAGAGAGCTGGGAGAGGAGAGTGTAAGCGCCAAAATGGAGGGAAGCTGAAGAGCCAGAGGGCACGAGTGCGGGCACATACCCTCTCCCAAGAGCACCCTTCACATGGGTGGGGGTAGCGGAAACACACACAGACACACCCAGTTTGTGCACACCTTGGCTTAACTTGCTAAACCACCCATTTATTGTCTGACGCCTACACATTTAGGGAGGCCACCTGGTTTTGCACAACAAACTTTTCATTTATGTGATTTCGCAAATCTTTTGGGGCAAAAAAGAATTCACCAGTTTAGCAAAGCTGAGCTGAGCTTGCATTTTTTTAGAGGCTTTTCTTGGTCACGTAACGTGTTTGCATTGTGAAAATGAGTGGTTTGATTATTCTTATGTTCGTCATCTCTGTCCCTTCTGACTGATGGGTTTATTTTCCCACGACTTGTTGCTTCAGTGGAGGAGTCCTTTCAGTGGTGGAGATGACTAACTATATTTACACTGAGGAGTGATTTACATACAGTTACAGACCATTGCTCATCCCACACTAGATGTGTACTTTGGCTACTGTTGACCCTGACATAGTGGCTCTTTGTGTGAGTGAGAGCTCCCCACATGTCTTGGACAGCAGAAGAAGGTAGACCACCACGTAGACCCATTACCCTGCAAGGATGTATCAGTGTGATTTTACAGTACCATAAAACTGATATACTGCAAGTTCCCACTACTCCACTTTACTAAGCTGACAAGGAGCTTCCTCTCAGTGGCTTTATGACTCTCTCTTTTCCATTTTTTTCTTCATCCAGTTCAATTCAGTGAGCTTTAATGACATATTGACAAAGCTTTACACATACAGTCAATAATGACTCAATTTAATCATATTTAAAATGTAATATACAGTAGCATGTAAGCGCCAATATCTAAAACCATATAAATTTAAAACAAATTAAAATAAATGTGTCTCTCTGTCCCTCTGTTTGTGTGCAACTTTCCCCTACTTTCAATCTCTCTGTACCTCTCTGATGGCTGAAGTTCACCTTAAAACAGCCAATCAGAGCCTGGCGTTGATGATCCTCTGAGTCAGTTTTATCTCTGCAGAGATAACACACTAGAAATGTCACCTGTCCTCCAACGGCTCTGCGTTGTTTCATGTGTTTTTTTTCACTCCGTACTTTTTTTTTTCAGGCAGTTTCAAGACTTCAACTCCTCCCTCATCTGATTTCATCCCTCCATTTCTGCCCCCCATCCCTCCTGCCCCATACAGCAGGTGAGCAGCAGGTGGAGGAAGCATGGTATGGAGGTTTACTGGGGGAGAAGGAGGGGGGTCAAAGGTCACTGCTAAGTGGGCAGGCCAGCTGGGAAAGAGTGTTAGAGGCTGATGTCGGAGCCGGGAAGCTAACGACTGAGGGCGGAATGTGTTGCAGAGCTGTAAAGGGTACAGGAATTGGGGAGAGTGTGTGCGCCTGTTAACACGCAAGTGATTAATGAGACAGAGGAAGTCACCCGGCCGTGTGTCACTCCAGATGATGTCAGCGGTTGAACAGAGGAACAGAAACACCATATGGCCACAGATAGGCTTCCTCTCTCATTGGCCACCACAAAACAAACGCAGAAAATTACCGTCTTACACATACAGTACACTACTTTTAATCCGTTCCTCAAATTGAAAAGACAAATATATCCACAAGCAAGTCACAACTGTATTTCATTCTCAATAATTCCTCCTGATGGTTCATTTTTGTTTCCTTTTCCTCTTTTTAAAACCGCAGTGCCATTATCAACATTGCTACCAGGATTTGATTCATAATAAATTATCACTGCATTTGCAGCTATTTCAATCGTCACCCTCCTGACAGAGAAGAAAGACAGAAGACATTGCAGTGAAACTTTAGCAAATTTCTTCTCCTTGATTTGCTCTCTCACTATGAGCTCACGTCAAGAAAATCCACCTCTGTTTCTTCTGTGTTTGTGTGTCCTGAGAGCTCATCAGTTCACCAGCGAGTTTCTGATAGCTGGACCACTCCTCATCTGGCAGGCTGGACGGTCAGCTGGTTGGTCAACAGACTGGTTGGCTAGATGTCTGATTGGCTGTCTTGGTGGAGGGATGGATGGGTGGCTGGCTGTCTGTGTCAGCAGAAATGCCAAGTGGTTGTGGGGGTTTGGAAGAGAGTTATCAGAAATGGGAGCAGTAGAGGGAGATGGTAGGAAAAGAGAAAAGGGAGTTACAGGAGTGGGAATAAAAAGAAAGAAGTCACATCACACAAAAAAATGAGTTGTTGTGTGAGATAATGAACTGGCGTTGAGTGCAAGATGTAAACAAGTGAGAGGGGCAAGAGGACAGAGAGAAAAGCAAGCAAGGGGGCGTTGTAAAGGTGGTCTTGGCTGGATATTTTTAGCCTGTGGAGTGGGAGAGGGCGGTATCTTCTCAAGGGGTTTTTCCAGAGGAGTATATTTAGAGCCGGGGAGTGTAAAAAAGACAGAGGGAGAACAGGAGGGATGTGCACTGTACACTAATGCCAGTCTGATGTAAGAGTCTGCAATAGGACCACACACATTCCTTTTATTCTCTCTGTAGCCCTGGCCAAGCAATATGTGCCTCTATACTGACTCACTTTACCATATTCAAAAAGTACATACAGTATGCATGTAACCCAACACCCCTACACATGTATATTTTTCTGTAAAACTACAAATCCAACATACACTGACATTTTTTCATCCTCACACTCACTGGCCTCTCACAAACTCCCAACAACATACAGTACACACACACATTCTTGACCCAGTTTTGAAACAGCGGAGCAGCCTCTCGGCAGTGAACGCCCTGCAGACAGGTCGAACATTTGAAAAGCTTGATGCCCAACAGTTTTTCAGCACATCAGCTAACACCAGGCATTCCAGACACCGCAAATCAGACAGAGATTTTCCGAATAATAAAGCAGCTAATGTGGTATCAAGCAAAAGAGAAAGAGAGAGAGAGAGAGAGAGAGAGAGACAGCTGAAAAAGCAATGCTAATAATATGAGAGAAATGAGAGAACAGAGTGAGAGAGAGAGCAGTGTGGTCTCCATATAGCTTGCTAAGGATAATAGCATGCATGCTGGCTGGGGCAGACAGAGAGAGAGAGAGAGAGAGAGAGAGGAGAGGAGAACGAGTGCAGAGCCGCAGTGACGCCATTGTGGTTCCGTAGCACTTCCTGTCTACCACCACAGTGTTTGTGTGTCTTGTCTCCACGGCAACTGCTAACACATAAATACCAGAGAGGTAGTAGAGAGGGAGAGAGAGAGCATAGGAAAATGAAAATAAGGACAGGCCAGTCAAAGTCAAGTGGATCCATTCGGAGCCTCCTCGCTGGCTGGTTTGAGTTTGGTTAAGACATGCTGGTCTTTGGGTGGACTTCATGACCATTGTTCTGGATTGGTTTCCACTGGCATGGTCCAGCATGGATGAGGTGGTGTAGAAAAGTTCTGAACTCAGATGTCCCAGGACTGGATCAGTGGTGGATGGGGAAAAAGAGGCCATGAATTGGGGGGTAGGCGGGCAGTGCCTGAGGCTACTAGCTCAGGGTGGAGCTGAGGAGGAGGAGGAGGAGGAGGAGAGGGATTGACAGGTTAATTCAGGAGGCTACCTACTAGCTGACAGGTTGTTGATTCAGTCCTCTCCAGCTACCCTATACAATACTATTACCAGGGCCAACATCCCTACTTAAGACACTTAGCACCTACTTATATACAGCACAGTACAATACTGAGAGCAGGAGAAAAACCCAAAAATGCAGTGAATCAAGTTAAAGATTGTGTTTTACTTAAAGCTATACACCTAGAAGATAAATGTAATTATTATATATTATATGGGAAACCCATTTACTGAGCACTTCGACAGAGAGCTGAAGGGAAACCAGAACCTCCAGCTTCTGATCCACAAGTGAACCTCATTCAAAACACCACTGATGTTTTTTATAACACAAATAATCCAGCCTTTTTCAACATGTTGTGTCATGTATTCTATTGGTCTGGGTGGTGATGATAATTATTTCAAAAAGAAATCTAATATCACTGGTTATTCAATCTTCCAGTTTTTATTGAACACTGTTGCCTATACATAAGCCTCACGCCATCACAGGTTAAACATCACGACTCAACAAAAGGGGCTACTCCATGGGCGAGTTGAGGGGTTGCAGCTAGTTCAACCATGTCTGTAATAACAGCAGGACAGTGGAGTTTGTCTTAGAATGAAGTAAACCTCAGGAGCATAGTTCATTTTTTCAGCAAGGCCAATGAAAGAAGTGCTGAAAGAGAGATTACATCACATTAGCAAAGCTCCTTTTATCTCTAGATACCAGTCCATAACATTGAGCAGCATGAACAATCAGAGCAATTCAAAAAGAGACAATAAAGGAGTAGTAGTAGAAGTAGTTTTCTGTATTATTATTGTTATTATAGCTGGGTTCAGATGGTAATATCTGGGCTTCTCTGCATGTGGTGGAGGTGGACTGGATTGTGTTTTGCGTTTTAAATCTCTGGTTTGGCAGTGAGAGTGCAGGGGCAGAGGACATGATCGTGTGGGGCTCTCCTTGCCTGTAAGAACGTTTCGTGTCCTTGGCAGGAGAAACTTAAACATGTGAATATGTGTGTGAGTGCAGTTCACCCTACAGAAACTGTTGCTGTTCGTAGGAGCGTGTTCTTAGCCAGCGTGTCTGGTTAAATAAGAGTGATGTTGATACCTCACAGATCAGCTGGCACCGATCATACGTCTTTCTCTCGTTCTCCCGCATTTCTTTCTTTCTCCAAAACCATTTTCCACTGCTTGTTGCATAATTGGTTCTGACTCACCATGACAACCAAATGGAAGTCAATTTTTTATTTTTTTTTTAACTCCCAGACCCTGTGGCCCCGATTAGAGTCGCTTACTGTCATCTGACTCACTGTCTAAGATGGTCACTCAGCCGAATGTCCCGTGTGACCAGTTGACGCACACATATCTGCACATGCACACACACACACATACAGTAGCTACACACAAGTTGAAGACACATTTTTCCAGACGCATATACATGCACTGAAATACACGCAAGAATAAGCATGTATAGTGTACCATCAGAATATGTGTGCAAACTGTATATACAGACACACAAACACACACACACACACACACACACACACACACAAGTAGATCTGTACTCTGACCTCTGCAGAACATAATATGGAGCATATTTCTCTATGAACTATTAACTAAAGGTGACACAACTCCACCATGACTCCACAAATTCACCCAGTTGACAATTAGCAATAGCTATCAACTCTCTGTGCAGCACATCAGTTTCATCCTTTGTATTGGAGCTATATTAAACTGCATTGTCCCTATCAAATAAAATAAATTCAAATTCACTGGAGCACATGATCTGAAGTCCTAACTGACCTTACAAGTCAATGCTGCAATGAATGGCTTCCTTACACATACTGTACATAAAACACACAAATTCAAATACACACACTGCTACACCTGTCACTGCAATCTGTTGAAAGTGAAATCAACTGTTGAAACTCAGACGTGGGGCACACACACACACACACACACACACACACACACACACACACACACACAGGGAGAACATTTACAGCCATGCTTACATATAATCACACTTAACATAGAGCTGATAGTGTTTTACAGAACCATAAAGAACAGAGTATGACCTGAGGGGAGAGAAGCACTGAACTCTCTTCAGCACTATTTTCCAGATACTGCTCTCCTCACTGCATTTGGGCACCAGAATTTTTTTTCAATAAACTGGCATCAGTAGAAAAGATGAAAGACATAGCCTCTTTTTTACAGTCTCATACCAAGTCTGTATTTGGATCAGATTTCACCCAGGCTGTAAGAACAGGTCTGAACTGAAAGTTGTCTCGAGTCTCCACGTGATGAGTAGCTTTTGAGAGCATCGTTGCATATTACAGTGCTGGTGTTGTGTGTGGCTATGCTAATTGTCATCTCTGTGAGGAGTGTGCAGAGCACGCATTGAGGTTTAGACCACAGAATGGAAATGGAAATCGTTGTTGTTGTTTTTTTTACCAGAGACAAGTTTATTGCAAAGACAACCCAGTTAAGTCTGTCTCAAGACTGTTCAGCTCATCTGACTTTTGATACAGATACAGATATATGCACACATAAAGCTAAAGAGAGAGAAAGGAGACAGAGTGGCAGAAGAGAAATTTATGAGGCTCCTCTCTGCTCTGTAATAACCAAGGTCAGTCATACCACAAGTAATCTTTGCTTACTAACAATCAAAAAGTAAAAGTATTCATTACACTTCATTCAACACCAGCTGTTATGAAAAGTTGTAAATCCCCTTCGAAGACAACATAGAAACTGAGGTCCATAAACAAAACATTATCCCATGTGAAGACAAACGATGTGTCGCGGTCATGTGTCTTCCTGGCATAGTCATTTCACTAAGCTTGGAGTGTATGTGTTGCTAAGAGACACACAAGTGTGTGTGTGTGTGTGTGTGTGTGTGTGTGTGTGTGTGTGTATGTGTGTGTGTGTGTGTGTGCGTGTGTGGAATGTGTGACGTCCGCTCTCTCACAGGGGCGAGGTTGTCTGTGCGGGACTTCGCCACTCACACACACACCCAAAGGCTTCAGGGGAAGAAGGGGAAGTTATAAAGCTTCTAATAGCCCGTCTCTCAAGCTCGTGTTACTGTCTCTTTGTGTGTTGAGGTGTGTGTGTGTGTGTGTGTGTGTGTGTGTGTGTGTGTGTGTGTGTGTGTGTGTGTTGGGGGGGGGGCTATGCTTGACAGGTGCAGATCAAACCAAGCTTGGACACAAACCTCCACACACACACAAAATTGCAAAGACCACGATGTACATATGTTTCTGTTGTTTTCTTACTATGAGGAGTCGTGATTACTGCTCGGAATTATTGATGCATTATTGATGATTTATATTTTCTATGAGGAAAACACAGGGAGGAAGACTTTCACTTGCTATGAATGTCACCACAGTAAGTGTCACACGAACTGTAGCGCACTCGACTCATGGCCATAGATCTGTCTCCCTGAAAACTATTTCCACATTGAGAAAGTGTCTAGCTTTAAGTGATCTGGAAAAATCAGCCATGCTTTGTCTCTTTTTGCTTAGATTACTGTAACCCTGCACTCCTGCCCCAGTTAAAGTCTCTCACTCTGCAAAAAAGCAGATTGAGGTTTCACCAAAACAAGAGACAAGACCACTTTACACCAACATTAACACTCAGAACTGATAAGGTTACAACTTTAATGCTACTTCAGCAAGGATGCACGTGTATGTCAAACCACCAGCTTCTTATGGAGTGCACACATATTTAGATCCAAAGCAAGCTCCACAGTTTTTATTTGACTTAAATGTGCCATGTTTCAAGTCACCCCCATCATGCTCAATTTTTAGACTTGCTTCAATGTAGTAATAAATATTATTGTTTCTGGCCTTGTACATATTACTTTTACCATGGTTTCATATTTTCTATGCGTCTTTGGTGATCATATTCTCTATTCAATTCATTAGAAAGTGCATTGTGTTTTTAAAAGTGCTTTAGAAATAAAAATCATTAGCTTACAAATACACTCCACAAGTGCACACACAAATGTGCGTTGTGGGATAAAACCTAAATAAACATCTCAAAAAGTGTTTGCAAAATTGCACTGAAAGCATATTCAGGCATCTAAACAACCACCAAGGGTTAGAATTAACAGTGTGCTTAAAATGAACGTGTTCATTCAGATTATTGTCAGACAAAGACAGAAACTATCACTTTCTGCTCAGAGGAATGATTAAAAACATGCAACTTTTTGCAACTCTCTGTGGAACGTCTCCAAAGTAGAAAACAGTGTAACAAACTATCTCAGTGTGTCCACCAAAACACTGCACACGGAGCTCGGTCCTTCCTGCCTGCTATTGACTCAAACAGCCTCTGCTCATTTATTAGCAGCTGTGCAGCCAATTATCTCCCTGCCCCCTTTCCTG
>JBBMOE010000066.1:1616176-1749410 GCA_037975065.1 Chaetodon trifasciatus | reverse complement strand
CCTCTGCTCTGACATCGTCATAAAGGAATCCCCTGCACTGAGCTGGTCCCGCCCACTCTCTTACTCTCACCCTGTCTGGCTCCCAGACACACTCCCGTCCACACACACTGCCGTCTGCACTGTCGAAGGAGAAACAGACCCACGAGAGAGACGAAGAGTGGGAGACACAGAGAAACTCTGGGGGGGGGGGGGGGGCGAGCGACAACTGTGAAGTTCATCTTTGAGTGTGACACTGCTGGACAGCATGGGGAAAGTGAAATTGAGACAGAGGAGTGGAGTAAAAACTGTTGTCTCAGGTAGGTGCAGCATCGCGGCTGCCTCTTCTCAGAAGTTCATTGTTGCCTGTTTTATGACTTTATGACACAGCAAATCTCTACTTTTCTTTTACTTTTACTTTTTTTGTTTTTTAGTTTTTTGTTTTGTTTTTTTGTCTTGAACCACTGGTCTCCCACAGACAGGCACGCTCCTGCAACCTGTTGATCAGCACAGACACAGAGTGGCTGTAATGTCTGTCTGCTGTTCAAATGTACTGTAATATTGGCACTGGAATATTGCCCTGATCTAAGGTCTGCCACTGTGGGCCGGCTCCATTACAAAGGTCAGACATAAATAGTTCCTTTGAATGGGATGACTTAATTTCTGTCTGTCTTTCTGCTTGTCTGTCTGTACAGTATGTCTCTCTGATGTAGGGATTATATCTCCACCCATCTGAATGACTGACTGCATAATTGCTTTGACTCTACCTGTTTGTCTGCCTCGCCTCTCCAACTGTCTGCTTACAGTATGTACTATATGTCATCCAGCTACCCATGTGTGTCATCTATCTGTCTACATGTCCATCAGTCTGTGTGCCTCTCTGCCGGGTGTTGCTGGCAGCACAGAGTGGGAACAGAGGTCATAAAAAGTTCTAGAAAAGCAGCCGAGAGACGTAATGGTAGTGCTGAAGCGAGGCCGGAGCCGCTCAAACATTCCTCTCATTGTTCAGAGGCCCTGTAAGGCTGCGAGCTCCCAAACCTCCATGAAAGGAAGGGAATCCAGCAGCTACAGTAGCTAACCCAGTTTCAGCTACAGTTCAGGGCCGGCTGTCTCTGTCTTCCTGTCCGCCGTCCTGTCTGGTTCCCCTCTGGGAGTGTTGGTACAGACCAAATTGGGCAGTGGAAGGCGAAAATGGAGTTGTAGGAGATTAACATGACGCTGAAGCACAGAGGAAAGACCAGATAAGAATGAGTCGATTTAGCCAACGGGGGGATCTGTGGCTTTGCTCTATGTGCGGCTGACTGTGACTTTAGATAACCTCTACGCTAAAAGACATGAGAGAGAGGTGGGAGGTACTGTTACTCTAGCTTTTACAGTGAGGAATCGTTAGATTAGAAAACCTACCAGCAAAGGCCAAATGGATGGATGAATGGAGGAAAGAGGGAATAGAAGGAGGAGAGAAGGTCGGGATCCAGGACTCAAGCCTTGGCTTTGGTGGGGTGGGTGGGTGGGTGGGTGTGCCCGGCAGCAATCTGTAGGAATGGGCCCAGGCGAAGGAAACCGTGGCGTAGTGGAATAAAAGTGTGTGTGCGTGTGTGTGGGTGTGGGTGTGGGTGTGTGTGGAGTTTCTGCATCCATTTGTGCATGTGTGGTTCAGTGGCAGCAGGGCGGTTGTACACTAAGTACAGGGCTGGTGGTGGTAAGGGTGTTTGGCAAAGAATCAGGCTGAGGATAGGATTACACGTATTGGTCTACAGGGAGCGGACCACGGGCTTGGGCTGGGCTCTTCACTGCTGAGGCTAGCTTTACAGCCCGAAGAGACTTTGAGCTTTTCTCTCTTTTTTCTGAATCTGGAGCTGGAAATACTTTTTTATTCTCAGACTAATGTCCCACATGTGGTGGTGCGTTCCATTGATTCCAGGCCAGCCAATGAACGATCCCCTTTGATTCAGGAAAGCTGCAACAGAGAAGGCCCATAGTAGAGCGCAAGTCCTTGTTTGAATGTCACTGAATGTCACGGGCTCAGCAATAATTACGCCCTCACACGAAACGTGAAACAAATACAATCTCACTTACGCACACATACCCAGACACACGCTGATCTGGTTAAAAGAACGTCAGGGTGTGGTACTGCATAAGGTGTGTGGGTTTAAAGTGTTGTGCATTTTCACTACAGTTTTTAGACAGCTTTGCAGATGTTATGGCTGGGGTTAGGAAACTAACAGCACTGAATTTGCATCCCTCCACCAGATTGTAGACAGCTAGACCTTTGAAAGTTAGCTCTTTCTGCTACTCCCCAATTGACTTTATAGTTGCTCAGACTGAAAAGTAAGTGGCAGAGGAAACGCTGCCACAGTTTTTGCTGTGTCAGGCATCTTTCCTCGCCTCGTCTCTTTACCTTCTTGGATTCAGGTGATCTAGTTAATACAGCTGCTTTTCCCCGTTTTTTTCCTCTGTGAGCTAGGCTCTGCACTTATCAGGACGAGGTGTAATGGATACGACCGCAATTATGAAAAGCAAATGTGGCATATTTACACTTTAAGAAGGGCATTGAGATGTTATTGTAACTCTTGTGCTCCAGTGTTGACAAAATGTCTTGAACCATTAAGCGCAGATATATTGATTTCACATGAGACTGTGGTTGGAAACAAACGGTCCTCTGTAAAACTCTCTGATGCAATGGAAAGATACAAAAATGGCATATGCTTCAGTTTGATACATAATTATTAATGAAGTGCACAATGTGAGCGCACAGCCAGCCTGTGGGTCGCCCCGCTCACTGTTTGCTCTGTGAAACAGTTCACAGCCTGGAGGTGTGAATGATGTCAGATTGGTATGTATTTGTACTATTCCTGGTTTATGAGAGAGGGTGAGAACCCAGCTAACGTACATGCCATGTTTGCCCGGCAGCCTACTGACATAACTGTGTTTGTTTATTGATAGCAAGCATATTATGTGCAGAGAGAGGCAGCTTGCGTCTGGCCTGTGAGCATGTGTGCATTTCTTAGTGCATCTGTGTGCGCGCACACAAGGGCATAGGGAGAGAGAAGATATGTGTTGAAACAACAAGGGGTTTAGATCCAGCTGTCTCAACAGAGGCTTTTCCACTTAACTGTGTGCCCTTGTGTAAACGGCAATGTCAATTCTGAACTCTGACTGAAAGGGAGAGACAGTGTGAGAAAACAACCAGTGGCCACGTCTACACTTGGACCTCCATACGTTGTGTGCATGAATAGAAACTTAGTAGAACACACACATAGCATAAAGCGTACACCCTAAAACCATCAAAGCACCCACACACAAGGCCGTTAGCCATGAAGACACTCTCTAAAAACACTTTGACTTTACTAGGGTACATCTGCTGGCCATCATCACACAGTGATACTAATTTTCCTATTCTACGCCTCCATCAGGATGCAACACGTTGGCACAATTATAAGCTGCCAATACGTTGCAGCCCACATGGCAGAACCTTATGATTACTGTTAACCATAATAAACATCGAATTTGAGAAGAGTGTAACAACAGGATTGCCTGGCTCCACCATAGGACTCAAAAAAAAAAAAATCAAGACAGGCCAAATGCAAAAGTGAGGCATGTTGAGATCCTCACAGTGAGCGTTTGAGGTGAGGTGTTGGACAGCGTGCGTCAACCAGAGTGCCGTCATTACAGGGGAAGGGAAGGAATGAGCTCATAGACATTAACGGCTGCGGGTTCGACGGGGGGAACGCAAAAGGGGAAGAGAGAAACCGATGGAAAAGATGAAAAGGCAGAGAAAATAACACACGAGATGAACCACTGCCAGATGAAAGGATGGCGGGATAGAGGGTTTTAGGCTGATGGAGGAGAGGAGTTAAAGAGGAGTTAGCACGCTGTCTTTGATGGGTGCTGGAACCTTAAACGACCTTCATTCTTTAGACGGTCTTATTGTGACCATGTGGAGACAGACCAACGGAGGCATTTAACGCATGTCTCATCAAACAAACCTGAGTTTAAGGAGCCGCTTACAACTAAAATGTGAAAAGATTAAATTTTATGTCGATAGTTTAGGTTTCACCAAGCTGAGTGCCCAAAAAATGCTTTGTGCCACAATGTGAAAACAATACGTCTGATAGACTGGGCCTAAAATTACACTAATCCATCTGGAGCCTCAAAAACACTTCTCATACCATAATCTGCAAGAGTGTGAAAGAAAGACATTCAAGTACAAATAGAGAGAGACAGAAACAACAGAGTTCCAATTTCTTCCCACTAGCAGCAAAATCACAGTGTTTTTGAGCGGTTATAATCTGGTCTTATTGGTTGATTGGGCCGCAGACCGAGAGAAAGAACATTGGCCTGAAGGAAACTAGTAAGCGTCTGCAGATGAAACAGGGTTTTGATTCTGCACTCAGTTTTAGATTTGCTGTTCAAAGATTGGAAAACAAGCTGCTTTGTTGAGTGGTATTAAAAATATTCAACTTTCTTAAAGATACGGCTCAGAATGGGAAGTAGGTTGTGTACTATTTTGGGAAGCTCTTTCCAGACTCTCAGACCTGGCTGCAGCAGATTTGTGACAACAATGATACAGCGTCAGTGAGTTCACTGTGTCCCTGGCACAGCTCTCCAGCAGGCCCACAGTGACAACAGACAGCCGGCTAAAACTTATTTAGAGTCTGGAGTTCCCCAAAAGTGTCCCACTGACTCATACCTTGTACATGGTGGAATATTCATGCTGCTGAAAATAAAGAGGCTTGAGGAGGATGTCAAATAGTTTTCAGTGTGGATCTAGGGCTTGGAATGACATTCAATTATTTAAATATGTCCTGTCCAGACACGTAAAATTCAACAAAAAGGAATTCAGAGCAATAGGTTCTGCTCTGGGGGTGGTGAGTATATGTGCTTGTCCTTCTTAGCTCATGTAGGATAGGTCAGATATTGTTTCATAGGCAGTAATAAGAAGCAACAACCTTGTATCAGATTCTTTACACGACAAGAAAATTCCTGACAATTTCTGAAGAGATTTAGCCGTAGCTTAGCAGCAGAGGAAACACGGCCCAGTGCTCTGCTGCCTTTTTTTTTTTTTCCACACAAGGGGCACAGATAGAGGGGTAGAACATAGCGGGGCAAACGTCTTTAAAGGGAGTGCCACTTGACTGGTCACTTCCTCCTAACCTATTTCTCCATTCTGTCATTGAAAAGCTATTTTTGTAAGAGGCCACGGGAAGTCTGGGATTGACGAGAACCATGCACATACAGCACACACAGGGCTGAGAAAGACTACAACCTGTGAATGACAATGATGCGGCACATCACACGGAGGTAGAGATGAGGGATACAAGTATTCTGACAATGACAAGATTGAAATATTAAGTATTAGATGGTACAATGATGGAGGAGTATTTCTTATTTTTTTTACATGTTTTGAAGTCTTCCTCTCACCACAAACGGTTGTGTCTCTGTTGGCCAGGGGAATTCCTGGCAGAGTGATTTTTAAGACTACAGGACTGAATCACATTGCCAGGGATTTCCAATGGCTGACACGAAGAAAGCAAGCTTTTTCTCACAAACACAGACGCACACTAATTTGCTAAGTCACACACACAGTCACACCCATGTTTTGATTTGCATACTGGCCCACAAACACACCCATCTCGCTCTCTGTCAGGAACAGATGCCTGAGTAGCCTGGCTGTGCGGCAGCAGGACTTAACCCACATGTGAACAGTGAGTGTCTGCCATGTTCACAGTGGTTAAGTTCTGCCGCCACAGGGCTGCAGCCTGCAGGGGGACAGTAAAGGTCAGGGAGGGGCCGCACTGCATCAAACCACCGCTCCTCACATCAACACCAGGCTTCAGATGAGCATGACGACATCTAACACAGAAAGATGCTCACCACCGTTGACCTAAAGCCATTTCATATCCTCCAAAGATCAGAAAGTATGAAACTCTCGAGATATAAAGTGTGTTTCTATTCACCTGTTTTAACAAGCATTCTAGCACTTGATATAAACATAGATGCCATATTTCCATATCTCATACATTAGTTGATAGA
This sequence comes from Chaetodon trifasciatus, assembly GCA_037975065.1. NCBI lineage: Eukaryota > Metazoa > Chordata > Actinopteri > Chaetodontiformes > Chaetodontidae > Chaetodon > Chaetodon trifasciatus. Next base: position 1,743,401 of record JBBMOE010000066.1, on the reverse strand, counting down.
AACATGTGGAAAATTGCATTTTCATTTACAGATTTTCTGTAAATTCAGTTAAGATTTGCTCTACATTTGGGTAGAAAGTTGACCATAGTGTTGCTCAGTGCCAGTTAACATGTGAAAACTGCATCAAAAAGTACTTTCTCTTTTAAAACACTCTGATGTCAATAAAAAGGCAAAAACACGCTGTTTCTCATTCGTCAGACGTGACTGAGTGTTTGACTCTATTTTTCCATTTTTCCCATCAAACTTCAGGCTCACATCTATCACTTTTGCTGTGACAGCATGTGTTGAAGCCCGACTATATGTGTTGTTCACAGATGACTCACTTTTGTATTGTGAAAGCATAAGCGTGGTGTACTGTGGCCAAGAGCGAGATATCACCATCTATAAGCTTCTGGTAATTACTGCTAATCTGTTGAATTAGCTGAAATTCTGTGCTTTCAGTGTGATCGCGTCTGCTAAATGTCAGCTGTCTCATTAGTGCCGAGGACTGCTCCTGTACTGTTCCTGTTGGACAAGCAATATGTCATCGTATGTCGTCATTTATATCGCCGGCTGACAGGGTCTCTCAGGGGCAGCGTGTGTGTATCAGTGTGTCTGACTTTGTGCGTGCATTCAAATTTTCTTTCTGCTTCCACTTGTTGATTTCTGCATGAGCATCAGTGTCTATTTGTTTGTCTTCGGTGTGCGTTTGTCTGACTTTCCTGTCTGTGTGTGTGTGTCTGTCTGCCCCCACTCCCCACCCCTCACCCCCTGCTGGGTCAGTCTCCTGTGCCTGCTGTGCTGATAATCAGTGTGTGACGTCGGCTGGCTCAGTTCAGCAGGAACAGGGGACTGGTCTCATTTCCACACACTCACACACACACAGCTCACTTTAATAATGATGGCAACCTGATATATTGTCTCAAAGTCTGCATGTTTGCGTGTATGTTTGAATACATTTATTTTGAAATGACTGAAGATTTTAATTTAGCCGATGTTTATGTTAAACAGTGATTTGTCTTCTCGCTGCAACCGATGTACACCCTCGCATTCTGTAATGAAACACTTGACTTGGATTTATGCCTGCTCTCTTATTGCTTTTAGAGACCATTAAAAAGCTACAATTTTCATGAACCTATATAAGCTATTTAATCAAAAATCTATGTGAAAATTAAAAAATATTTAGACTTTGAAATGCATACCTTGTTTGTAATAAAATATTTTTAATAAGGTCTGCTGCAGTGTTTGCTTTCAGTATTTTGTTTGTGTTGCTTTTATTTTTTGATGACTCAAAGCCAAAATGTCTTGTTTCTGTCCATTGTCTGTTGTTGGTACCATGTTCATAAAAACAAATGGCTGGTTGACACTGTGTGTGATGTCACCGATATTCAAATTAAAATTAAATTTCTTTGAAAAAGCAGTATATGTGTCTTGTGGGGTTTTTTTTCCAACCATGTCTTCAGTTCTAGAATAAATCTTACATCATAAACACTATATTGAAAAAAATCTTTTTCATCCTTTTCCTTCATCCATCATCATATTCTCTTGGTTCACTGATTTAAATACTCTATTAATCCCTCATTGGGGAAATTAAATTTTTTTGCACTATGTTGTTGTTATTCATTATACACATAAGCACACACACAGCACCTATAGACATGCATTAGGTGCAGAGATGTCAGAGTGACAGGGCTGCCATACAGTCTGTGCTCCAAGCAGTTAGGGGTTTCTGTACCTGGTCAAGGGCACCTCGGCAGTGCCAGTGTTCAGGTCAGGAAAAGGAAATCAAATGCTAGAATTAGACTCATGAAAGTCTTCATAATCTCGTGGCATCTGGTTGCCAACTGGTAAAAATCGTTTTTTACAGTGCCACAGAACACTAAAGCCACATTGACTTTTGACCTCTAACGAACTCTGACACTTTCTCCACACATTGCATAGCTCAAAGTCTTCCTAAGATGCTGACTACAGAGAAAAAAAGATCACGAAAATCAAGAGACAGTAATCAAGTTTCATAACGCCAGTGTAGATAAAGAACTGAGGGGAAGTGCTCATTACATCAAGATCACTGAAAGAACTCAGAAGCTGCTAAATAAATTAAAACTTTTATATTAAGGGCCAAATGAAGTGAATTTTTAATATACATGTATTTCTCACATTGACTTGAAGTTGAAATAAACACATCTGAGCTACGAGTGTCCATGTTGTGACCACGCTTACCTCATTCCTTGAGCTCTGTATCTTGTAATGTCAGGTTAAGACACATCCGTATAATGGCGTGTCCTGAAAGAGCTGACACGGCACTGAACAGTCATTTCCTATAAAGAGAACCTGGAAGAGATGCGAAAAAGCTGCTGTTATTCCTTTTCTTCCACTGACCTTTGCTTCATCTTTCAGCGGCATCATAACATTATGCAACTTTTAACACTTTACATTGTATATTGGAGTACAAGAGTCCGGGTTGATTTTGGTTTATTTCTGTCTTTGTTTAGCACCTTTTAAACGGTCCTTACCCCACATGCATGGTATCAGTAATCTCAGCAATAAGTCTGGCTTGTCACTTTAACAAACTATAAAGTTGCCAGGAGGCTAAAATACATGAAAAATAACACAGGCACCATAAAGATTTCTAAATCTTTGATCATAATCAGATTCTTTTCACTAGTTGTACACAAATACAGCATAAAAGTATAAGGAATAAATTCTAATACACTATATTTAAATTGAAAACTGATTTTATCCCAACTCGTTTGTGTACCCTTTTCATTTAAAGTATGTATAAGTATGTATATGTGAATAAGTTAAATATTATTAGATTATATATTTTGGGGGTTTTTTTATTAACACGTCAAAAGAGGGAAACCTGTCACCTTACTTCCTTTATTTCTCTGTCACCCTGGTACCCAGTGATAATGCAAAGTGGTGCAGCAGCCGCGGGATGAAACATGGCGACATGGCAGAAAGCTGTAACCCGGATGTTTGTTCTTGCCGGGTGGTTACTATAGCAACAGTGACACATGGTCGTCATCAGCCTCAGCCAGCTGCGTCAGAAGGACACGGCGGTTCAACTGACGACTTCCTGTTCCTGGGAAACAGGCGTGAGGTCAACGATACCTGCCGTTACTTCTCTCTTCCATGAGTCGACGTCTTTACCCGCCTTCCATACATTTATGGCTCTATTGTTACCTCCATGTGAGTGTTTGTCTTTCTGTGTCGGTCGGCCCCTCCTCGCTCTGCAAACGTCCTTTTTCGCGGTACACCCACGCACTTGCACTCTCTCACCTGCCGGTACTTCTTCAGGTTGGCCAATAGGCTTCCGAGGTGGGCGTTCCCATGGTAACATAACAGGTAAACAGAGGTGGAGATAATGAGCCGGGACGATGCACCAGGACAGAGGACTCACCCAAACACACAGGGCTGGATCCAGAGGGCGGGGTGGGAGATAAGTAGGCCTAAAAAACAGATAGAATAAAACATGAGCTTTTCACGCATTGATGCAGTTATATAAACTTAGAAAATGAAAAGAAAGTCTGTGTCTTATCACTAAATAAAATCAGTTTTTGTTTTGCTTTATGTACCCCATTGTTTGTACAACAAAAAGGGCTTTGACCAATGTTGGATTCAAGTGTCTCTTTAGGAGAATATTAAAAGTGAATAGACATATAATTTAACACCCCAAAAACAGTGTTACGATTTCTTAGTAAGCCCTGAGTAGTGACTGTAGGTGACCTTTAAGAGCACATAGCCACAACAACCCTGGCTGAAATCACCCCCTTTTTTACTCATTCGTACAGACACTCAATAATTTACTCAACAGAGAACCCCAAATTCAGATGTCAGACACTTACTCATCATGATCGTTCTGCAAAATCACTGACAGCTGTAGAGACAATGTTCATTTTTGCATCTGCAAAATGAGGAGCATTGCACTGTGGGATTGTTAACAGAAACGAATGCACATGTCATGGGCACTTCTTTTTTTGTTTTTTTCATTGTGGAGTTTGTGAGGGAAATATTTAGAGAACAAATTTAGACACTGAGAAATCTGACATTGAAATAAAGCAGTGGACAGTGAATGTAGTGCACTATAAGGTAATAAGGTAAGCAAACTGTATGCAGCCTGAAAGGCAAAACTCGGGCTGTGATTCATTAGAAAAGAACATAAGGTGATGACTGAAGGTGACCCCAACACATACGATAACATTTTTATCAGCACTTCTTGGTGACTGGACATTATGAGGACAGTTCGGGGATTTGAAAAAAATGACTTGAAACAAATCGGGGTGGGGGGGTTTGATATCATTATGCAAATGTGCACAAATCTATCTGCTGTGTATTTCCTTTGTTTTCCCTCCACTCTTCACAGCAGATCCACCCCACCCTGCAGCTGTGCAGCAGGTCAGCTCTCCCTCTGTCTTTTCCTTCTGCTTTCTCCCTCCCTGTCTGGCTCCTTGGTTCTCACCATAAAAAAAACTGCCAATCTGGCCGGGAGAAGACATAATTGCCATTATGACTGCTGCGGCCCTGCACATCACACACTGTACTGATTGTTCGGCAGAGGAGGAGGGGGCAAACACTGTCTGCTCTGTGCAGACGCCACACAATATTATCATAGCGTGACTACAGCTCATCCACAGACACACACACACACACACACACACACAGTCTCTATCTCACTCTTTTCAGCCCTGTCAGTCGCCCTGTAATCTTTCCATTAAGCACAGAACAAACATAAGTTTCTATAGGGCTGAAAATCCATACACCACTGCCTTTAAAAAAATCTTTGAACTGTCAAGCCCTAGGTAAACACACACTCATGCAGTGCCACCGCCAATAGGAAATGATAGAAGGACTGAATGGAAAAGCAGTTTGTACAAAGACAGAAACGCCCAATGTGTGTGTGTGTGTGTGTGTGTGTGTGTGTGTGTGTGACACATGGGGCTGAGGTTTTGGGAAAGTTGACCTTATCCCAGTTCCAATTCCACTTCTCCATCTCTGTTTCCAAAAGAGAGAAGGTCACCATTCCCACTAAAAAAAGACTCTGACACTTCAAACAACTCTAGGAAAGAAAAGAAAATCAGGCTTCAGTGAATTGACTATATATACACATTTGATACAAAAACTACCCACATTTCCATGGCAAAGGCTACAAATATCACTGGGTTGTGAAGGCAACTGTGACCGTGTGTAAAGGATATGGGAGCAGCAATTAGTCAGAGGAAATATCCATTCCCACAATGGCTGACTGATGTATAGTGATGGGAAATGTCTTTATCATTGTTCCCAGATTAAGTGGTTGATTCTGCCAGCGGCAGAAAGGCAACGAGCTGAGAGTCCTACCTACCTGAGCGAGCACTAACCACACAACTATAAGCTGGGATGCTCCATGAGGCCTTCAGCGGGATTCTTGTGGAGGGTCTCACAAACAGCATCAAGGTGACTGGAGGTGGTCACCAGACGTTATCGAAGCTCAGCATTCGCCATTTGGTGGATTGTAGCTGAGCAAGCTTGCCACCATTCGCATGTTTGAATGAGACGTTTACAACTTTCTTTCCTTTATTCAGAACATAAATATCAAAAGGCTGGAAGCCAACTTACAGAAGAAAGTTTGAGTGTCAATTAAAAAAAAAAACTATAAAAATGAAAGGTCTAGAAAATAGTGTCCACTTTATTAGGTACACCTGTACAGTCTAATCCAATCCAACATATCCATTCTGTGCCTATGATGTCCATAATTAAATTGACAAAATTAAATCATGTTTTAGCATTGAGGTCATGGCTAGTGGTGATGTCCTCCTGGACTGCATTATATTAAGTTTTTGTTTTTGTTTTTTTTTTTAAATGTTCCCTCCCTCATGTATGTAAATGTGAATAATAAAAAATGAAAAACACCAAGATAATGCAGTCCCATACAACGCCACCTTTAACTATGACCCCATAATTAACCTAACGTTGAATTTATACATTTTGTACAATGTCTTCAAAAACAGAACATTATAAACATCATAAAGGTAGAATTATATTGTTTTTTATTATAGACAGATTTCAAATGCAATTTAGGAGCTTGAAACTTTACATTTGTCTATTAGATATTTATTATAAATCTAATTTTCCACATCATTAAGGTCAGCAGTAATGTCTTGGGTGCCCTGTGATGCAAAAAAAAGTTATAGTTTTTATACCACAAAGATGGCAAACATAGTCATGTGAAACTGTCACAAAGTGGACCCCTCGTGGCCTTCACACACAGACCTACTGTACTGCACAAAGACTATTTGTAATAGTCAACCAAAACCCCATTTAACAGTAAGACATGATTCATTTATGATTTCTTAAAATATACAGGCACATCTTTCATCCTGTAACAGCGGCAGCACAGTAAAGGCATGGATAATATAAAAACTGAAAAGCAATAAGGTCTCTCTCTCTCTCTCTCTCACTCTCTCACACACACACACACACACACACACACACACACACACACACACACACACACACACACACACACACACACACACACACACACACACACACACANACACACACACACACACACACACACACACACACACACACACACACACACACACACACAGCTAAAACCTGATGCATTCTCAACCGTCTCTTTGGTACATGCAATAGCATGCTGCCCATGCTTTTCAGCTATTTGAACAGACAGGAGAAAAACTGTACTAGTTTGACAAGTAAATGCTGTTATGGAGAGCATCAAAGACAGGAAACCGTCACCTTGGAATCCCGTGAAATGAGGTTCTCAAAGGCAGCACTGTTTGTAATGCTGCGTCTTAAAGTTGCCATGCCATCACCGCATATTTTCAGCAGAAGATCCAACTTATATCTGCAGTTGGTCAAACAAGGGAAGTACCAGAGGAATGCAGCTGGTTGTTGTTTCTAACAGAGCATTCAAGGAGGCGACGGTTTAATCTGTTTTCTTGCCGGCAGTCAGCTTGTCAGCGTGGAGAGCGAAGGTCTCGGCCACTATCAGAGGGAAGACTAAAGAGGCATCTGCATACACCTGGGGATGGAAAACAGAGCAGTGTGTCACTTTTCTCCACATTCAACACTCACTACACTGGACTGAATCCAGCCCCTGGTTCTCATATTTATGTTTTGGTCCTCTGATGCCACTCTGTATCCTTGCATCAAACACTGCGCAGACACTGCCGCCTTGAGGCCAAAATGGAGACCACAGCTCCTGGTGAGCAATGATTTTTTATTTTTTTCATCCTAACGGTCGAACATTAAAAGCAAAAAATGATCACAGAAAATTGATGTTTGTCATATTTGACTGGAGGGATGCCATTTGTCATAGATGTTATGCCATGGGAATTTTTAAGGTGCGATATAAGCAGCTGCTGGCATACAACTCCTGCTGTATTTCTGGACCAAATTTGTAGCAGTTTTCAAATCTGTCACAATGCCATAATGCTGTCTCAGAGTCAGAGAGATTAAATACAATTTTTCAACTAAAACACCACCATTAACATTTGATGCAGGTCAATCACCAATAAAGAGCAAGGAAAAATCCACATCTGAAAACACTTGAGGTGCATTATCTAAGGGCTGTAAAACGCATCTGGAAAATATGTGAAATAACTAAGTGAAGCAGCAGAAGGGAAGATATCTCAAAATAAGTTCTAATAAAAGGGTATCTGAGGATATAATTGTAATAAATGGAACATAATGTTGACATTAGTTTTGGTCGGGTCATGGCTAACACTGCTGGGATAAATATCGGTACCTTGACGGGTTTAGCATCTGTCTTGATCTTGCCCCAGGATACAGCCTCATCAGGTCTGGCCCCAGAGTCAGAGCCGTCAAACTCCTGACCCGTATTCACAAACACTGCGTAGTCAGCTCCATTCCTCTGGAAGGAGACAGAGGAAAGACAGAGCAGGTTGTTGTTGTGGCATTAGCTTTGCTCTGCTAACAGTGGCTGTGCTGTAGGAACTCAATATTTGCATGTAAAAACATAAACTGTAAAATAAGTACAGAAAAGTGGCATTGCATGGAAATGCTGACTTAACGTACCTCAAAATGACACCGTTTCTGAGTAAATGCACAGCTACATTCTACCAAAGGCCAACTTAATGTCTCAGAACTTAGCAGGCTTGTACACAAAACCTGATGTGAAGTCATGTATGAGTAATAGAGAGTCAGAAATAAAGATCATGGATGTTCGTTACCATAAGATTGGCATTGGCTATATGATGTTTGACCAGCCCTCCTCCCAGGATGATCATTCCCGTCCTTTTGGCAAACACTGCCAGGCTGTTCAACTTGCGAATATCTGAAATAAAGTGCACATTCATGATATGACCAACGGGTTATGCTGAGACAGCTGTGGTGATCCTGTTCTGTAGCAGCAATGTTGCTTTTACCTTCTACTATGTCCAAAACCAAGCCAGGGTTCCTGTAAGAGTGGAAGTAGATCATGTCGCCCAGAGAGCCGTCTGTCAGAGCAGGACTGAAGACTGGAATGTTATTCTGACACAGAACATAAACAGCACATTTACTAACTGATGTTTGGATAAAAATACACTGTAAGTACCATCTAAACAGAGTAAGTAACGTCTGGAAGCCCGATGAAGCAATTCATAATCTGCATAGACTCACCTTGTATGCCCAGTAGTACACAGAGTCAGTATTATTGATCTCCTTGCCAAGCCGATGAATCATTTTGGAGGGAGTCCAACGTGTGCCCTGAAATAAGAAAGTTCAAAAGGGTTAAAAAAAAGTGAATATTGTATGATTAGAAATACCTTTCTGACTGCACAGCTGTGTTTTTATGAGAGGACATCAAACTAACAGGTTAACAGACAAAAACATGTCCTAATCACTGAGAGACACACACCTCTGTGTTCTGCTCCAACAACATCTGGTCCAGGATGGGCATCAGCCAGTCTTCAAACTTACAGTAGTTGTCATTGGGCACCAGCAGATTCCCTATCCTACATCCAGCAAGACAGAGAAGTGTAAAGATGACAATTTACATTTAATATTTATTACTGATAGCTTTGGACAGAGTTTGAAACTGTTAACTTTCCCCACATGAACACCCGCTCTGATGGGGAGCTGGTGGCACACAGGCACAAGTACATCCAGGCAACCCTTGAAATCACTGGTAAGTGGGAGGCATTTGATTTCCACCAGAGAGGGGATCTTCGTCTCTGTTCAAAATGGGGGGACTGATTCACTTGAGCTCACCATCTGTTTTTCCTAATTGTCCCCTCCGAAGAGAAGCTGTCATGTGATGTACAATTATGATTGCCTCTAAATGGTTGTCTTTTTTGACAGGTCATTTTTTGACAAAACAAACTTTTCAAAAAGCTTGATATTTACTGTCTCAAGAGATGTATTAGTCTCTTGCCTTGCCTCTGAGCAAGGCAGTGCACAAACTGCATCATTCTGAGGATGTGAATGTGAGAGGTGCGTTATATCTGCAGTTGCCAACCTGTTGATGCCCCTCTGGCGGAGATCCTTGCCAGGCAGGCTGAAGTCTCCCAAGTAGGTGTGAGCCAGACACTTGATGAAATCCTCCTCTATGCCTCCAGCTGTGGTTACAATCACATCCACCTAACACAGAGTAACAAGACAGATTCTGGTCCCTGTGTCGATGGAAAATAATGAGAAGTGTATAAATGTGTACCATTTTGTGCTCTGCCAGGTAGCGGATGCTCTCTCTGACTCCGGAGCTAATGAGGTTGGAGGTGTAACCCAAGAAGATGGTGCAGCCCGACTTGCAGGAGGCTTCACCAGACTCTTCACACTCATTTCCTTCATCTGCCTTCACTGGCTCGAGACGCTTCTCTATCTGTGAGTGCCAAGTCATGAGACAACAATGGTCAACACTGCAAATGATCACTGACAGACTGATCATAGGCTACTGAATCTGTGTCACTAAAAAACAACATATTTACCTCTAGTGGTCATTAGGAATGCAGATAGAGTTTGTTTTATGTGCCCAGGTTAAAGAAATTCATCTCTGAGATTTCTGCCTCCTCCCCAATACAAAGGGGGTGAATGAAATCTTGTTTGTATGGCGTCCTGGCAGATGAATGGTTAAGACATATAACGTATAACTGCAACGTTCACTGTTTGACTGCCAACTGAGGGACCTTTGTTGTGAGTTATACCCTTATCCCTCCCACCGTTTTAAAAAAGAAAAGAAAAAATCATTAGAGTGAGGTCTATGGACTTTCCAAAGCAACAAGTACTTTGTTTCTGGAAAGACAACCTTTTTTTAGTGTTGTGGGCCCCACATGTGAGGTACCATTCACCTCCATTGTAATGGGGCAGAGGAAGAAATCTCAAGACACAAGTATCTCAGCTGAGACACATATCTCATCCGCATGGTTATCAAAGGTAAATGACAAACTGTGTTTTTGTACAATAAGCCTCGGTCCAAAGCCATTCCTCTCACCATTTGGTTGATCTCCTGAATGGCCAAGCTCAGCCTGCTGGCCTGGAAGCCCGTGGTGAGGTAGGACTTGAGCACTGCATGCAGATCAATCCCCTGGTTGAAGTCGTAGCCTCTGATCTTTGGCATGTCCTCTGGGAGGTCACAGCTGGGCTTGAGAACGGCCTCCATGGCAACAGATGGGGCGTGGTCTGCCATTTTTTCTGTGAAAAACAAAGAGAATATGTTAGTGGAGTGGTTATCACCAAGGACATGCCCGGTAGAGCACTGATCAAATACCAATGGATGTCATCTCTTCGGTCTGTGGTGACAGGTTGCATCTCTGCTCTCCCTGACATGTACAGAAAAAACCATGACTGAGTTTCCCAGCTGCTGGGGTGCATGTGTCAGAGGGGGGAACAGCTGAAAAAGATCTGCACTAAACATATTAGCCTAGCTTAGATGCACCTGAGTGATTTTTCAAAAACGTCCTGAAGCACAGGCTCTGGCAGATGAGTTTTTGGTAATGATCAAACGACAGGATTCTGATGAGGCGGTGTTAAACGAACTGGTTTTCTTGTCGGGGTTTGGCATATTTCATGAGTAAATAATTGCATAATGGAGCACAACTGTGGCACGCCCATGAACATCAAGTTTAACAACCTGAAGGCAGCTAGGGTGAAGGAGGCAAATCAGCCATTTCTACACTCCAGTGTTTGCATACACAGTGCTTTAAGAAAAGTCTTCATGCCCCTAAGCTTTTATAGCCTTCATTTCAAATAGGTTAAGTTACGCAATAACCAATAATGAAAGAGTGAAAATACGTTTTTGTTTTTGTTTTGTTTTTTTGTTTTTGGCGCCTCCCTGACGGCGAGCTGGTAATGTTGATTGAATGTCTAGCTTCTCCTGTCGGACAATCGCAAGACAGTCCTGTATAACTGGAAACTGGCTGGCTGGCTTGCATAGCTGCCACACAAAGCTTACAGTAACGACTTTGTGGCAATTTACCTGAACATGTAAAACAAGAAAAACGTTTAAGCCCGTTGTCTAGGTGTGGTTCACCACTTAAACGAAGCACATACTGCGTTTACGAGGTGCAGGATAACGTCATTCATAACATGCATGTAATATTAGCTGATGTTAGCTAGGAGACAAGCTAACTGTTAGCTAGTTGAGTCACGATTAAATCACGATTAAACATCAGAAGACAGAGATGAAAACACACCTATTCTTGGAGCGACGTTAGTTGATGGATGTCGTTAAATAGTAATGAACTGTCTCCAGATATGACAACACGTCCATTGAACATGAGCATTTCTGTAAACACCGCATGAATCCCCTACGGCAGGCACGCTGCTGCTACGGAAAGTGCGAAAGGACAAACATGACCAAACGGCAGTTCTGTGCAAAACGCGTTTTTGAACATTTATATACATCAAAACAAAAGGCTGCATAAATGAAATCCTATATCTGTGTCTCCTGTGTAGTTACATTTATAGTCTGCAGTCTATATATTTTTTTATTATATGTAACCAAATTAATGGTTCTATTATTCCATAAAAAGATGTACTTTTTATGAAAAAAAAAAAAAAAAAAACTCAACATATTTTAGCTGAAAGGCAGAAGCCATACCTAAAGGATAGCATAATGCCTTAGTCAATAATCTTTTTATCAGTGGTGGCTGTGAAGTGTGATCTTTGTGACATTTCCAACACTGTGTTCTATGACCTTTCATATCACAGAGCCTTTGAACTGCCCCAACAGTGAATAAAAGGGAGATACAGGTGAGAAAGCAAAGTCGGGCGCTTCTCTGACCAGACTCCTCTGCACAACCAGATGTGACTCTTTGGATCAGGTAAAATACATAATTTCCCGCTGCTACTTCTGGTGTGGGAGAGGCGCATTGAGTCCAGAGAGGGATTTTGCTGAGTCTTTTGCTGAAGGCAATGTCAGGAAAGATGTGCAGCAGCAACAGCGTTGTTCAGGCACAAAAACTGGTGGATCAACTTCGGGTGGAGGCGAGCATTGAGAGAATCAAGGTATGTAAGAATGTGAATAATCTGTGAACTACATGGATGCTAGTTTCATGTCATCATATATTTACTGCACCACTTAAGACCAGTTGTTTGAAGATTTCCATAATAACGAAACACCAAGTGTGCTGACATGCTCTTTGTCTGTGTTGTTAACACCCAATGTCAAATAGTTTTTTAGGGGTTTATTTCAGAATTAAAATGTGTGAACTCCAGTAAAATGCCATCCTGTCCACCTTTATCCCAGATCTCCCTAACAGCAGCAGACTTGGTCCGGTACTGCCAGGACCACAGGCGCAGTGACCCTCTGCTCACCGGCATCGCTGCCTCGTCCAATCCTTTCAAAGACAAGAAGACCTGTGTGCTGCTTTGACGGTCCTGAGCAGAGATGACCAGATGACAGATTGCCATACAGACGACTATCTAAGTGTGCAACCACAGACTTTCTTCTGTCAAATGTGGACCAGATAAGCCTTTTAGTACGGCAATGTGTTTTGTTTCACTTAATTTTGCTCCTTGACGTAACAGTATAATTAATTTCTGTGTCCCTTAAAAAGTCTGATCTCAGCCTTACAGTAGTAAAGAATAACATGGCTAACTTGAGTCATGTCACTTTTTAAGAGTTCAAGTAAACAATTTTTGCAATTTGTAATGATTATAGTTGCTTTGTTCAATCCAGACACTCAGCACAAAGCTGTTCCATCATAACTCCCCACAGGGCAGTGAACAAATCCAGCCAACTTCAGGCACTAGATTTTCAGGCCATTTAATAGACTTTCAATGTGTTTTAATGGATGCATCTGTCAAGTATTGTGCAACTTTATCCGAACAATTAAATGGCTAAACATTATTAAAACAACAAACACACACACACAGAAGGTATATGCAGATATACTTAAAAAAAGATCATATTGATGAGCACTGACGTGTGCATTCAAATAAACAGCTTTACAAATACAATCAGTGTGTCACAGAGAGCTTAAATAATTCAAATATTTCACTGTACATGAGAAGTAACTAATGCTTTGGTACAATGTCAGTTACTGTTATGGATTCAGTCAATTTATGAACGTGTAAATACTATAAATTTGTTTCCACACTGTTTGAACATACAACAAATTAAAGAGGAGAGATGACAATGTAGTGTCTTTGAAAGTTTTGAGAGCTGGCACAAAATGGCAATTCAGTGCATGGAACAAACATTACACATTTCATGTGGTAACATATTTTTTGTGGGCTTTTGGCCAAACTAACAGAAGTTACCTTTTTTAATGTTAAGTACTTGTGGTTTACTCTACAAGCACCTGTTTGCAAGTCTTGCCACAGAGTTCGCAGGCCTTGCTCTTCATTTTCTGGGCCTCCAGACTTCCACACATGCATCCCCTGAGGCTACAGCAAGGATTCCAGCCTCCACACTCAGCTGACAGTTGAAGACAGGTTGAATGTCATAAATGAGAGAGTGGACACACAGAGAGGAAAACGCATTTCAGAATTGAGGATGAGCATGTTAATTACAAATATCTTTAGAAAATGTAGGTAAACCAATTGGTTTTGTATTAACTGCTTTGCACTTCAGCTCAATTTTTTAATGTTTCTGTCATTATTCTGACACTGATTATTTTAATTATCTATATGTTGTACAAAGCACTAACCCCATTGACTCCATCTTGGTGACGCAGTGTGCACAATGTCCTTGGAGGTGCACAAGGGATATGTACCTACAGACAAAAAATTTCAAAGACTGTTCAGTAGCAGAGTTAGCTAAACAGGCAAAGTAAGAAGCAATTTGCCTCATCCTACCTTGACAGTGCGATCAGATGAACAGGTGTAGAGGCTTCCAGGTGACCTGTGGATGCCAGTGATCAGAGCTGTGTGTCCCACATCAAACTGGGACAGGGGTTTTATGGTCCCACCCTGCATGGAGAAGGAGTGGAGCATGCCGCTATTGTCTCCTGCCCATACTTCACAGCCACTGTAGCTCATAGACAGCAGGTAAGAGCTCAGCTAGAAATGGACGGTTTGGTGGGAGTTAGTCTCAGTATACAGGCCAACTGAACATATATGCACACAAACACAAAAACAAATTGCTTGTGTTTGCATGTACCCGGAGTCTCTTCAAGCCTTTGCCTGCCCTGCGGTCATAGACAGCCACAGTGCAGTCTTTACTCCCAGAGATGATGTACTTGTCATCTGCAGCTAGGCACATTACAGCACTTCCATGGAGACGGAGGCTTTTCACCAGGGGTTCAGCAGCTGGGGACAAAATAATGACACATGTCATCCTAAAAAAAAAAAACAAGTGATTTGTCCAAGTGCGTAAGAATCATTTCCGAGTTATGTCAATGTGTCACATTTAAAAAACGAATGACCTTCACTTTCTCTTCATGCACACTCTGCCACTGAACTGAAAGGTGATGTGTACACTCGTCCCCCTCACCTCTGGTGTCATACAAGCTGACCCTCTTGTCAAATGTACCAGCCAGCAGTACATCCGTCTGATAGGACAGGCAGAGCACAGCGGCCCCAGTCCTGATCAGGCCCCTCTCTGCACCACCTGCCTGTAGGTCCCACAGCCTCACTGTGCTGTCAAAGGCCCCTGAGGCCAGCAGAGGTCCCTGAGATGCCAGGCACCAGACCCAGCCCCGATGGGTGCTGAAGTCACCCTGCCTCCCCAATGTGTGCAGTAGTGTGCCACCAGAGCCTGTCTGTAGATCCCACAGTTTAACATTCCAGTCTCTGGAACCTGTGGCACAAACTGCCCCCTCTCCCCCGACGAGGAGGACTGAGTTGACTTGGGCAATATGGCCTGAAGGTAGGGTGATGCACTCCAGTGCTGGGGGTGGGCTAGGACTTCTGGGGGATTGATGTTGCTCCATCTCTACCTCTCTTCCATTACCTATATTCCTGGGGTCTGGCAAGTCCTCTCGGTTATTAAGAGCACCATCTTGGCCTTCATCAGCATCAAACGCCATCCCGTGGTCCCTTTCTTCCATCAGTGCAGCTGCGTCATCCGCAAGTCTCTCTTCCAACGCCTCTCTCAATCCTGCCAGTTGGTCCCCACCTACGATGGGCTGCATTTTACCATCGTCACCTTCCATTGCCACCTCCATTCCTTCATCAACACCATATGCAACCTCCTGAGCAGCCACTCCCACCCCTTCTATTTCATCCTCTCTACCATCTTCCTGTCCTTCTGCAACTAGTTCCCCATCGTGCCTTGCTCTTTCCTGTGGTCTCGCTTGTTCCCTTTCCTCCATATCCTCTTGGGTTTGCCTGGCCACAAGCTGCCCTTGGCCTGTCCAGCAGGTTATCAGCTGCTCCATCTCTAAGCAGGCAGAGGGCCAGTCAAAGTCCTCCCTTGGCCCCACTGGAAAGCCAGCTCGGGATCCAATCAGTCTGTGTGCCCGGAGCTGCCAAGCGGTGCTGTCCTTACCCACATTACTCAATGCATGACAGACCTAAAAGGAGGAGGAGAAACAGATTTGTAAAATGCTTTGTGGTGAAGGAAAAGCATTCACCATTTGTTAAACTGAATGCACACAGTGCGTTTTGATAAGCAGCACTGAAGCTTCACTTCAAAGAAAGGTTGATTTTGGAAATCAGTACCTACTTTAGGCAACAGAAATAAGCAAGAAAATTAGACCTCAAGACATCTTCAAATGAATGTTATGGAAGTGATGGGCCAAAAGTTCTGTGAAGACTAACCTTTGGCAGCACAGTGATGACACACTGAGCAGGAAGGTGCGAGGCAATGTGTGTCACCATCTCCCATGGCAGTGACAACAAGCCACTGGCCTCAGCAGAAGGTGAGGGACTGGCATCAGATGAGGTTGGGTGACCAGCGGGCAGAAGACTGGAAGGAAAATGAAGACCAGTGCAACCTTATTCATTTCATATGCGACATTGTGAGACATGAACAGCCACATAGATGAGGGTGTAGTGAAGTCTTACCCCTGTTGGTCAGAGGTTGGTTCACTGCTCGGAGACTTCACAGGGTCAGGAGATGGTCCATCCAGGCCACCGTGTGTCCCTGCCCCTGCTTCACTCAGGTCTACCCTGGCCTCAGACATCACTGTTTCCCCTCTCAGCACAAGACCACTAACTCATGTTCTGTGAGTCAATGGTACTTATAAACTCTATTCTGTACTTTTCGCTTTTTCAGTAAAGAAAACCTAAAATATTACGGCAGTTAGCTGAACTTCGACAAAACGTTAGCTCCTCGGGGCTTAAATGAGCCTCGGCTACACTGGTAGCATTACAATTCAGAGATGCGTTGCTAAAAGAAAGCTTTAACGTAACCCAAGAAAACAATCCTTTTCTTTTCTGTTTCTCTGGATAGCTAGAGATATCTGCAACAGATGTCAGTAACATGCATGTATTAAAAAAACTACTCGTTGCAGAAAAACAAACGAGTAATGTTACCACAGCAGATCAGTATTGCGTTAGCTTCAAGTAACAGTTACAGCTAACGATATATTATTGTCTACAAACCGCTGGTCTAAAGTCCTCATCTAAGCCACTGTATTGTCACTACAGTCACCACATTAAGACTGAAATATAATGCAGGTATATGATCATAATCATCATTATCACCGTCTTATTCCTCTGTTGCTTCTTCTTCTCCTCCTTTTTCTTCTTCTTCTTCGTTGCTTTTGCGAGTTGATAGCGGTTGGAAACAACTGGCCGGCACATTACCGCCACCTTCGGGATTGGAGTGCGGAACGGATTGATTTCAATGTTAAATTAAATAATTCCTGTTTTCTAAAAATCTGAAAATATCCCTGTACCCTGCATCACCTGAACTCCACCGCAACATTACTGTTATAGCTAATGTCATGTGATTCTTTTAGAGTGCAACTGTAAATGTCTGTCTCTCCTGTTGTTATCTAGGACAGTATAAAAATACATGCTCCATTTCATGTTGTCCACAATGTTCACATCTATTCATAGCATGCATGTTCAGGCACCAAACCTCATCGTTAATATGTCCTTCTCCTTTCTATTTCTATTGCTTCCTCTCATTTCTCTCGTTTTCCTTTGTATGTTGTAGCATCAGCTCTTAAGTGCTCTATCTTACTGTTCCTGCCATTTCTGATTTGATTATACTTGTGGCCTCAGCCTTGCTATATTTTATGACCACAACCAATTAAAATTGTTTGGCTATCACTTACTCTTCTGTCTGACATAGCATTTCATTCTGCAATGATAGATGTGATCCCTACCATAGACACCATATAGTCAGCTCTGTCCCTCTGGAGGGAAGCAAAACAGTGTGTCACTGAATCTGCTGCAAAAGCACCACCACCAAATGCATTTACAAAATAATAACTGCACACCAGTTATTATAGGATTGGGACTCTGACTGCGTTTGCAGGTCATGATGTCCAGTGATAGATGATGCTGAAGCAGTTAAACAGTGGAAAAAGTGCTCGTGTTTTCAGGAGATAGTGAAATGTAAAGTTGAGTATCGTCTGCGTCGCCATGATAACTGATCACGTGCTGGCTGATGATGGAGCCAACCAGCAGCATATGCTGATTAAACAGAACCCAAACCTTGTGAGACTCACACACAGTTCTGTGGTTCAGGTTAACAACAACACACTGCAATGACACCCCATTTAAATGAAGAACTCCCTTCACGTGACCAACTTGGTTTGATGTCCATGAGTATTGCGGGCACCATGGCATCTCCGCCAGCTTCAAACGCCGTGCCTTCAGGCCGACGGTTGACATTTTCCTCGGGAATGCGCTTCATGCGGCTGAACGCTCTCAAAATCAACACCTGATTGTTGCTTCTCACGGCATCTGACAGGCTGTAACATGCCACCAAATACACCTGGGGTGCCAGAACATAACTCTGGGGTAATTTGCTGCTGTACTGCCGTCTGCATGTCTTCAGTGAGACAGTGAAGTACATCAGTATTTAGCTTATATGGAAACCAGTGTCAGGGACATAACATTAATACATAAGAATAATGTACTTGTAAATAAAAATAAATGTACTTCTAAAAGTTTACACCTTCTGAGGTTTACTAAAGCAAGACGAGAACAGCTCTGTGTGGGCCAAATGCTAATCCTTCCTTAGCTTCAAGTTTTATGGTTGGCTGAACTGGAAATTTAGAACTCTGCATTTATCAGTTTATCTGATGGCAGATTTTGCTGGACGATGACAACTTTGATATTCTTTCAGCCTTACAAGGCAGAAAAACTTAAGTTTAAGGCCGTATGATTACCTTAAATTCAAACGTTCTTTATAATGCTCATTTTGGGCCCTACACTGTCAGACTTGGCTGAGCCTTATTGTGGTTTACTTGCAAAGTCAGGCCAGTAAACATGCTGCAAGTTCAACTTGTTTCCAGTTTGACCCCAATAGATCAAGTTTCATGTGATCACACAGAATACAAACATTTCAGCCGACCCAAAGCTTAATAGAAAAAAATTTATTTTTCCCATTCACAAAAATTAAATAAAAAGGGATACATCAGATAACATCCCACCTGCACCACAGTTGAGAAAAAAAAGGTACTACATCAAATTCAACTGCCAGCCTTGATATCAGATTGAAAAAGTTATGAGTTAGTTTTCCACATTCTTCCCAAAGGTATGCACCAAGCACTGACTCTCCTCCAGTCCAACCACAACATCAAATTTGACATAATCAAATGGTCCGCTATAAAACAACGAAAACAAATTATTCTTTAAATAAAAAGAATAAAAAAATGGAAAAAAAAAAAAAAACTTTTAAAGTCCAAAACAATTTGTGCAGTGCAGCACAAAAAATAAATCAAAAATAAAATAAATTAAAAAAAAAAACCTATCACATAAGCATCAAAATAAAAAAACAAAATAAAAGAAAAAACCTGTGGACAACTTGCATTTAAATTTACTTCTGTATATAGCTTAGTGCATCACAACATAGCAAGGAGTGGTAAAGCCTCAACTTTTTACCAGTTTCTTGTGGCACAGGAGTTTCATCCTTCTGAAACACCAATGAATGCTTCACGAGTTAATGCTCTACGAACATCTGTTCAGCCTGTGATCAACGAGTGGAGACTTTATATCTCAATGCTTGCACACATCAGTAACACTTGTGCTACAAAAAAAAAAAAAAAAAAAACTCCATATCACATTGGTTGAGAAACAAAACAAAAAAAAAAAAACATCAACTCTTATTCTATAAAATACATATCTATTGATGTGAGCTGATATTCAGAAAAATGTTACAATCAGGAAGGAATAGATTTTGGTGTTTCTCCATTAGTGACGGTCTTCATCGTAGAAGAAGAGCATCCTGACGATCAAACTGATGTTAACTGGCAGGCAAATGTTGATACTCCCAGTGGCCACATCAGCTCAGGCATGACTAAAACTATGCCCTGGACATAACTTTATTGAAGGGCTGATGCAAAGTTACATCGAAGCAGTACTCGCGTACACACCTTTATCATAAAACACCAACAGCCATACGCATTACAACCGTCCACTATGACAATGTCTAAAAGATGAGGCTGGATTGAGACCACCACTCTCACCTAAGCTAACCAGTGTCAGGGGAGAACTATTCGGACTCGGAGTCAGTGTTTCCCAGGCATATCCTACACAGTATCAACGGGTGAATATATGGCAACAACAGTCACTAGTTTGATCACAAGCTGGAGAAGTACCTTATTAGTCCAGCAGCAAGTTGCATTGCCACTGACAAAGCTCTTATAAGGTTTGGATCCCTCCAAACAGACCTGTTATAAAATGACTAAAAAAAAAAAAAAAAAAAAAGGAGCAAGACTCATTGAAAAGCATGCAATGTTCATGACAAGGAGAAGCCTTGATGGCTCAAACAGCCATCATTTAACAAGAAGCTTTGATGAGAAAAAAATATACACAGATATGGATTGACAGGTGCACTGGGACATGGATCCATAATACTGTAATTAAGAGGTCTCCCTCCTCTTAAATACTATTCAATCCATTTTAGAAGGAGCTACATTATGAAAAAAAAAAAAAAAAAAAAAAAAAAAAAAAAAAAAAAAAAAAAAAACTATCTTAAGAGGCCTCAAGTCTTACTCTAGTCACTTTACCATTGCTTAACATTATCATCATTATGCTTACTTTAGCAAGCCATTAACAGTCCTAAAATCACTTATCAAAAAAAACTATATCTCAAGATCAGTATATTACTGTATGCCTTACATTTGAAATTCTAAATTTCTTAAAAAAAGAAAAGTGCATTTACATCAGTAAGAACCAATTTATTCTTGGTGATGTCTTATCGCTCTCATTAAGTCCATTTTGTAAATACTCTAAAAAACGAAGCAGCAGCAAAAAGGATTCTCAACTTGCCTACAGTATTTGAACTCTTGTTGCAGTGAGTGATTCTCCGAACAATCAGACGTGAGCCGATTCCTGTATCAATCTACCTATAGCTGGTCTTCTCACACGCACACTCACACCCACGCAATTAACCTATAGGGACACTGATAAGACAATATGTATGAATGGGAGGACAAAAGAACCAAGCAGTGACAGCTTCATATTATGGCAGCCTCCCCATACTGACAATTCATGTAATAAATCAAGTGAGCAACAAGACAGACATTCACTCAAACATGCGTCACTTAAGAGGTGATCATATGCCATGCAATAAACCTGGTACTGCGGTGGTAAAACCTTAGAGGACAGACCTACTGCATCTTTTTTTGGCCTCGAATGAGGAGGGAAAAAAAGAAACCTATGATTCAGAGGAATTCAGCAACCATGGGAGGAGGAAGAATATTAAATTCAGCTAAATGTACATGTGAAAAGAGAATAAGACCCATGTATATGCACAAAAAAAAAAGTTTTTTGCAATTTCGCCGTAAAAGGTGCAAAAAATTTGTGCACATTTCCTGCAGTTACATAGTAAAAGCGTCTCGTGTTTTTTTGTCTTGTTTATTTTTTTTGTATAGCCTCTGGCACGAGCCTGTTTAAACACATTTACATGTGCAAGTCATTCTACTGACTACGTGCGTTGTGGTATTTGGAACGGTGGCACCCTATGCTGGTTCAGATAATTCCTTTTTATGTACCTATCTGAAACCCCCTCCCCTCCCAGTCGTCAAATATCTTAACAGAGTAATTCAATCAAGGAAGGGGAGGCCATAGCCAGCCCCTATTTTTGTCCTTGCCTACGTAGGATCCCTGCGGTGTTGTTAGCTAAAGTCACTTTTGAGTGTGTTGGATTTAGTGAGGCGTTTAATCCGAGAGGTATATGTATATCCCAGTTTACCCTCCCACACCCACCACCCTCCTCCCTCCCTCCCTCAGAGACACACAGGGCGTGGGGGAAAAGGGGGCCATCCGCTGAGTGGAGGACCAAGGCCAGTCACATCCCTCCTGCTCCTGTTTCTCCCCACAATCTGGGCAGTGCAATGAGTTCCCCAGTAACCCTCCCCTACATTAACCTGGGGAGAAGGCAAACAGAGGAGCAAAGATTAAAATCACACCATATGAACAAATAGTAAATGTAGAGCTCATATGAATGGTTCAGGGGTTAAAAGGGTGTCGCAGTGTGGGTCAAAAATGGGATTCTGGATCAGAAAATTCATTTGGGAACAAAATGTATCACTGCTTATCAATGAGCTGGGAGTTTCATCATTTCCAGAAAGGCGGTCTGAGAGTAGGTGGTTGCGATGGGTGCTGGACATACCTAACAGGTCGGTGTCCTGTGTTTACCAGGGGGTGGCTGGGTTAGACGCCGTAGCAGGCCGACAGGCGCTCCTTCAACAGAGGAGGAAACTGCTCTGAGAACTGCTGCCAGTTCTCTTCCCCGACCTGGTCCTTGAAGCCATGCAAGATCTTGGGAAAGAAAACAGGAAACTGTCATAGACACCAACAAACCTCTCTACATGAATATTTAAGATAGGAGGGTTAAGAATGAATTTGATGCGTAGTGGCTGACTTGAAGACTTACATCTGTCTTCACAGGAGGCAACAAAGCAACTGACTGTTTGCTAAAACCCTGCCCCCCTTAATTATTGTTGCTACACCTGTAAAGCATCCTATTCCATCCAATGTTGGCTGGTTGCAGGAGCGTAAACCTCTCCAAATCCATTACAGAGCAGAAGAGAGCTGCTAACTTTACGCTATATTTTACGAATTACGATAGCGTCCACCACAGGGTTGTATCAAATAAATCAAAGGCTCATTCATGTGAATGTCTATTGTAGTGTTGTGTAGGGAGGACCGGGTGGAGCAGAGGGACAGATGCCCGCAGACAGCTGCTGAGAGCCGGGGAGCTCTGGAGGAGAGCTTCAAAAAAACCTGTAGATTATTGCTCCAAGTAGAGCCTAAGCAAACAAAAGCAAGCTCTAGCCACACTTCTCAGAGTCAAAAATCATCCGCACCATGAAATCAGATTTCGAATGTCTGATTTGTGATCATCACAGAGTGTGGTGAGCCAGCTAGTTATCTAAAATAACTTAAGGTCCATCCATCAGATCAATGTGTTTGACAAGGTGACAGAGTAAGGCACTCACCTTATAAAACATATCTCTCAAGTCGTCCTTTGGGTTGACCCAGGAGGCCACAGCATCACAGAAGAAAATGAAGTCCTGGACAGGGAGGACTTGTTACTTCAGTGCACAGTGAGGTAGAGCTCCCTCTTCTGTCTAACCCCTTTAGCCCCAACAGCTTTAAAACATATCACCTCACCTGCACCACTCCTGCAGGGTTAACGCCGATCATCACACAGATTCCCCGGAAGGCCGAGTCCTTCTCCTCGTTATCTCTGATGTTCCTCAACGATGTGCACCTGAAAACAAACAGACAAAAGTGGAAAGCACAAATCAAGTCAGGCCTTTAAGGCTACGTTTACACGTAGCAGGGAATTTTGGAAAACGGATATTTTGGCCACTTTGGCCGGAGTTTTTAAAAATGATAGTTTTCCGTGAAAAAAACTCTGTTTGCGTGTAAACGAGAGGCCAAACTGCATGAAAACATATGCGTTTTCCCTACGTGTAAACGCAGCCTAAATGATTCAAGTTTCTCTTTGTACTCATGAGGTCAAATTTAATTCCTCTGCCCCACTTCCTACTTCCAAGAAAGACAATTTCTCCTCTGATATTATTCCTCCTTGATATCAACTGATCAAATATCATGATGATGATAGTGTTTACACATGTGACTCACCATGGTCGAATGAATTGCTGCAGCTGTGGTGCCACTTCTTGGGGACAGACATAACCCAGTCTGCCGATTGTAATGGCTGCACACAGGGAGACAAAACAATTCTCCTTCACTCCCTGATGTGACCATCAGATGCTTTCCAATGCTTCAAACACTTCCCAACTTGTTTTGTGTGTGTGACTGTGTTTGTACCTGTGTTTTCCAGCAGAGTCTTGGGTGTGTTGGGTCTATTGATGATCTCCACCAGATGTGGCAGAACCATGCCCACATATGGCTGCATCTCTGCACCTACAGACACACAGTAGAAAGTAGGCACACCATCAACCATCTGAGTAAAATGGGCCACCTGTTGTGTGGATATGTCATGGTGGCAAATGTCACAATGTCATCATTTTGAATTTGATGCCAATCAGACATGAGACACGGCCTGCCGCCCACTTTAAACCAGTAAGAGGGACACAGAGAGAACCTAAATACAGAAAACTCATGTGTAATATCCAGAACTGAACTACGGCAGATCACCAACGCGACCAGCCATCTTAAGAAGTTTTCAGGGTCTTAAAAAAAAAAACAAAAAAAAAGTGTATCAATTGATTGTATTAATTTACAATTTGATGCACTATTTTTCCCATTTTTAAAATTGGAAAATTAGGGAAACGTTCCAAAGACCAGACTTAATTTGTAGACAAATACAGTTGAGAACGCTTCACTGTATTTACTATGCAACAACGTCAGTATTGATGTATGTTTATATGCTGTTATCGCACACTTACAAAAAAAAAAAAAATCACGTGTTATGTCTTAGTTATTTAGTATTGCTATGTCAACAAGATATTTTGTCTTGTGCCCAAGGCTAAACTATACAACATGTAACTCTCACTGACAGACTAAAGTCATTTTGCTCAGAAAAATGTTGAAATAAACTGCTTTTAACAAATGGAAAGAAGCAGGAGGCAAGTGTCAACATCTGTCGAGGGAAAATATCATTTGATTTTGCACTCTTTGGTCTTAATGATACGCTCACCAGGACAATCTCTTGTTTTGCTGCTGACACTTGTGCCTGAAAGGAGATCACACAGAGTGTCACTGGGTTGACTGGATCATGCGAAATGGCTTGCCAGGCATGCATGCACGCATGCATGCACACACGGACATAATGTTCACACGGTGTGCAAGCATAAGGAGGTTTTTTGGTACTACGGAAGACAAAAGGGGAACAGCACACTGCATGACCTACTTCCACAATCAGGCAAAGTTTGCCTATTGTGCCTATAGTTTGCATATAGTGGTCTGAAAAAGATTTGTACACGTCTACAGCTATAGACAACTGTTCTGCCACGAGTTAAGTGCAGAAAATGATCTGCCAAGTTCCAAGAACCACAATTTACAGCCAAGGGAAAGACAGAGAGACATTTCAGTTCACACAGGCCTGCAGATCAAATGAAGTCAAGTCAGTTTGATTTATATGGGCCAGAATCACAAATGGTCCCAGTGGGCTTCAAAAATGGCTTCACTTAGCCTGGGGTTAAGTGTAGTGCAAAAATCTTAAGAGGTTTCAGAAAAAAAAGAAGTAGTAGTGTGCCAAATGAAACTCAGTGTGGGAACATTTCCTCCAAAAAGTTCACAAAGTCAAATGGAAATTGTGTGATGTTGTTCTCCAGCTCAGCAGTAGTACTTGACCTGTTCTGTACCACATTAAGAATACGCACCCTGTGAAAAAGCTCACTGTAGGCTGGGAGGACATGCTCACTGGTCCGAAGCCATCACCTAACTTGGTGTGCCGAATGACTGAGAGCGATATGAGAGCTACTGATGCTGTGACTAAACGCATCCAAAGACATGGGAATAAGAAGGATAAGCTGAAAGTTGAGCCAACCACAGCAGATCAGCTCGCTCTGCCCACCAACCGCTGGCAAGCTTAACTTCTAAACAGAAATATTTCTGTAAATTTTGATGACAAAATACAAATGTGTGTAGACTGTAAAACATCAGTTTGTATTCTTTACTCTGAATCACACACAAGCTTCCATGCATGTAAATCTACATGTGAGCACTCAACTGTGTCACTTCAAGCAGCATGAGGTACGCAACATCTGGATCAGAGAATATTAGGAACAAAATGTATCATTTTGTGTCAATGAGCTGGGTGTTTCATCATATCCAGATACTGGGCACTCATTTTCAGTAAACGCAAACCATTTGTTAAAAAGACAAAAAAAAAAAAAACTCACCCATTTGCATGGAGATCTCTCCAATTGCCCATGTGGCATTGTTACACACCGAAATAAACTCTGGGTTCAGGTTGAGCCCCAGGATGGGCATGAACTCAGCTGTAGGAGGACACGGACACACGCATGCTGTCATTTGTTGTCACTTAACACATAAACATAATTCCTTTACAACATGCTGTCTGTAATGGCCCCTCAACCCTCTATGGCTACAACAGGCATCACAACCAGCCAATGCTGCTGGGTGCTACCTGATATCCAGGGAGCAGAGGACAGGTGATGTACTGAGTTACTCAGTGTTCAGACACTCACCAATGCAGGGCTTAACATGGAGGAAGCATGCCTTGGTTAGATCTCCCAGCAGAGCAAAGGAGCTTTGTCTCACCTCAGGCATTGTATCCTGCAACACAAACCACACACACACACCTTAGTGTTATACTTGTATGATAAGAAAAGGACACATCCATAAAAATATAGAATACTACAAAACACACTCCCTCATACCTGCATGCACTGGAAAAGCAGAGTCATGATGTTAGAGCGGGCCACTAGCTGCTCCACATGACCTCCTAAACCCTCAGCCAGGCCGCTCAGCAGATCCAAGGCCACAATCATAAAGTCCTTGTCAGGAGCCTCATACTGGTCTGGATGCTGGTTGTACATCTGTATCAAATAGAACAGAGTTTCGGTGTCTTGTCGTTAATCTGAAGAAAGATCACCAAGTACACAACATTTATTTTGCGTGTGTTTGTGTTCTCACCATAGCCTGAGCTAATGTCTTCTGGACGAGTGTGACGCAGCGCTGGTAGACAGGCTCACAGTAAGGCAGGAACCCACTCTGCAGGGCAGTGGCGACTGACGACAGACACTGGAAGAAACACAAAGACACACGCAGTTTGTTGACTGTCCAATACATTTCAGGGGGTAGAGGACGACTGAGCCCTCTGTCATCAACCCACGCACGCAGGTTAACTTGCATGTGAGCACTCAACTATGCCACCTAAAGCAGCATACAGTCTGCAATATCTGGATCAGAAAATATTAGGAACAAAATGTATCATTTTGTGTCAATGAGCTGGGTGTTTCATCATATCCAGATACCTGGCACAGACACCTGTCAGGCAACTATTGCTTTAAAAATCAATTTCTCACCTCTAGTAATGGGAAGAGATCCTTGTCTTCGTCCTTCAGCTCGTTCCACTTAGCAATAAGGGGGGGCATTAACTTCTGAATGTACTCCTGAGAAACCATATAAATTGATATGATCAGGGTGTTCCCCTCACTTTGTAAACCTAAGCTTTAAACACACAAAAATGTATTTTTCCTTGCCGAGTTAGAAGATCAATATCAATCTAATATGTTTGTTCAATATGAGCCTAGACTGGCTGGTCTATAACTTATCAGCTTTGTAACTTGTTTGTTTAATCTGCACACTGAAGTAGAAAACAAAAGGCACTGGTATCAATCTTCTCATCAAGAAAGTAAATTCTGTCCGTAAACAATTAAGCCTATCTTATCAGGAGGGAAAAAAAAAAAAAAACACTCTCCCTGTCCATGTCACCTTTCATATGGTGAAAAACAGTACGTGCACAGGTCTTACTGTCATGGCACTTACAGGCTGATTAAGATGGTGACCCACTGAGTCTGCCAGAGTCCCGATGGCATCATAGAGAATGAGGAGATTCTTGTGCTGGTACTTCCCAAAGGCAAACACCAGCGTGTCCAGAATAAAGCTCAGGTAGGGCACCAGCTCTGTGCATGCCTCCTCCTCCAGGGTGGCAAACGCACTAAGAAAAAACAAGATGGAGGACACGTAAATATTTAATCTGTGTCGTAGTTTATATTGTTCTAACAATCTAGGAACGATACATACAAGCTGTGGATCAGAAACAATATGGGAACAAAGTGTATCATTGTTAATCAATGAGCTGGGATTGTCATCATATCCACATGACTGACACAAAAAGCGCGACGCTGCTCACCTGCAGGCGGCCTCCTGTACCTTCTTGTTGCCATCTAGGATGCGCTTCAGGAGCTCAGTCATAAGGGGTTTGAGGTAGGAGTCGGGGGGCTGGGAGACCACCCAATGTGCATAGCGACTCAGGGTCCAGCAGGCAATTGAGCGCACCAGGGCCTTTTTGTCACATAGACACTGGATGAGGTGAGGGATCAGCTCCGGCAGGTAGGGCACCATGCCCTGCATGCAGCCTGAGGCACGGAGAGACAAGCCAATAGGAAAACCAAAATCAGTGGGCATGAGAGAAAAACACGTAGCAAAAGAGCTTTGGTGAGTCTGGATCAGAAAATATAGGAACTGTTAGTATCATTGTCCAGGGTTTGGGTCGTCGGGGCCCCCACCCACGACTGCCATCCATAACAAATAGCACCAGACCCTTCTGATCCTTCCTGCGGGTGGTGGGCCTACGGGAAGGCGGGCCCATGTCGCCCCTTTGGGCTGCGCCCGGCTGGGTCCCGTGAGCAAAGACCCGGCCACCAGGCACTCGCCTGCGAGCCCAAACCCCAGGCCTGGCTCCAGGGTGGGGCCCCGGTGACATCAATCCGGGCGACGTACACTTCCTTGATTGCTTCTTCATAGGGGCTTTCGAACTGCTCTTAGTCCCCGAGGAAGACCCAGGACACGCCGGAGTGACTATGTCACTCGGCTGGCCTGGGGACACCTCGGGATCCCCCCGGAAGAGCTAGAGGAAGTGTCCGGGGAGAGGGAAGTTTGGGCGTCCCTGCTCAGACTGCTGCCCCCGCGACCCGGCCCCGGATGAAGCGAAGAAGATGGATGGATGGATGGATGGATGGATGGATGGATGGATGGATGGATGGATGGATGGAGTATCATTGTATATCAATGAGCTGGGTGTTTCATCATTTCCAGATACAAGGTCAACTACTTAATTCTGAGAGGAAAGAAATATGAAGGCTCTAAATGACCTCTCACTGCCAAAACGTCTGTACTGAGCCTCTGGCTTCATCCTAGTGGGTTTATTTCTAAAGAGAAGTTCCACTAACAAGGATGAGATACAGCTAACTTGTAGCATCTCTAATAACAAATGGCTAATTTCTGTGAGCATGCCAGTCCATTGAGTCTTACCCTCAGCTATGGCCCCCAACACCAGGATGCCAGACTCCTTGATGACCCAGTCCGGATGGAAGAGCAGGCCTTTGAGGAGCGGCAGGAGGTGTGGCAGCAGCTCGTCACGGAACACGTTGGCCAGGACGTCCAGTGCTGCAGCTGAACACTTTCCTACATCAAAAAAAGAAGAGCTCAACTACAGTCTCTGCCCCCCCTACAAACCCCCACCCACCCCCTTGTTTTACAGGTGACCTGACAGCAGAAGAGCTTTCCAAAACAGGTTTCCACTCCTGTATTTTCAGTATTAAACCGATGACACGTTTTGGGAGATGAATAACAAACAAATCAGTTATGAAATAACAGCATTCGTAACTGCATTTCTCCAACACTTACGCAAGTTCCAGTCAGACAGTGTGTCATCATCATCGTCATCATCATCTTCAATGTCCTCCCCCTCCTCGCCCTCCCCTCCTTCATGCTGCAAGGTGACCGTGCGTGACTTGTGGAAACGGGGCTTGATGTCCTGATCGCTGTCTGGAACTGCCTCATCCTCTTCTACATCACCCTGGACAGACACACACATTTTACTTCAGTTATATAAACATATGAACTTTTTAAAGACATGGGGATACTTTTCTGAATGAGTAGTTATTGTAAAACATCACAAGATCAAAGAGAGCTCACCTTTAATAGTATGATGTCTATCTCTGAATACTTCATCCCATTTACCAAGATAGGTATGAGCCTATATTAATGTGGAGAGGAGGAGGAGACTTGCTTAGTGGAACAGCCAGTCTCATGTACAAGCTGATAATAAAGTGGTTGATTCTGTATTAAATCAACTAACTCATGAACAAATCTTTCAGACTATTTATATTTTTAAAAATGCAAGGATTTAATATATTGACAGTGATTCATGCTGATAGTTTGTGCCATCTTGCATCACCAACACAGAGCACACATTACATTAAGACAGGCTACTCACTGCACCAGGTGTCCAGACAGCATCTCCTTACAGATAGGTTGCTCTGCTAAAGTCAGCCAAAACTCGCAGGCCTCCAGAGCCACATTCTCATCGGGGTCCTGGGTTCTCTGCAGCATGTACTGCAGGAGAGGAGAAAAAAAAATTATTCAAGATATGAAGCATCAGCTGACAAAATATCAGTATATATCTGAAAATATAGGGACTACAGGTCTCAATGAGCTGGGTGTTTCGTCAGTATGGAGTAAAATATGAGTGTGGTCTAAATGGTTTCCCACATCTAACTACATGGGTGTACAGGGAGTCCCTCAGCTGATTGGGCGATCGCCCAACTCTTACCTGGATGATGCTGTGCATGTGGGGGATGAGGCGGTCAATGCGGACTTCCAGTAACATGACCAGAGCTCGGCACACGTTCTTCCGAACCTCAGAGTCCTCATCTGCTGCCAGCGCAAACAGGCTCTAGTAGGGGAGAGACAAAATAACACAAAGATGATTTTTACGCACACACACACACACAAAAAATCTGGATTGGGGTGAACAAGAAAATGGGTGGACAAAGGCAAATGTCAAAAAAAAGGGGGAATGACAGACAACTTTCTCTGGTCTCCTATTCATACACAGACATACACATACCTCTATGAAGGTGTCAATGTTGTCCATTAGAGCCTGGGCTCTGCCAATGATGAACTGGTTCACACAGGCTATGGCATGAGATCTACAAGGACAACAGGAACATATTAATAAGACAACCAGGGAAGTGAATTAGTGTTAAATATAAGATGTATGTGATCTATGTATGTATGTATGTATGTATGTATGTATGTATGTATGTATGTATGTATGTATGTATGTATGTATGTATGTATGTGTGTGTGTGTGTGTGTGTGCATGTGTGCGCATATATGTATGTATGTATATATATATATAAACACCATGTAAGTTTCTGAATTATTCTGTTATGCATTTGGTGTTTCTAAGAAAAATTGCTTCTTTACAAGGTACATCTAAGAACAATACTGTAGCGAGAAGGGTTTTAATTGAATCTTATTAGTTATGAATGTAACTCTATAATTAAGTTGTATGTGTGGGTAGAGTGACTATGAGGATCAAGACAGTATGAATACCAACACCTTCACGCACAGATGCTGATGATATACAACGAGATGTGAGTTTCTCTCCTGTACCTAATCTTGGGGCTGCAGTGCTTGAAGAACTGAAGAAATTTGGGAATCATAATGTTGAGGGGTCTGTTCAGAGCATCACTGTCCAGC
Organism: Chaetodon trifasciatus; assembly: GCA_037975065.1. Classification (NCBI taxonomy): domain Eukaryota; kingdom Metazoa; phylum Chordata; class Actinopteri; order Chaetodontiformes; family Chaetodontidae; genus Chaetodon; species Chaetodon trifasciatus. The sequence continues at coordinate 1,712,243 of JBBMOE010000066.1, read as the reverse complement.
AGCTCCGACGAGTCCTCGCAGATTTTCTGCAGTGCTCCAAACGAGCCCTGAGACACGGACATACACAAAGAGGCTGTCAAATCAAAACGCAAACGTACAGGGACACAGAGGAGAGAATGAGACTGCATCAGAAAATACAACCCAAGCAAAAGAGCTGAATGCATTGTGACTTTATGTGTCAATATGATAGAAAACATTAGCTTTTGGATGTTGGAAGCTCAGCACATCCATGTTAAACCCACAGAGGTACTTCAGCAGGAATGTACAAACTCTGCTTGATTGACATTTCCCTGACCCTGTTAGCTTTTTTGGATGTACCATGGTGGGACAAATTATACCTTCAACATTTTTTCTGAACCTGAACCCGTGTTATTCTCTGCACGGCTATGCCCACATTCACACCTGTGTGGGCGTGTAGGGCTTTAAAGAGAAGTGACAGCCCTGCGGCTTTCATAGTTTAAAAAACAAATAAGGGCAGAGAGGGATGAGTGCAGACCTCGCAGGTGTTGTAGTCCTCTGAGTTCAGTAAGTTGCAAAGCTGGGGCAGCAACTCAGGCCACGTCTGTAGCTCTCCCTTGGAGGCGATAGTAGTGATCAGGATGCCTGGAGGACCAAGAGATTATAGACTTCAGACAGTGATTTATAGTTGACAGAACCGTGAGCAGCTGCCTCTGCAGCAGCTCTGGATCAGACAGTATGAATACGAATACCTTCACTGACACTCAGGTGATTTTATGCATCATCTCCAGAGGGTAACAGAAGGAAAGTGGGGGGTGGTAGGTGTGTTTACTGGGTGTGTGGATGAAAAGCAATCCCACAAAAATAACTGGTGATGGAGAACAGCATTTACTCCACACCAACACGAACTCACCAATGGTGGCACGGATGAGCGGCGAGGGGTCGCCAATGTTGTTGAGACATTCCTGCTTGATGAAGTCAGCAACAGTTGGGGGGAAGTTCTGGTAGTGGGCCTTAACATTGTTCTTCAGTATCAGACCGCTAAGTGAGCGAGTCGGCTCGTCTGAGGAGGTGAAGAGAAAAGAAGAAAGGTGAGAAAAAAAAAATCATTCTGACAACTGGTCAACAAATAATGTCATTGTCAGTGTAATTGTTAGGATATTGGACAAGGATGAACAAAACTCTAAGTCTTTTTTGGTATTCAAATGTATCCTGATAACCAGTAGATGCACAAATCCAACTCTTTGCTGTCCAGATACCAGTTCAACAGATCTGACAGATCTTGGTGACACCCTTCCCCTGACACAGTCAATTATGACAAACAGTATATTTGGCTTTTAAGTGTATGGGGAGTAATTTTTGTGGCTCACTGACCTCGGTGGGTTATATACGGATGAGAGAGGAAAAACACCTGGCGACTCACCTTCAGTTTTAAGTCGTGTGAGGACAAAGATGAGATAGTTGTTGAAGTCAGGGAACTGGTTGAGTTGTTCAAGTTTCTAGCATGGCGGTTAAGGACCATTTCACTTTAAGATCCAAACTAGGCAACCAACCACTGATCTCCATGCTAAGTGATGTGTTTGATAACTATTTCACTAATCAAAAAAAAAAATTCTGTGTAGAAGTACAGTTAATGATATGAGGAGATTTCAAAGCCTGCAATAAAAATGCATTATGTGTTATTGTATAGTTGGAAAAGAAGCTGACTCTAGTGTCAAATAACGAAACTTGTTACCAGTACATGAATAACTGCACACCTCTTCCACTCTAGGCAACAACAAAAAATCCTCTACTTGATAACATGGCAGTAAGAAAAATAAAGATGGTACACGTCAAAATTCCTTTTGAATCTGGCACGAGCATAACATCATGTATGTCATTAGAGAGGTACAATTTAGTAAAACAGAATATGCTAGCTTTACTACGTACACCCTACAATTACACTGCAGTAGGATACTTGTTGGACAGCTCTCTGTGTGACTGTGTTTGGTGACTGTGAGTCTTTGAGCAGCTGGAGGACCTGCTGAAGTCCCTGCTCATCTGGCTGCCACTCCATCCTGAAAAACACACAAAAATGAATCCTCAAATAAATTTTGTACTATACAGTAATCTTGCGTAATCTTATATTTTCCACAGATTACTGAGTAGAATAAAAGCAGGTGGTCTCTGGATCAGACAGTATGAATACAAACACCATCACTGTTAGTCAGATGTTTTCAATGCATCATCTCCAAAGTCCACATGCATGAGTATGATCACGAAAGGATGCGATTTATGTACAGAGCACAATATGAAGCTCATCTGGGTGAAGTACAATCTTCTACACTACACAGATTCCTAATGCAAATCAAACTCTTCAACTCATCTGCAGAACGTCTGTACAAGCAGACTTCATACCCAAGTCTTACATCTAATATTACCTTGCATCATTAGATTTCAGTTAAAGTCTACGGTATCTTCAGGTAAAGATTATTTGGTGGTGGCCAACCAGTCACTGCAAAACACTGGTAAAAGAGGCCCTGATTAATAGTTTGAAAAGTTTGATTAAACAACTTGTGTGGTACTCTTATTTCTTATCTAATTGACCCATTGAGGAAGAAGAGGAAGCAGCCAATGGGTTTATGCAGGAAACTGAAGGTGCACATGGTGAAGGTTCAAGGTGGACGGCCCCCACGAGAGTTGGGTATTGGGTATGAGGTAATTTGAGGGGGGAGAGAGACACGCAGCAGCAGTTGGCCTCAGAATCCCAGCATGCCAGCACCTAAAATTGTGATTGGAAATCGGCTTGGGCACAAAAACGAGGACATTAGACAACACGACCAGCTAAAATCTCTGTGACCCGGCTTAACCGCTCCAAGTTAATCCTCCCCCCACCCCCACGCCACCCGGTCCGTCGGTCTAAATTACAGAAATGCTTAGTATCTCCATAATTTTCGTTCAAATTTCAACACCCGGGCGCGATGCTCGCAATTTACCCGACGGGGAGTATTCAGCCGTGGCTGATTGGAGTGTGTCAAAAGTTGTCCGGGAATAAGTTAGCGATGTAGCAGGGCCGCCTTTCCCGGTTCCAAGCTAGCAATCCGTGTGCTTCATCTTTATTAACGTTAGTTCCATCTAACTGAACTGGTTAGTTTACTACCATGATAAAGTTATTTATCGAGTTACCTACAGGTTTGTTCCGCACCATTTAAAATGTGTATTTACAGTTGACCTGATACTACCAAAAGTTGCCCTTTTTGCACAGGCCTGGTCGACAAGGTAGTTCCAGGCTGGGTGGTCACAATGTGCCCGGCGTAAAAGTAACGTTAGTCAAATATCGCCATCTGCTATCCCAAGAGGGCACTGTACCAACCTATCCATTTAGGAAAAATCGAATATCAGATTGAACATGTCACGTCACGGTTAACACAACGCTGGCAGCCAATATTTGGTACAAACTTGGTGAACACGTTTTGCAAGCTGGCGTTAGCCGCTAAGACCTCTGAGCATAGTCTCACTAACGGTAATGCTAATGCTACTAGCCACGCTAGTAACTAACACTTGCTTTTGATATTCGATTTATCAGAGCACCTTACCCGATGTGACCGTGTGATCGATGGAATATGTCTCGAATGTTTGTCAAAGTATAAAGCGTACCAATATTATACGTACAATATTGACTTGAAAGTTGATTATCAGTACTAGGCCGCTCTCCTCCCGTGCTTCGTAGCGGTTCTTCTTGTTCAAATGAGCACGCCGACTGAAATTGGCCTATGGCGGCTTCCGTTTAGTACACATTTTGCAACTACGCGAGAAAACAGGAACGCCGTTGTTTTTTTCCGTCAAAGTATTCAAAATTATTGTTAATAATTAAATGCATAATTAACTATGTAGTAGGACTACAAACACCAAGTGAATAAGAATGGTAATAGTAATGTTACATAAAATAAACACCTTAGTAAATCATGAAAATACCGACACTATGTTTGTGGGTTTTGATCATTTCATATTCTAACACTCCAACGCACCAAAATAAATTGTTATGATAACATGTATCCTAAAAATTCGTAAGATAATTAATTAAAAACATTCAATTTTTGAGCCATTCCTTTTATTTTTGTCGAAATTGTAAAGTTCATAATGTAGTTAACAGGTCTTAAGGTGCTCTAATTATTTGGTAGGGTGTACAGCAGATCTTTAGTAAGAGTGTTTCCTATAAATCAAGTGTTTCTAGTAAAGAATTCAACGTACACCTTCACTATCTCACACTGTTGTGCTGTTCTATATGTGTGACATGCTGTTGGATAAGGAATACAGGTTGTGTACTGTGGCTTTATGTGTTTTATTAGTAAGTGTAATACTTTAATATAACAGCTGTCTGATGAATGGAAAGTGTGCTGATACATACTGCATTATATTCCATCAGCATGGCTGTGCTGTCATTTAAGTGAACTGAATTGAAGAAGTTTAAACTCTGCAGCCAGAGTCTTATTTATTCAATCACTTACGGCAGTTGTTCGTATGTCAAATGTACTATTTCCTATTAAAAAGGTTTTAGGTGCAGCAATGTAAATAAAAAATTATGGATGTGGATAATTTGCCTACGTTATGTTAGTGCTATGCTAACATTTACATTCAGTGGGTTCAAAACAGCAAGAGTTTGAGCTTTGTAGTTTTTAAATCAATTTACAGGATGTAGGGGCATTTCTGATTTACAGATATACACATTCACAAGCTCATTTAGTAGTTAATATATACAAACTATATGCTTCTAACATTCGACACAGACTTTGTATTTTGTTTCCTCAAATGCTAATACATAATCATGTATATGAGCACATGCTATCACATTAGTGACATAATCCCAAACTCTGCTACTTTATACTAGGGCTTGAGAAATTAAATTAACTGCAAATTGTCAGTTTGTCTGTGCATTTGTGTTACTTTTCCCTCTTAAAATACTTTTCTTGGCTCATATTCTCAAAACCAGACAAAACACAAGACAGAAATACACCTGAGTACACCTGAGCTCTAACTGAAATGGGAAAAGTGAACACCATATGGAACAAAAAACAAATGTACCCAAACAAAATACCAGAATAAACAAATGTGAATGGTGGCAGCTAGGGTAGAGGTAGAGGGATTGGCTGACTGTCATTGCCTTTGGTATTAATGTCTCCAATGACGTTCATATTCAGGGTCTTGCAGAGAAAGGCTACAGAAGTCTGTCCAGACAGTCAGCGCCTTCTCTGCACATTTAAGAAATTACAACACACATCTGAGAATGTCCACGAACAGCGTGGAGACATCATGAAACTTCCAGTATTTCTGAAGCAGTGGGCATGAAGTGCTTTTCGTAACCTGACGTGCACTGTTCTTCCTCTGATGAGCTCCAACAATCTTTTCTGTCCTCCTCTTCCCTGTCCCTCTCCTCATCTGAGTCAACCATTTTACTGTATGCCTCTCTTCCACATCTGAAGTCTGTCCTGTGACACTCCTCTGAGACCGCATCCTGCCTCTGATCATCTTGGCAGTCCATGTATGAGCTCCTATCTCCAACCACTGGCCTAGTTAATCCGTCGACGTCTGAGGCTTTCTGTTGGGAGGACTTAGATGCCCGGGTCTCAACTTGCACAACCTCCAACAGAGAGATCTTAGGATGTGGCTCATGGATAGGAATGCAGATCCACGCCATGGGGTCATTAATCTACAGGGAATCACACACAGACAGTGTGTGATAGTGACATTAGCAAGCATATAGCCATAAATGGGATTAGTAATTACCAGTGGAATAGCAAAATAATGCCATTTACCAGGTTTAATAATCAATGTAAAAACCATTCAGAGATTAGAATGCAGTTCACAGAAGACAAAGACCTGTCATTCGGTCAGACTCTCACCTGGTGCTTCATCTCTCTGAAAATGCAGCTATTGCGAGGATCTGGCACTTTGTCAGAGAAACATGGGACCACCAGCAGACACACTTTTCCTAGACAAGCACTGGCAGTGACACAAGAGCAAAAAAAAAACATAAGACATCATAATCTTAATGATCAGTTATTAAAAAAGTGTAACAATTTATTCTTCACTTCAATGTTAACATCAACATTTTTTGAAAGTCAACGTATAGACCAAAAAGAGGAAAATAATTGTGATATACCACTCCTATAGATCAGACTGAGAGAGGATAATAGAGCTTCAGAAACACAATATAAGTCAAAGTGAAGCTGTTTAAGATGATTGTCTCACCTGACCAAAACAATGAGAACACATATTACCAACACACAAATTACAACCAGGACTCTGAAGTATACTGGAAGAGAAAGAGACAGAGAAATGGCATGAGAGAGACAAACCAATTTATCCAGCCATATGATCAATTCAAATTAAACAGGAAAAGTGTGATAGGCTACCAGAATATTCATCATCCTTTGTTTTGAACATTATGTTGACGTTTTCTCCAGGCCCGGCTGCAGTCACAGCTGTTACCCACACCTCATAGTCCTGTCCTGGACTGAGATGCGACAACTGAATCGTCTTATTTTCATGCTGTGGAGATGCACTCACGTTGTACACTAGAAGAGACAAATTGTATGGAATGAGATTAAGCATGTTAAGGTTTGAGTGTCTTTGGAGTGTCCTATGTGTCCTTTACTAACTATTACCACTGTATTATATGTTGCTGATCTTTACCTTTCTGTTTGTTTACTCCTATCTGGTAGTAGAGGATCACCCCACGCTGCTGGGAGAGTGGAGCAGGCTTCCAAAGCAGGGTGACATTAGTGGCAGCAAGGGAAATCACCTTAAATAATGTCACTCTGGGGGGGGCTGAAAAGTGATTGAGATTGGGACATGAGGATTACAAGTTTATCTTCCATTTAATATGAGGAGATGAGAAGTTAAAATTAGCCAAGGAAGTAAAAAAAACTGGCCCAGGAACAATGCACAAATACTTACTTCCTTCAAGAGAATATCCTGTAACTGTTGAAAGGTGAAGGACTTCCCTGCTGTGCGATACTGTGAACAGCGACACTTGAAAGGGTGTGTACTTTTCGAATCGACCTGTAGGTGGAGACACACATCAGAATAAAACAGCCATTTTGAAAACAGCCAACACAAGTCCAGCTACAAAAGTTAAAGTCCTTGCAATCTTTAAAAGCTCTGTATTCAGGTTGAAAATGTATGTCACTGATAATCACTGAATGACAATTTCCTTTAATGAATGTTCTCTAACACTTTCTGAGGCTGCTCCCTTAAATGTTTGAAAATTTGAAGCAGTGCCTTTTATAAGTAATCTTTCCTAATGACTGCATCTCTGGCAATGCTATCAAAGTATCCAAATCAAACAGACCTTCAAAAAATGCTGTTGTCTGGTTTTTGGTCACTTTGACCCAATCAAATCCTTGCCCTGGAAGAGATCCTGCGTGTTTGTATTGCACCACATATTCCTTCAGGTTGTCAGAGGACTGAGAGGGCGGATTCCAGGACACAGTGAGGTTCTCTTCATTCATCTTGAGGCGTAAAGCTTGCTCATTTTTCTCTTTACCTTAGCAAGAGATGAATGCTTTGTTAGTTGCGCTGAACCATGGGAAAAGTAGAAATACAAATGAAGGAAATAGAGAGTAAGAACATACAAAGATATATTTACTGCACCATTTTTCAGCAAGAACAACCCCTTAACTGTAACTTTTTTCTTGTAGCTCTCCATATGACAGTCTGGGAAGACAATACCTGATACTGGCATAGCGAGGTAAGAAGGTACTGTGGCACCATGAGCATTGTAGGCTGAAACGCTGACTGATGACGCATCCTTTAGAGAGGAAGTGAAGTGGCATTGCCTCTTATCACACACTAACTGGCCCTTTGACTCAGCTGTGGACGCGTTCACTAACACTACAGTGCTGTTATTGTAAGACAGTTTGACTTCATATCCCAGAATGCGACCACAAGCCTGAAATGTAGGAAGGTTCTGGATGGGATGAAGAGAAGGAGAGGATAGCAATGGGGTGAGTTTGTGTAAAGTGAGACACTGGTTCATTATTTCAACCAGAGAATTATGACTGTGCGTAATTTGTTTTACTTACCTTCCAGGTCAGAACACAGTCAGAGCTTGCAGGGAATATCCCACAATCCCTCCATACATCCAACTCTCCAACAGGGGCTGAACAAGAGAGGGAAAAGGAGCAAGAAGGACAGAAAACCAGAGTCATAATGGTAAAATCGGAATGACAGGGTTGTGTAACTCAGTGGTTCATAGTTTTAGCAGAAGAAATAGCTATTTTGACTAGAGTGAGAGACAACAGAGCAGAGTTACTGTCACCTTACTAAGATTATAGAGTGAAAAACTGAATTGTGGTCATGTCAACTTGAAGGAATTTCTAAACATTTTGGAAATTATAGTTATTTGCTTCCTTGTTGAGGTATAAATGACAGGATTAATAACACTTTTAAGTCTGTAGAGTAAGCTAAACTGGATAGTTTAGCTTAGTACAAATATTGTAAACAGGGGGAAACAGCTATGCCTGTCCATAAAACTATTAACATTTATTAGCCTTTTCAATGGCCTTTTCAATACTAAACTTGGAGACCACATCACAAATGAGGGCTCACTTCTCTCTGTGCCTTGTATTCTGTGGATTGGACTCCAGTCACTCCTCAAGGTTGTGCCACAAGCACAGCGAACTTGAAGTTCATAGGCTGTGCAGGGCTTGGGGCTGTTGAGTTCATAGCTGCCATAGAATCCGCCCTCCTCCTGTGCAGATAGGAAAACAAAATGAGCTTTAGCATGAGCATGTATTCAGTTGATAAGTCTTTAGTCAAACAACAATTTCCATCTTTTCTTGCAAGATTATCTTTGAGTTGCTTTCATGACATTAATTAATTCATTTATTATTTCAGCACCACTGTCTCCTCATTCTCAACATACTCCATTGCACAGTAGACTATGGTTATAACAAACTGAACTGAACATTAGACTATGTTGAGAGGAAATAAAGGAAAGTAGTGGATGACAAAACCTAAGACAAAGACACCTCCTTCCATGTGGAGTCTGCCTCAGCCCGATGTCGAACATCACAGTGTCCCATAGAGAGCAGCAGCTGATCACAGCTGAATTTCCAGTCAATCTCGAATGGATGATGTTGGTTTGGTGTGACTTCAGGAGAGGGCGGCTTGACTAGAATCAGAGGCATATACCCACAAATGATTTAATATAAAACATCCCTTAAATTAAAACCAACAATTTGAAGATACATTACAAGTCAATATCAATTTTTTCCATTGAGACGGGGTAATTATTTTGTTTCTGGTTAACTCACTGATATTTTCTGTATTGTACACAACCTCCTGAGATTTGGCTGAACCATGCTGGTTCTTTGCCTGGACCCAAACACGAAGGTCACCATGGTTGACAAAGTGTAACCGTTGGATATACCCACTAAAACCAGTCCCACTGATCACATGCTGATCCCTGGAAGACGAGACAAGACAAGAGAAGACAAGGGAGGAGGAGTAAAACAAAGTCAGAAGGCTTCTCCCAAAGTAAGCAGATTATTTTCAGCAAAACTTATAAGTTGTCAGACGACAAAGACAATGAATGTTTTTGGTTGTGTTTACTTGCTATCTGCTGCCTTCCAGTGCAGGCTGTAGTTAGTGGGGATCTGAGGTTCCAGCCCTGCATTCCAAGTGCAGTGAATATCTTTCCGACAGCCTGTCTCATCACATGGGATATAGCACTCGGGAGCAGGGGGAGGAGCAGGAGGACCTGGAGAAACTAACGAGAGAATAAGAGAAAAATAAGACATTATTTTGCAACAAAACAGTCTAATCTTCATGAAGGTAGGACTTATTGCACAGCTGTTGAATTAGGCTGTGGTAGGTGCACCAAGTAAACTGGCAATGTAGTATTCTTCCCTACATCCATGACATTTAAGACCATATGGTTTTGGATTTTTTGAAAAAAACACAACTTCACACCTAGTATAAAGAGCTCTTTTAATGTCTGTTATAAGGTAAGATGATCCTTTTATTGATCCCCCAGAGGGGAAATATGGGCGTTAGGGCAGAGCACAGGGACAGAAATGAGTACAGGTAATAGAAAACATGAACTATATAGTTAAAAGGTACATGAAAGAAAAATGAGAATAGAATACTGTGCAGTGTACTGTCCAAAACAATACCTTAAGATCCATTCATTTAGTGAAAAAGAGAGCAGATAAGTTAGGATCAGAGGCACATACTGTACTGAAATGTCTAATCCAAAATGCCACCGCCATGATTCACAACAAGGAAAGGTATTGGCCCAATGTCGCAACGTTCCAGGATATCATGGAAAATTACTTACCAAAGACATAAACCACTGTAATAAAAACGGTTGCATGTAATTGGCCCGAAGAAGTGAAAATGAACACTATGCTTTTCTGCCAGAAGCTCATACTTCAGTATGACCTTGCAAGGCTCCATAGTGTAGTCAAACAGGGAACTGAAAAAACATCCAGTACTGATTTACTGTCAGTTTTAAGCAGTTAGATTAAATGCACATCCTTACTAATATTTACGAGAGTTTTAGTCAGATAAATGTAACTACCATGATAGCAAAGGGACAAAGAGAGAGAGAGGGAGATTTAAATACTGAAAAATAGTCAGTAACAAAGGACTGAGCTTACCCACAAGAAAAACACATGCATGCAAACACTCACACACACCTTTTTTCTATTCATCACAAGACTGCCACTTTCACCCACTTCTCGTAAGTCTACACACTGTCAGTGGTGATCAATTTGATGCCTGCACACAGCATGCTGCAGGGAAGCGCTCTGCCGGTAACGTTAACAGGAAATGAGTGCTTTGATCAGGCTGGGTCCAGACCCTCGCCTTGAAACCACTTCCTCTACAGAGCAGACAGAACTGAATCACACAAGGTCAGCAAGAAATGAGAAAAGAGCCAAAAGAACAATAGCTCTCTACTTGGAATAAAAGTATGAAGAAGTTTGAAAAAAAGAGGAAAAAATAAACATGAGAGAAGTTAAAACCAGAAGAAATTAACACATACAGGGATAGAGCAAAGCGAAAGTCTTCAATAAGCCCACCTGCTACAGCAAAACAAGTTGGCAGGTTGACCAGCAAGATGGACAGAAGCCACCCAGTCTGTAGTGAGGCCATTACATTTGGACCCAGCCCTCACGTGCCTATGAGACACACACAGAGAGAGAGAGAGAGAGAGAGAGAGAGAGAGAGAGAGACAGAGAGACAGAGAGAATGTGTGAGACTACATTCCTTAAATCCACACTTTGTTTGTGTGTTTGCCCCTGGTGACGAACATCTGGAGCCACTACATCAAAACATAAGCTAGGGAACACTTTGGAGTTTGGCATGCCCACGGTCTATCTGCCAGACACACAGTCCTGTTACATGTACTCAAATTTAAATGAGCAAGTAACTAAGTGCTATAGCGTTGTAACAGGTACAGTAAAACACGGACATAACGGCTCAAATACTCCGTTAAAAGCAAAGTGGTCATATCCGGTGTTTGTATGTGAATATCGTTCTGTCTCATTGTAACAAGCTGTTTTCTTCTTCAGTTTTAGTGAAATATCGAGAGCTATAGCCGTGGATTACTGACCTCATTATGAGACACACTGAGCCTCCTGTTCTGCATTCTGAAGCGCCTTCGAAGTTTGTTGTGAAGTTGAAATTGTGAGTACGGAGAATCGTTGTTTGGCCCGCCCTTTTTCGGAACTGCCGATGACGTACGCACCCACGTGCCAGAACACACACACACACACACACACACACACAGGCACACGTTCGGTATTACGACTTTTTACACAACACTTTTACACTTCCTGCATTGCTGCTGCAGGTCCGCAATCATGAATAAACAGCCTGTGATAAAGAGAAAACATCACCCAATGTGGAACAGCTACTGATAAGAGAGGGTGGAGGCTGCTGAAAGTGTATTTCATTTTCCATTTTGTGGTCCATTCTTCCTAGCTGTAATGCAAAGGGAAATAATGCTGTTTCTACGCCACTGCAGTTATATGACAGCTGTAGTGACTTTTCAGATAACATGCAGTGATGGCAAAAAGTTTTCGGACACCCCCTGCATTTGTGAAATATTGCATTAAGAATCACTCTTAGGTCTTCAAGTGCAATATCTTTTAGTACAGGCACAGCCAAAATACTAAACAAATCCTAAAAAAGCCATTAAAAACTAAAAATTGATTGGTTCCATAAAAATACAAAAGAAATTTTGAGTATTGGGTCATTTTGGTACCAGTGATCCACTAATGAAGGTCGTGCTTTTTATTAAAAGACAATTTTTGTTGCTGTGCTTCATGTCTATGTCTGTGATCTGCATGTGCAGGGAAAACCACTGAATGACATCACAGGAGCTTCAGCAGCAGTGGTCAAACCACACTGGTGTCCAGTGTTCCACCCGCACTGTGCATGGCCGACTTTTAGATCATGGCTTAAGATCCTACAAGGCTGTCAAGAAGCCCTTGATCAATGAGAGACAGAGGTTGGCCCGGTGTCGTTGGGCCCAAGCACACAAGAAGTTGGACAGCCAGGAAATGGAAGAAGATTCTGATGGGTCAGATGAGTCCAGTTTCCAGCTTTATCTTCCTCCTGCTAATGTGAGGATACGCAGAAGGCCAGGCGAAGCATTATCTGCAGCATGTACAGTACCTACTGTCAAGCATGATGGAGGCAGTATCATGGTTTGGGGATGCATGAATGCTGCTGGTGTTGGTCATCTCACAGTCTGTGATGGCACATTGAACTCTGCCAAGTATTGTGCCATTTTCGAAACCCACATGCTCCCTTCTGCATGTGCACTGTTCCGTCGAGGTCAAAACTGGATGTTTCAACAAGATAATGCCTCTTGCCATACATCCAGGGCCAGTAGAACTTGGCTGCAGGAGCACAGTATCCAGGTCTTAGAGTGGCCAGCTCAATCCCCGGACATAAACCCCATTGAAAATCTGTGGTGGATTATCAAAAGGTCTGTTTCAAAGCGTAAACCAAAGAATTTAGAAGCAGAACTGAAAGCAGTAATTCAAGAAGAATGGGACAAGATCAACAGTGTGAAAAGCTTGTGGGGAACATGCCAGCCAGGATTAGAGCTCTACTGCGAGCTAATGGCAAGACTACTAAATATTAATTTGATGATGTGATGGTTTATTTATTTTTTGTTCAGTTTTGAACTCATTCTCTGTTATTTGTTGACTTTGATACCAACAATGTCGAGAACTGACATATTGAAACTGTCAAGAATTTAGTTTTGTTGGTTTTTCTTGTAAACAATAAACAAAAAAAAAATTGTATTTGTTTGTGTCTGTCTAATGCAGCCACACCTTTTGAAACACAAAAAAGATTTTTCCACAAATATTTCATGATAATATTTGAGATTGTGTAAAATTTTAAGGGTGTCCGAAAACTTTTTTCCACCACTGTATATATGATGGCCCTCTGAAATACAATGCTTTTTTAAAGGTTAAACCAGCAGTTCCCGACCTTTTTTCTCATATTATGACAAACTGATGCACCAGCATTAACTATGCAATAATGTCGAAAATAACAATATCAGTTATCATCATTACTACTGGTATAATTCTTATGCAGATACAACAACTTTGCTTTTGTAACTTGTACGTTTGCTTATAATACTTTTTTACTTTTTGTACTTTTACAAAATTTTAAATGTGGAACTTGTAACTTGTAATCAAGTATTTTCACATTAGTATATTAATACATTTACTGAAGAATCTGAATACTATTTTTTCAACATTGGCATTTGTAGAAAGACAAGATTTCAACATAAGCAACAATATCATTGGTTTAACAGTTTTTTATTGTGGATCTGAATGTTTAACCCATTTGTGTTGTGTGTGCTATGAAACAAAAGAAAAAAAAACAATCTATAATTTACAAATGAGATGGGACATTGTGATTTTTTTACAGTTGACATCAAATGATCTGAACAAAACACAGGTGGACAATTCAGCTTCATACAAAAAAAAGAGTCTATGACAAAATACATGATAGAAGTTGAGGAGAACAAAACAGCTTGGTTCAAGATTGAATAATTAAGGCTGTTCATTGCAAACACTGGAATGCATTTTTAAACAGACAAAAAAAACATATATAAACATTCTGAATGCATGGCAGCCCTTTCTATACACTTCATAGATGTTAAAATATACACTAAACAACAGTTTTAATGGATAACTGAAAGACACTCGATACACAATTAATTAAGATTCATGATATGCTAAAAAATGTGTGTGTGTGCATTTGCATGCCTGTTTGTTTGCCTATGTATACAATACATGTCTTCCAGTGTATTTGCTCACATGGTGGAGGCCGACTCTCAGCAAAGAGAGCTGATCTCGCTCTTGCTGCAGCCCCACTTGCAGCAGGCATTGGACAGACCCACCACCACATCCCGGCCTTTGCGGTCGGCCTTGCGAAGGGCTTCCAGGATCTCCTCGGTAATGAAAGATCGGGCCGGCCTGCTGAACACGTCCTCCTGGTTGTCTCCAGGTGTGAAGCTTAGATCTCTGTTCCTTTGGAGAAGACTTTCTACCACAGCGTTGTGACTCAGGCCCTCTGAGGACTCCTCCTGCCAGGAGCTGAATGGGTCCTCTGAAACATCTGATACAGTAAAACAGGCAAATTAAGCACTAGAGAGTAGCTATGCTTTTAAGATAAGATAAGATAGCACTTAATTAATCCCCCATAGGAGAAATTTGGGTGTTACAGGCAGCAGCACTAGTATGAGAAGAATAAAAAGACATAGAAAGGAATACAATACAGAGCAGAGGATTTAAAAAATCCAAACTCTGTATACATACTTTTGTGTTTTTCACGATTGCACATTGGTTAAAAAATATGGAGCAGTATATAAAAGAAAAATATGTATATGCATAGGCTTGATACAAGGAGATAGGAACGTGATAGTGAAGAAAAAATGCCATATTGCACTAGATGTTGCATGAGATGTAATGGCATGAAGATGAAAACATAGATGATCTCTTACACCCAGAGACTGAATAATAGTTTGTTCTTGTCCATGACCTGTATTGTCATTAAAGGACTTGCTGAAGATGGCATGGTGGATGAAGAAAGTGTCAAAAGTCCCAGGGATATTTGGGGGAAATTTTGCCTGTTTTATAACCGCTAGGATGTAGAATAACATTTTTTCAGAGTCAAAGCTGACCAGAACTTAACATAATACATCTAATGGAACTCTAAATAAGGGTCATAGCCCTCGGTTTCCTGCATCAATTGTCCGCTCTCTAAACATTGATTCTTTTCTGATTCTGTCAATCTGTGCTTAAAAGTACATTTAATTTCCTTCTCCCTCCATTTCCATTATTGTATTCTTTTCAGCAGAATTGAAAACAATCACAAATGACCAGACGACGATAAAGACGGAAACTTCATTACACGATTAATTTACGCTGATGCAGAGAAACCACAAATTATCAGAACATTAGAAACTGGGAAAAAAAGAAAGTTTATCTCATACAATGAATGGATATGTTTTACTCACCAGTTTAAAGCACAAATATAGTCACAAGATGAAACCCTAACAGTGACTGTAGTGACATCACAAGGACAGTAATGGTAATAATGTAGCGCCTTCAGCCTCTCACCTGCACTCCTGACTGACCGTCTCCATCGTGAGCCTCCACAGGTGAAGATGACAGCACGGATGAACTCACGGCCACATAGCTTCACCCCGTATGTTGGGTCATCCATGGGCTGAACCCTGGCCACCAGGAGACACACAGCCAGCACCACAGCTTTCCACATAATAGCCCAAGGAAATAATGCTAAATAGAAGTGGCTAAAATAAGAGGGGATTCTTTGCTTTGAGCAGCACTTAGCTTTCTGTCTCTGTTTGCTAGAGCTATGACTCTCTAGGTGACCCAGGCGGGGTTTATAAAGGGCTTTGGAGCACTGCAAGGGAGACATGCATACTGCGCATGCAGGCCTTTTTTCTGAGAGAAGCACTGATTCAAAAGAGAGATACAGTCAGGGACCTTTATTGAGACAAAAAGCGGACCAAAGGTGGCATAATTAAAGAATATGTCAGAGGCCTCGATGATCTAATTGTGTTTCAGCATGAGAAGCATTTCTGTCACCTGTAAAGTCCCTCAACAGATCCCATTTACATCTAATATGTTAAACATTCCATGATCGTGATAATGTGCTGAGTGACAATATGAGGATAATGTTGATATTTATATTGACAAACAAAGGAAAAAAGTATTACACTATGTGACTTGATAAAATTTTGTATTTTTTATTACATGCTGGCAGTTACAGCTCTGTCTCTAGCTATATGTCTCACAAAGGTCATGACTACTTCCTTTGCTATATTGTGACATATCACGGTCTCTTATGACTGACACCATAGTATTGTTGTGTAAATTGTATGGATGTTTTACAAGCTAAATAAACTAGTCAAACAAATCAAAGCAATGAAAGGTACATTTAAATGGTAATTCTTTTGAAAATAAAAAATGTTAAAAACATAAGTATGGTGAACTGGCATTGCTGAAAACATGACATTAACCTTCCAGGCCTTAATACATATGTTGCCTTGAATTCCCATGATAAGATGAAATACTTGCTGACACAACTACGGGGAATAGTTAGGCCATTGTGACTGTAGTGATCAGTTTTGCCATTTTTAATCTACACAAGACCTTGTATTACTTCTATGTGTATCATTTTCCCTGTCACTTAAAAATCGCTTTTTCCATTCTCTCGTTGCCAAAAGGTGAACTGGGAAAACTGAGACAGAACCAGTGACATTTTCAAAGTCAGATAACATAGAAGTCTTATTATGAGTCAGACAAAAATAAAACACATTTTTATCAGTATCATAGTCAAAGGTCATTCATTTAGAAAATGACAATGGTTATGATGAATTTTTAATTAATGTGACGATAACAAGCAAACAAAATGGCATTTTAGGAGGGTGTCCACCCTGACATCCATTAACACAGTGTCACAGAAGTGACCTGTGGTGGTCACAGGAGCAATATGAAAATGCAATGGCCCGTACTTGTTATAAATGTGTAATCTGTCAATGCAATGCACACAGTGGATACATTTATATAATTTGGTCGTACATACTGGTCCTTTATACCATATTGCTTTAAAGAGTAATTGTGAAATTATTTACAAAATAAGTTTGTGTTGCATCAGGTGTTGTCATTTATATGTTCTGTTGCACGAAGGGTGCATAGCAATAAAACTATTAAAAAAAGTATTAGTAAAATATATTTACAGCATAATGATAAAGATTACAAACTGTCAATGCAATCAAGTCGCTGCTTGTTATTTGTCAAACAAGTCAAACTGCCAGGGCCTGGGGTCATTGTATTCAGGTATTCCAGACAGGTGTATCATCATTAAAGACAAATGGGCAGTGGTGGAAACTGACTTATTAGGCCTACATTTACTCAAGTACTGTACTGTGGTACAAATTTGAGGTAGCTGCACTTTACTTGAGTAATTTCATTTTATGCTACTTTAATACATAACAGTATACTTTTTTAATAATACAATTATTTTACATCTTTAGCATTTACTTAGTTTACAAATCAAGATTTTTGTTATAAAGTGTTATGATATGTTATCAGTCACACTACCCAACAGTATATACAATTATAGCTGAAACAAGTAGTCAATAAATCAATTTGTCAATAGAAAATTAATTGGGAACTATTTTGACAATTGTCGTTTTCATGTCCAAACATTTCATTGTTCCAGTTTCTCAAATGTGGGAATTTGCTGCGTTTCCTTTTAATTATTTTAATAATTTCAAAATACTTTGGACAATTTTGAGGTTTGGATTGTTGGACAAAACAAAACCTTTTACATCGATACATGAGAAACAATAATCTAATGATAAAATAGATAACAGTGATGGGGACAGTTCTGAATTGAGTACTTCCATACATTTACTTAATTAACATTTTCACCTTTAACTGTCTGCCCTACACTGTAGTATTACTACTTTTACTTTGGTAAAAGATCTGAATACTTCTTCCACTATTCCAAATGATTAGTAGGCAGAGTTACTATGACACTATCAAATGACTAACTGCAGAATTTTGATAAGCACTAAGATGAACCTATTATTTTCACTGGCACAGCGGCCTTAGTTGTAAAATGTTGATATCTGTGATAGACAGGGACGTTCCACAAATGGGCGTGAAAGGCTTTGTAGTGAAAAATTGCAGTCCCTGTCACTTTAAGACAATTTGTCAGCACTCAGCCAATCAGGGCACGGAAGGGGGAGGGAAGGGAGCGGGTGGGTAGCAACAGTTGCCCTGGTGAGGACGAAGCGCCATAGCCGCGGTAGCCCTGGCGACAAGAGCCCAGCAACGAGAATCAACAACAACAACAACTCAATCCGCCATAAAAATAAAAGAAGATATTTTACCGGTGGGAAATATACACGTGGAACCAGAGGTGAAGCTCTTTACATATAGGACATATATTATGTCCAACTATGCTTCAGCTGAATTGTGCTATTGCTCTTTTCCCTTGTTGTTTCAGTAGCCATAACAGGCAGCTGCCTTCCAGTGATAGCTGAGGTTAGCCTACAAGCTAACCGCTGTGCTGATAATCAGTCGAGTCGGTTTATTGAATGGAGCAGTTTGTCCTCGCTCCTCATTCCGGTGACAGTGAAATGTGCCTGCCATGACGACGCAGCAACAGACGCATACTCAAGCAGGCCGTTGTTATGGCGATGTCAAATGCAAAAGGTACAAAATGGCGGTTGTTGTAGAGACCAGTTAGCTTGCTGCCTGTGTTACCTTGCTACACAGTTAGCATCAGTGCTGTCACGACAGGCGTGTGCTCGTTCCTGCTAACAACTAACGAAACGGGTCAACAGTAACGGCCACTCGTCTTGTTCAACGATATTTTACGTGCATTCTGTGGTGGTTTAATACATTAACTATCCTTTTTTTCGGCAGCCGGCTCAACAGAAAACCAACTCCCTGAATACGTTACGTGAATCCCTCAAAAGGGAGACCAAATTAGGGTAGTCAGATTCAAAGTTTAAGTATTTAACGTTAGACAGTCTTTAGGTTGGTTTTTAGATGGGGTGGAACTGGAACAGTCAGAACCAACTGAAATATCGTTCTCTCAATAACGGAAAGTTGAGGAAGCTGGCGAAGGCGGCGGACATTTAACATCTAATGGGCGTGGTGAAGGAGTTTTGCAGGTGCTTTGCAGGTCCGAGTTCTGTTTAGCGTTTTTGTTACCTGACTTGAGATATGAGCGACTTTATAGATTTGTCATAAGGTTTCTAGTTGCCGTTGACCATTAACGTAAGGGTCAAAACCATCATCTGAGCTTGAAAACACAGATATAGATCATAACAAACCCATCAATCTGCCTTATCTTTTTCACTGGTTAAACAAAGATGTGCAAATGCATGGAGTTTTTTTTTTTAGATAGTATGTAGGATGTCGTATTAGAAATGTAACAAAAAGGACATGGGGTACATTTTGTTTTCTGGTAATTGTATGTGATATAAACCACAAAAACAGCTCACAGTGCAGTATAAATGCATTGTGGTAAGGGATTTTCTCAACTTGTGCTATAGGCATAACTGTACGTGAATGAACATAGGATGTGTGATCACATTACAAGTAATGAGACACCGAAATGCTTGTTCCCGTCAATGCTCCTCCCCCACATCTCTACATTAGCTGTACCACCAACAGGTCAACCACAGTAGTACTTTCAGAAACAGCCATCTTAATCATTAATTTGCATCAAGGCAACAAATTAAAATATAGAGATATTCATAATGCCTCTAGGATTTGAACTGTTGATCAGAGATTAATGGTATTTGAAAAAATAATAATCAGATCAGCATCTAATATAAGTCATGATTTTCAGCCAGCAGTTCTAAGAGCTCATGTAGCAAATATCACTTCCCTTTCCAAGTTGGACTCCCTATTCCAAAATATTAATGGATTACTCTGTAACACTAGTTACACATTTACATAAAAGTAATAATTTATTAGAAACTGAGATTCATTTCAGTTTGTTCTGCTACATCCTCAAAAATAGGGAATTGTATCCCTCTTACCTTTAAAACTCTTGACTAGATGTCTGTCCCTGCCCTGCCTCTCTATGAATGATTAAAGTGGCTTGAAAGATCAGTTGACATAGGCCCCGATAACCAAATAGAAACAGGAAACTAACAGCTCTGGGATGAATCACGGGTTGACCAATTTAGAACATCATGAATGTTTACAAGAAATGTGTCACCAGTCACTTGTTTCTTTTCCCCCAGGGTGATTCCCAGCTCTTGCAATGGCCACCTCAGGCTACGTAGGTGAGATCCAGCCGGCAGCCCAACCCCAGGGAGCTGCTGTTACTGTCACACCGGGGCAAACTGATGCCAGCTCCACCCCTCCTACTGCCCCACAGTTTCTGGCTGAGATTCAGACTACTGTGGTCACTCCCACAGTTGTCACAGCCACAGGCCAAACTACTCCCACTGATCAAGCCACCTCTATCACTGCTCAGAAGCCTGCAGCTGGTAGTCAAGCTCAGTCCACAGCACAGACCCAGCCAGCTCAGACACAGTATGTGACTGCAGAGATCCAGGGCTCCCCCACACAGTCTGGAAATGCTCAAAGCACTCCTCAGTATATCGTTGTCACAGTCACAGGTAAGGACTGAACATCACAAATCATTATGCTATTGGCATAAATGTAGACAAGAATAGCTTGGGGCTTTTCAGTAATATATGCATAGAAGTGATGTGTAAAATAATGTCACCAACTTCCAAATGCATTTACATTCCCCCTTTGTTCTTCAGAGGGCTCCCTTCACTCAAGTGACAGTGTGTCAGACTCTAGCCCCCCTCCAGCTGTGGTGCAGACAGGGGTTCCCACACAGGTTGTTCAGCAGGTACAGACAGCTCAACAGGTAAATTATGCACGCACACACACACATTTACCATGAAACTGATGCTTCCTTGACTCGTAGAACTAAATAGTATCTTTATCTCAGCAGAGGTCTGTGGTTCAGGCCACCTCTCAGATAGCCAAGACTGAGCCAGGCACCCAGCTCAGCGTCACCAGTCTACAGCCTGTTCATATCAGCCCAGAGGTAAGCGAAACACACACAGTGACACAGTTCATCATTGGTGGTTGAATATGATGTCTGACAATCACATGTACTGTCACTGTGAACAACACACATTTTTGGAAAGCAAACACACATACAGCTCATCACAGCCTCCATCACAGAAGGGCATCACATTTGATATCCAAAACTTGACAACTTCCACAGATTTTGGCTTACTATTAATCAACTAATCACATCTTTGGTCAAACCTGGCTTTCAGCTCTTCCCTACAGTGTTAGTCAGTGGTAACAGAATAGAAGAATGCCAGCCACATCATGAGCTAGGACAGCGAGAATGCCTCATGCTTGCTTCAGGAGACTACATACAGGAATGCTGTGCCAAGCCCTTCTGCCTCCCCTTGGACCTCCTTCAGTATTCCCAATCACTGTACTTGCAGTCTGTTCATGCAGAAAAAGAGATAGGAGCCTACCCTGCAGTCACAAGCTCAGGCCCTGATCAGCCACCAGTGCAGGCTACAACTGACACTTTCCAAGTAGGTCAGGGACACAAGGGAGACTACTGCGATATAGTTAAGGGAACTGAGAACCTATCTGTAGCTAAGAAATGTTTGTAAGTGAGAATTGCAAAAGGAGGTGTACAAGAAAGATGTCCACAGTTTGCATGGTCCAAAGAGGCGGGCAAGGATTTATTGGATTTTTGTGTGTATGTATGTGTTTTTGCCCACTCCTTAGGTCCAGCAGCAGCTCACCTCAGTGCCAGTGCAACATGTGTACACCAATCAAGTGCAGTATGTGGAAGGAGCGGACACCAACTACACCACCAGCACCATGTTAGAATAAAGCTGTGTCCAACATTTTCTAACATATCTCCAGACAGATTTTTTTCCTTTTTACAGTTTAATTTCTCCAAATTTACTTTGTTTCTAACACGTCTTTTCATTTCTTTCATCCAGTCGTTCCAGCACCTTCCCTTACACTGACACACCGCTGTACACCCAGACCACAGCTACCCAGTATTATGAAGGTCAGCCAACCTCAGGTTCACAGGCCTCCACCCCTGGCACACCTCTAACCGTCTCAGTGACTGCTGGCACAACAGGGGGTGTGTCCATGTTTGTGGCCCAGCCCACCAGTGCAGCAGGGGGAGGGGCCACAGTAGTGACCACAGGTGGCACCACCAATGGGGCAGGGGAAGGGGCAGGCACCAACGGTGGCGCAGCAGGCAGCTATGTGATCCAGGGGGGTTACATGCTGGGCAGCAGCAGTGGAGGGGCCGCTGGCAACAGTCAGAACTACTCACACACCGCCCGCGCCTCTCCAGCCACTGTGAGTATTACAGAGGGCGAGGAGAGTAGCGTGCCGTCGGCAGACAAGAAGGTATGCAGAGGCGCCAAGCGCAGGAATTTCTTCTCGTTTTTGTTTTCATCCACACAGCCCTTACGTGGTGCACACTGATGATGTCAGTTTTGTCCAATGGAAAGCACAATTAAAAATGTGGAGATTTATATTAGGACCAGAAAATGTTAATATTTTGAGTTGTGATCACACTAAAACTTGAAGCATGCAATATTTTTAACTGTGATTTCCTAATCCCAGAAAAAAGAAAACAAAACCATGACCTCATCATTTTCATATCATTACAGTGCATGTGATGAGGGGCATTTTTAGTTTATATGAAATGCCCCAACACTATATTGTTCATCCCAAATTCATCATATTGAACCCCATATGATAAAGGTAACCAACCTATGTTTGGCAAACATCCCATATTCCAGGTCATTAATTCATTGCATACCAAAGTTGTATGCCACGGCACGCAAACAAATGTATTTGTGTTTTCATTCCCAAATGATTGACAGACTGTAAATGTGAATGGATTTGTTTGTGTTTGTATAGTGAATTGATAAGAAAAACGTGTGTGCATGTACTATATATTGAGCTGAAAATGTGGGTACTGTGTTTGCAAATAAGCGTGCGTATACAGTATTTGTGAGCACACATGTTACGGTGAGTTTTCCTGTTTTTATCTACTGGCTTTGCTAACTGCTCCAGCTATTTCTTTTTTTCACTGCCTGTGTGTCAGGTACAGTGGTTGCTGGACAACTATGAGACAGCTGAAGGAGTGAGTCTGCCACGTTCCACCCTCTACTGCCACTATCTGCTGCACTGCCAGGAGCAGAAACTAGAGCCTGTGAATGCTGCCTCTTTCGGGAAGCTCATTCGATCTGTGTTCATGGGGCTGCGCACACGACGCCTTGGCACACGGTAAGAAGGGTCATCAGACTCAGGTATACAAGATATGATAGACTATATGCACACATATACACACAACCCATTGTTACCCCTTTCATACACAGCTTCAAGCTTGTATAACTTGATGCCCTTACTAATGTGCCAGTTTTTAAGTGCATTTTTATGTCAATCAGACAGAAAATGTTGATATTAACATGACATCGCAGAGAAAGAGAGAGAGGGAGATGAGCGTACCTTCTCCCACAATCTCCCCACCACAGTGATGCACATTAGCAACACAAACACCAGTCTTTATTCACACTGCACGATTCACATGCATGTAGATCTCAATTAGTGGACACCCAGGCAAAGCTTCCTACAGGAGATCTATAATCTATAAAGCTCTTTGGAGCATTGCAAAATGTTCGCCTAGCGTAGGAAGACGTGTGGGTAGAGATGAAGACAGACAGCATGTGTGTGGGTGAGTGAGTTTGACAAAGGAGGGGAGGGTGAGCAAGTGAGATTGACTTTTTAAACGTGTTTGATGATATGGGTTTAGTTAAACAGTACAGTATGTATATTTCTGAAGTTAAATGTGTATGTTTTAAAATCAGTCTGTTGAGACTATTGTGTGTATGTAGTTTTTGGGGAGTTACCATAGGTTTGTGTAGACAACATAAAAACTCTCCTCTGACGTCGTCTTGTTTTTTCCTGCCATAGATGTACTATGGGTGACAGATTCGCCAGCAAAGGTTCAATTTGATGCAAAAACACATTTTGTCTGTTCCTGGTAGGGGTAACTCTAAATACCACTACTACGGGCTGAGGATAAAGGCAGGCTCTTCTCTTCTCCGTCTGATGGAAGACCAGCAACATCTGGCCATGAGGCAGCAGCCCTTCTCACAGAAACAGAGGTACGCACATAAACACCCCTGCATACACTCACACATCTTTTGTCTCCCATTACACCACTGAGATCGTTTCTCTTAAGTATCTGTTTTTCAGTTTTCCCCTGCAGTTGTATTACATTTTTTCCCAATCTCACACACTATATGTTTTCTTTTAGATCCTATCACCGTTCCAGACTTCTGCTATGATAAAAAAGCCCTTTTATTTCTTTTTATTGTTCATCGTTTTTGTCTAGATCTCAATGTTTCATCTACGTTATGTTATGCATTTTATCCCTGTTCATATCAGGTTGAAGCCTGTGCATAAAGTAGAGGGGATGACCAATGGCACAGCAGCAGGTGCAGGCCAGCAGCAGCAACAGCAACAGGGGTCAGGGCAGGTAGACATCAGCACCCAGGTTCAGCAGTACCAGCAGTTCCTAGGTGAGTTCAGTAAATAGTGGGCAAATATCAAAAGGAAGGAAAGTGATGGTTAAGAATTTGCCAAAAAGAAGATTTATGAGTCCAATGGTAATACTTTGAAAAACAGAATATATGTACATCATATAATACAATATTATGTACAGTTGATACTGATTACCCTCTGTATATGATGTGATTTCTCTGTGATTATCCAGTGATCTTGTGTCCTGTGTTCCAGATGCATCCAGAGCTCTCCCAGAGTTCCCAGACATTGACCTCCAGGGAAAGTCTCTACCAGAAGGCATTGAGCTGGAGCACATAAAGAGCTTTCAGCTGCTGTACAGAGAACACTGTGAGGTAACTGACCAAGGTTGTCTTTTCTATTTAGTTGTCGGTGGGTCAGTGGAAGTGGAGCTGCTTTGAATGAAAGTACCCTGTATATGTGGTTGGTCAATAATAACTGAAAATGTATTTATAATTGTATTTATTTTGTGTCTAATTGATGTTTTGATAGCCTGTATGTGCTCAGTTCTTTATTATCAGTCGTGCATGTGCAAGCTGTTCTCTCTGTGTTCTGTCAGGCTATACTAGATGTGATGGTCAACCTGCAGTTTACCTTGGTAGAGACTCTGTGGAAGACCTTCTGGAGGTTCAGCCAGAGTCAGGCTGGAGATGCCACATTGGCCGTGTGAGTGATGAAGACTTACAGGCAAACATTCATAATTCAGTTTTTGTGCTAAACATGGTCAGAAACATCTCCTGTTGCAGTAGCAGTATGGTTTTATACACAATGCAGGTAATTAAAACTTTATATGTGTTGGCAGTCATGACGAGTCAGAGAAGCGTCTCCCTAAGTCCTGCCTGGTGTTGCTGTGCAAGTATGACCCAGTGCTGCGCTGGAGCCGCGACTGTGACAACAGCCTGTATCAGGGCCTGGTGGAGATCCTCATCCCTGATGTCCTCAGGCCTATCCCCAGTAAGGCTCTACAAGAAGTGCAACAATGTAGTAAAATACAGAGAGTAATATTCACATAACAAAATATCATATGATGATATTTTTACTCCCCACAACCCCGAAAGGGATAAGGCGGGTATAGAAGATGAATGATATTTTTACTTCAGTAGTGATCCTGCAGAAAAAAACAAAATAATTGTTTTTCGTATCAGACTTTTTTTTACATTGAAAATCGGTCCATTTACTTAACTCTCTCCAGAAAAATTGCAGTTGCCATTAAAGCATATTTGTCCACCCCTACAGTATATGTATGTACACATTAGGAGCTCCTCTTTATCCTCAGTGCCAGTTGGAACTATTGAGAATGAACCTATGAGAGAATAAAAACCATGCTGACATTTCACATATACAAGCAGTTCTGCATTTCTCTGAGAATTTTCTTTTTCTTATTTCTTGTTGCGACATTTGGACTAATGGACTAGCTCTGTAGTAAGACACCACGCAGTTTTTCATTTCTGTGTGCCTACTGCTCTGCTGTGGAAAGTTACTGGACTTATTTCTTTGTGTTTCAGTTTCAAGTTTAGTGAGATGTTGAATTGTATTTCTTTTAACATTACTACGACAAAGGAAGGATTGTTTCTTTCATACTGCTGCCACAGAAGTATTTGTCCTAAGTCCTAAGTCTTTGTCCAAGTAAATTGGAATCACATTGGAAATTTTGTAATGGCTATACGTGGCCAGGAAAAATCTCGTTCTTCAGCACAGACTTATGTTTCGCAGGTGTTTGATAATCCTTCATCCAGTACATTCTCAGGGGATAAGAGAATGAAAACCCACTCTGAAGTGACCAGTATTGAGGTCTCTTATCCCTTGTTTCTTGCTGTCCCAGGTGCCTTAACACAAGCCATCCGCAACTTTGCCAAGAGCCTGGAAAGCTGGCTGACCAATGCCATGATGAACATCCCTGAGGAAATGGTCCGCATCAAGGTACACTCCCCTTGTGCTGGCTTGCAGTTGGTGGAACGTGTTTTTCCGTGCCATGAAGCAAGCTGTTTTTTAGTCCCGCAGAACCAGCCATTACAAAGACACACAATTTTGCTGGGAATTATTGTAAGCTTAGATATCACACAGAAAGAAAATAAAAACCCATTTTCGCCGTGGGAGTTTCCTTTATTGTGGTTGTGTGAACATGAGCTAGAGCTGATTTTACATAAATAACAGCCAGCACTGTGGTGAAGCTTTTGTGAAAATAAATACAGCAACACTTCTAGGTCAATCATGCAAATCATTATGAGTAGAAAATAGGCTATTCTGAAAAATTCTGTCTGTATAGAAAGTCTCATTGTTAAGTTTTTTCACAGTGTAAATGGACCACTTCACCAGGATTATTGATCCAGACAATGACATGCTTATGTGAAGACACACGCTTATGTTGATTATTGTACAGCAGGCCTGTAACACTTGATCAACGACATGCCTCTCTCTCATCCCATATGTATGTGTGCCTTAATGTGAAATTATATTTTTGATGTCCTTTCATCCTTTTCTCCTTGTGTTCTCAGGTAACGTCAGCCAATGCATTCGCCCAGACACTACGTCGCTACACCAGTCTGAACCACCTTGCCCAGGCAGCCCGTGCTGTCCTCCAGAACACAGCCCAGATCAACCAGATGCTCTCCGATCTTAACCGTGTTGACTTTGCTAACGTCCAGGTCGGTTTGGTTTCTGAATGCTTTGCGCTGAGATCACCTCAGATCACCTCAGATGAATTTCAGTGTTTCTAGTTTAATCTTGTATTGGTTTGGTGTTGTGCGTATGCAACTATTTCTGCTGTAGCTCGTGGTTTTAATGAGGTTTCATGTGTCAGTTATACAGCTACTCTGACATCATTCTGTCTTTTCTACGTCTTTCCTACCCAGGAAATGCAAACCAAGCCCTCTTGCTTTTTCTCAGAAACTCACTGTGTTTCTCCTTACTCCAGTGAGTGATGAGCACGTGGTTAGACACAGAACCCTAAATGTGATGGTGATTTAGTGCCTTGTACTTATCTGTACAAGGACTTAAACCTGAGTCTTGTCTAGAGCATAATGTCTTAATCCTAATGTTCAATCATGAGGTCACCCTGCTGCTCCCATTGCTACAACTACTACCTTTTACTGACACATTGCCCTTGTCCTGTCCACCTTTTGCAGGAGCAGGCCTCATGGGTGTGCCGCTGTGAAGACCGTGTCGTCCAGCGGCTGGAGCAGGACTTCAAACTGACCCTCCAGCAGCAGAACTCCCTGGAGCAGTGGGCTGCGTGGCTGGATGGTGTGGTGTCCCAGGTCCTAAAGCCATACCAGCACAGCCCTGCTTTTCCTAAGGCTGCTAAGCTCTTCCTGCTCAAGTGGTCCTTTTACAGGTGTGATGGGAAGCATAGACATTTTAATTTCCGTTGTACATTGTTGTCTTTGTTGATGCTGTGAACACCACCACTGTTATAAATGTTTCATCTCAATCTTCATCTCTAGTAGGCAGCGCTGTGAAAGAGCCAGTTTTAAGCGATTGAGATGGTGCAACAAGGGCAAAAAAAACACAAAAAGTATGTGATCAAGTAGGACTAGTAACTTAAGTAATAAGTTAATGTCCTGTCATTCATGGCTTGTTCACTTTGGTATAATAGAACAGGTGGCAGAGTTTGCTTTCTATCAACAGAAATGATGAAATTGATATAAAAATGTGTTTGTGTACACAGCAAGAAGTGAGCTCTCTCTGTCTTTAATTGCTGAGAAATCAACATTGTGTTGACTCATGCTCACAACTTCGTGGAACTCAATGTGGAAAGACTGAGAAATACTTCCCATTTGTGGTGAGAGCAGAAGAGTTCTAGTCACAGAATATATGTGTAACAGTGGTTTAATTTCCACCACCTCTGCTCTCCAGTTCCATGGTGATCAGGGACCTGACCCTGAGGAGTGCAGCCAGTTTTGGTTCCTTTCACCTGATCCGCCTGCTGTACGATGAGTACATGTACTACCTGATAGAGCACAGAGTGGCCCAGGCTAAAGGAGAGACCCCCATTGCTGTCATGGGAGAGGTACCAGACACACGTGCACACACGCACATACAACTGATGAACTAAATAATATAAGCCATATTTACAGTACTAACACATTCCCCCTCTTGCCATTAGTTTGCCAGTTTAGGCCGAGGTCTAAGCCAGCTGGATCCTGACAAAGGTAATTACACAGTGTTTCTACTGTTTCTCAGACTTCACTACAGTCATTGTTTGCAGCTAACTCATTTACCCTTGTCTATCCCAGAGGAGGAAGAGGAAGAGGAGGAGGAGAGCGATGAGGAAGGACAGGAGCTATCCCTTCCTTCAGATGGGGCCGTGCTGGGAGAGGAGTCTCTTGAGCCACCTGCTAAGCTGGCCAGAACGGACCAGAGAGTCCTCTTCACAACAGGATCAGCTGACAACTAATCACAGTGGCACTCGAAGATGTGGGTCGATGCATTGATACAAACACACACACAGATGTACAAAGAACACTAATTTATACACTTGACACATGTATATAGATCTTGTAAATGTGTGTGCACACTGTCGCTGCATACTGTTCACTGTCCCACTTGTTTACGCACACACAGTCAGAACACACACTCAGTACTGCTGCTGCCTGGATGACACAACCACCTGTTGACACCACTGGTTCAGTCCATAATCACTGGCTTTGCAACAGGATGTGGCTTCAAAAACCAGACTTCTCAATGCAGAGCGAAACAACCTTCAGTTGTGTTGATCTGTAAAAATGAACTAAAGCTGGGCATGTTTTTTTTTTTTTTTGGTCTGTTTTTTCTTTTTGTCTCTCATCACAACCTGTAGCCTCTGCTCACCCTAGGTCCTCCTAAAACTGTCACTGCCGTATCAAAGTGGTCTTGAAAATACTGTGATTGTGTGTGTGTGTGTGTGTGTGTGCGTGTGCGTGTGTGTGTGTGAGTGAGAAGGTAATTGCGGCAGGAGGGTGCAAAGTGGACCTTTCACAGTAAATGGTTGCTGAATTTAGTTGTTACTGATTCGGTTAATGCTGTGGGGAAGCTTAATCGTTCAGATGAGACATTTGTGAAAGAAAGCAGGCTGTTGGGATTTTTGGGTGGATTTGTCATGTCTGTGAGTGTGTTTTCTGTATGAGCAATGGGGTCACACTGCTCTGCTGTTGTATTTCTGGAGGCTAACTGGACATGCTTTTCAACAATGGTGTGTATATACATGTGTGACTGGTTGTGTGATTGTCAGTCACGCCAAGTGTGGACTGTTTGTCCTGTAGATATTTTCTAAGGCGTTCAGGTTTTGATTTGGGAGATGCATTTAGATTTCTTGTTTGATTTCATTTGCCTGTAAAGAAGACCGTTCTTGTGTTCTTGGAGTGCCTGTCGCAGCTGCTACACACATTTGTAAAGATAAAGCTACGGCTGTGGAATTGGGGCTCCCATTAGTTGCTGCAAAAAATCCTCTTATACTGAACATCTGGTTCCACAAGAGAGGTACTATATTTGTACGTGTCACATTTTTATGTTCGAAGTGCTCCATTCCTGTCCATCCAATACATTCCTCTGGCCTCATTTTCCTTTGACACACCATTTTCTTGCCTTATTTCAATATGTTTTTCCACGTGTGTGCCAAGCCTGTTTACTTTTATCCCAGATCCCGTTCCTTTCAAACTCTCTTTCCATGTTTTAAGGAGGACTGTGCCTGAGTAAGAACGGTGATATACTTATATTCTACTG
This sequence comes from Chaetodon trifasciatus, assembly GCA_037975065.1. Lineage (NCBI taxonomy): Eukaryota > Metazoa > Chordata > Actinopteri > Chaetodontiformes > Chaetodontidae > Chaetodon > Chaetodon trifasciatus. The sequence continues at coordinate 1,681,902 of JBBMOE010000066.1, read as the reverse complement.
TATATTTATCCACTATTTTGAATTTTGTTGTCACTAAGTGAACCTCTTGTGCAGTGTATGGTGCTGTGTTGTCACACATTGTAAGCAACCTTTGTGTGCATTATTGATTTGTGATTGTACATTCAGTTATCAATCCTATATCATATCTTATGACTTTTCCACAAACAGGCTAAGGCCCTGCCTCTTTGCACATGCTGACTGTTGTCGTTTAAACTCCGACAAAGTTGTCTGAAATGTTTTTTTCTTTTATTCTTTGAAGTCGTAGGTATGTTTTTGATGGTGGGCGTGCAGGTGTCAGATTTCGTGTCAAGCCTCATACCACTCAACATGTTTGAGAGAATTTGGTGAGAGGTGAGAGATCTGATGACTCTTTCTGCACAGTCCTCCACCGACACTCATCTCCCTTCACTGTGCTTTCATCTCACTGCGTTTCCGCCTTCCTGCCAATGGCTTTGTTTTGCTTCAAACATCCATATTCTTAAACACTGTTTGTGACGATTGGTTGTTGTCATTTTTGGATTTTTACATACATTGTCTTTAAATAGCTGCAATGCACGTTTTCAACAGGCAATGGCAGCCTCAAACCAGCACATCATCCTTTATATGGAGTCTAATGCTACCACAGCTGAGTACATATCACTCCAGTCTTTTAATGATCTGCAGCATATAGAATGGCCATTGTTTATCCAGTAAGAAAAATGTTTAGTCATTTTTATAGTGCATTGTTTCTTATGTACAAAACAGACTGAGAAAAAAGATGTTCAGTGGCAGTGTTTTATGAATTTGGTCTGCTGTAAGTATGACTGTGCCTTTGGAGGTGGTAGAATGCAATTCAAATGTTTTTAATTTTAAAGATATAAATTAAAGAATTTCTAAAATTGCACTTTGTTCCTCTTGTACATTTTTTCTCCTCAAAGTTTAATCATTGTGGCTAACAGATAGACAGGGCTGCTCTCCAACATGCAGCCAAAACCTTATCAAATCCTCCACACGCACGATTCTCACACACTACCAGTTTCTGATGCACTGTACAAGGTATGAAACCAGAACAGAAACTACAGGTTGGTGCAGTCTATTTTATGAGGTTTTGGTTTGGGATCAAATGGCTAAGCGATACTCAGACGGCTGGGGAAAAACATGTCTGTGTAAGGTGTTGGGCCACCATGAGCTGTCAGATCAAATATGACTCAAAAAATCATCCTCACATTTTTGATATATGTTAAGTGTATATTCAATTTTTCATTAAAAAAAAGATCACCTTTAAAAATCACCTTTTTGCCAATAACTGGGCTTCAGCTTTGTGCTGCTGTTAATCTAAAGAAGACTAATAGTGACATCTAGCTGCTATTTACCTCAACTGCTCATGTTACATCTGGTGGCAGTGGGCTGTCTTACTGTATATACATACTGTTTGTAAAAGAACAAGATAACAAAATGTTCAACACACATTTTAAAATAACTGACATTTGCCCCTTTTAATTCAGAGTATTGCTGCTGGTGGTCATCTATTAACAATATCAACACTGCTGCCAAAGGCAGGCTCAGAGCTGCCATTCAGAATACAAGAATCATACCTGATACATCTCTGTAAGTCAAAACCAACAGCCTTATATTGCTGAATATATGTATCTATACAATATATATGGGACATATTGGAAGACTAAATTTAATTCTGTTACACAAAGGGTTAGGGTTAAAAACAATGGCTGTGAGAAGGCAAAAGCTAAACAGATTTTTGTTGGCATCCATAAAAACCAATGTATATAAAGTAAAAAGCAATCACATGCAACCTTGAGATAAAAAAAAATCACAGCGTGATTCAAACTGATGGTTTGAATGTAGCCTTACACCACATGGTCACATGGTAGAATAACCTGCAGCTGTATAAACTACAGAGGGCGACAAAACCTCCACATGAAAGTCACCACACTTAAAAGTGACAGACACGTACGTTTGTTTTCTGAGCAAAGTGAGAGAACTGGGATTGTTCACGCCACGCTGGCCATATTTTTAAAAAAGGCATCTTTTTATTTCCGTCTTGGCCTTCTGTCCACAGTAAGCCGGCATGTTCCTAGCACAAAAAAACAGAAGCTCTCGGGTGAAAAAGAAACTCCTGAATAGACATTTCAAGATGCAAAAGAGGTGCTTGACCAGCAGATTGGTGTGTTAAATCTCTGCACCATAAACTAAACATACTACTCTATGTAGTGATCCTCACACTGATAAGCATTTATGGAAGGGCTGTTTATTGGAAGTCACTTGTACCCAAGGCCAAAACAACGATGCATCACCTGGTGTACAGCGCAGACATCCTGGAAGCTGTGAGCCATTAAAAAAAAGTTGTCTTTTAACCCTCTAGGACGAAGTCTAATACCCATCATAGCGTCCTAAATTCAACAATTTAAACATAAGCCTTTGAACCCATCTCTGCATCATCACTGCACACAAGGGCCTTACTTTTAAATGTTTTATCTAATCTTTGTCAACTATTGTTATCTCCCGTGTTCTCATTTCCATGAAAACAATAAAAACAAAGTGGAAAAAAAAGTTTCATCATTTACCTCTAAAAGCTTTCAACAATTATTAGTCATCCCACATGCATCAATCAACCCTGTAGCGTTCCTTTTATACACTGGAAAACTGGCTCACTTGTACAAAATACTGTAAGGCCCCGTTTACACCTGGCATCAGCGTACGTCTTGGGCGATGCGATCACTCGGTACATCAGTTCACATTTGATGCCGAATTTACGAGAAGGCATGAACGATTAAGAAATTGCCATTTCTGTTTTGCAAAGTTTAAGTTTCTCCTCTCTCGACAAATGCGGACTTCACTCTGTAGAGCCAGTGTTTGGCTTGTCTGTTGTGGGCTACTGTGGTGCACCATGGCTCAATTATGAGTCTGTGGAAGAGGACCTGCTCCCTCTGTAGATATAAAGAGCTCATTCATTCATTTCTGCCACTATAACCCCCTAAATTCTACATACTGGTCCTTTAAGGGAGTCTGCAGTTTCTAGTTCCATGGTGAAATCTGTTGAAACAGATGGGGCGTTCACAAACATCTGCTGCTTATTTTGGCAGGTAGAGTGCAAACATATAATCTGCATTACAGTGAACCAAATGGAAATGAGACAGTGGGTTTCATGTGTACTTATGCAGAGGATGTCAGGTCCTTCAATGTGGCTGAAGACACACTGCTAAAATAATGTGGCCATATGCGATCCAGACCCCCTCTGAACGTGATCTGAGTGATCGGACCTCAGCGTCTCCCTTGCTGCGTCTTGCGTACCTGTACTTCCACTTGTCCCCTTGCGATCGCCCAAAACACGTTAATGCCAGGTACAAACGGGGCCTAAGTGAACACAATCATAAGCAAAAGAGAAACAATCCAAATATACAGTACACAAGTTGAAACACCATGCAAACCACAGCGGAGAGTAATGTGACCATTTAATTAAAAAAATCAAAACACTGAGCAAATCAAATAAACTTTAAAAAGGATTTCTCTGATGTACCAGATACCAAATATGATTATAGTCCTACTAGCTCTGTGCAACTCAGTAAATATAACACAGGCCTTAAAGTCATTAGAAGTTAATAAAAGGAAGATGAGATAGATTTATTGGCAACTCAGTCTCCTCCGCAATGAGGTAAGCGCTTCAAGGCTTCCAAGTTCATATCGGCATATATAAATGTATGTTGGGGCATTGAGAAGCTGTGCACCTGTCATGGCAGGATTAGCAGTCTTCTCCCTCCCCTCAGCAGCAAAGCATTAGAACGTTTGTTCACTTCACATTTTTATTAAAAAGTATCCAGGTGGTGGTTGGTGGTGAGGAAGGGTTTTGTTTCCCCTCACAAGAAATTAAAAAAAAAAAAATCTTAACAGGCTATATTCTGGCCTTAAGTTCAGGGTCGTCTTCTTCATCCCCCCGTCTTCCTGATTCTCTCCAGCATCAGAGACCTTCTGCCAGGAACTCTCACTGCGTCTAAAATACAAACAAGTAGAGGGATCAGTGAAGGATGCATTACTTTCAGACAGATTGAAAGGGAAACCTCCACGTTAATATGGTGAACACCTCCCTGCAGCCGCTGTACCAACCTGTCCTTGCTGGGGAGTGCCTGGCTGGCCGGGGGCTTGTCCTGTCTGTCCATAGTATGCAGCCTGCTGCCTGTAGTACTCCGCCCAGGCTGCGCTGTAGTCCGGCTGGCCCCCTGATGTGGACGCTGCTCCCCCTGCTGCTCCTGGGGCTGCAGCTGCTGTCCCAGGGACAGAGCCGCCTGCCTGGGCTGGAGGTGAGAGACAAAAGAGACGTGACCCAGTTCACCGCTACATTCAGCAATAGTTCACCTTAGGAATGAAAAAGTCAGTGAGTCCAAAATCCATCCAGTAGACAGCAGCTGCTACAACAAAACCCTATAGTGACTATTATGTGGTACACTTTATTGAACTAATATTAGGAATTTGGGATATACTCTGAAGCTCTTACACTGCATATCTTACTACATATTTTCTTTTCTGCACAAGCCAAGTGACCAACATGTTCCCCGCTTTCTAGATGAGAATACATTTGCAGCGTTTGAGCCAAACATCAATTGTTTAAACCAACAAATCACAAATTTACGAGTTAACAGAGGGTAAAGTTACAGGTCTTTGGCAGTCTCACCCATTTTCTTGTAGTACTCCTCCCAGGCCTTGGTGTAGTCTGGCTGGCCCCCCGGCGTCTGTGCAGGCTGGGTCTGGTCCCCTGAGGTTTGGGCACCTCCAGCTGGGTTAGCAGGGTACTGGGCTGGCACAGCCCCTGACGGCTGCTGGTAGTACTGAGCATAGTAGGCCGCCCAGGCTGCGTTGGGGTCATTGGCTGCTGCCTTGCCTAGAAAAGATGCAGGGTGGAGGGGGTGAGGTCCTCATAGGGTGAGGGTGAGCCCCTGCTACTGGCCTGGAGACCGGGCTTGGAGACCAGGGGGGAAACAGAGACAGGGTTAGCCAGAGCTGCTTAAGGTAAAGACATGTGCATCTCATCACAACATTTCCATCAGTGCTCCTGTTGACCTTCCCAGATTTATAAAAAAAAAAATTATCCTCATCTGAAATAACTCGGGGGGTTTACAGTAAAACCTACAGCCTGGGATGAAAGTACTGAAGTAGAGATGATGTGTTAATAAAGAGAGCCAGCATGCTAAAATTAGCAAAAATAAACAGTCATCCTTGAAAACCAGGAGAGGCAATGCAGTCGTAGGTGACTCACTGGGATCATGAGGTGCCTGGGGCTGCCACTGCTGGTAGGTGTTGCTCCAACCCTGAGGGGTGTACTGGTGTGGACCTGGAGGACCGCCACTGAGGAGCGTAGAAATGGTTTATTATTAAAACCTCTCAGGATCATCACTCTGACATGACGAGAAAGAATCATCTCCTTCAATGGTGCCGTTAAACTACAAAAACAGTTGAGCATTAGTTGCAGCTACTCACTGAGGAGGTCCAGGTGCCCCAGGTGGTCCGGGGTTGTATGGGTTGGGGTTGTAGGGGCCCATTGGACCAGCAGGACCTGGTCCACCTGGTCCCGGGCCCACAGGACACAGAGGACCCTGGAACACATGATATAATCACACATCAAATTAATGTACAAAGAAAAGCTTCAAATTCTCACATTTTGAGGAGCTGGAACAAGTAAATGTTTCCTATTTTTGCTCAAAAAATGACCAAAATTTTTGATTATAACAATAATTGGCAATTAATGAAATGAATGTGGCAGCTGTAGATTTAAGCTTCTTAACTGGCTGCAGTCCTGTTGCACAATGTACATGTAAGACAATCTGTGATCATTGGTGTTGAAAACAGTTTCGGTTCCCCTCCATGTATCTGAGAACAAACAAGGGAAGTACCTCAATCTTCTCTTCAATGAGCTGTTTGGCGTGGTCGATCTGCTGCGGTGAGCCCCGAATGATGAACAGCTTGAAGTTGGGGTCTCCGTTGGGGGGCGGCTGTCGAGAGATTTCCACAAAGGCCCCCGTCTGCTGGTTTATGGACTTGACGTTCTCTCCTCCCCGGCCAATCACGAGCCCACACTTGTGGGCAGGAATAGAGAAGGTCATTTCCCCTCCAGGGGGACCCCACCCACCCTGTCCCCCACCTCGGCCCCTGTTTCCTGCAGGCATACCCGGAGGACCTGGGGGACCCTGTGGATGGAGGAGAGAGACAGTGTCAGGACTACAGCATAATATTTTATGTGTGAATACATGTTTAAATTGAATGGAAAGTTGGTTAAGATTTAATTTGAGGGTATCTCTGTGTGTTAATAAGTTTAGATCTACTGATGCAAAGATTACAAAACTTAGAACCTACAAAATCTGCCTCAAGCCTGCTGCCATACTTTTACTGTTATCCACAGCTGATTAATACAATCCTTTACTGGGTCTATTAGTTTGCGAGTGAACAAAAGCAGGTTTCCATACCCCTTGTCCCTCCTCCCTGACCCTGATGCTCTGCAGCAGGTCGTTGATGATCTGGGCGGCGTGTTCGCAGCGGTCAGGGGGACCACTGATGTGGGCAATCTTATCTGGACCAGTGCCGTCATCTGGAAGAAAGATTTTGTTCTGCATTAACCAAAGTTTTTGACAGTAACATTCACTTGTAGTGCTGAACCCATTTGAGCATCAACACCCAACTCTGTAACTCAAGACCTCACAGTTCAGGTGTAGGCTGCCTGCTCCTCGCGGTCAAAAACCACTTCAACATCCTGAAAAGTCACTTGCTGTTCTCATGCCACTGCTCTCCTTGTAACACTAGATTTTTGCAGGTACACCCCTCGCTCTCCTATAATGCACTTTAAGTCAATAGAAAGGCAAAAAAAGGGAGCAAGATTCCACCTGCTCTGCACACGTTATCTCATGTGGAAAAGCATTAACATAATTTGAGAATTTTCACCTCAGTGAGAGATTTGCTTGATTTGGTCGCCATTCAGCGTCAGGCAGAATGACATTATTTGCACCTGCCAGTGAATGTTTCTTTAAAATGGATAACAAGGTTATTGCTGTGATACGTGGTTTTTGAGCTATGCCATGCCTTTCATTCACATTTATCCTCCTGTAAAACACAAAAAGTCGAGGGACCATGAGTCTGGCTTACTGTGTTAATTAGTGGCATCAACTCTCATGCTGTCTTGACACTGACAAGAACCTCAATGTACATTCATTCATTCATTCATTCATCTTCTATTCCCCGATTATCCCTTTCGGGGTTGGGGGCCTAAATGTACAGTTCATGCAAAATATTACATCAACAAATTTGGACAATGTATTAATATAACCAAAGTCATCACAGGCTCCTACCTTGTTTGAACTGTATCCTAACTCCAGCATCATTCTGGATTTTCTTGATCATCTCTCCATTGCGCCCAATGACCACGCCGACTGAGTGTCGTGGTACTGGGATCTGAATGGAAAACAGATGCTTTTGTAAACTTAGATGGTTCAAAGTGAGCTGATCCCACTTCGAATCTTGCTGCCACACACAAACTCACATCCATGCCTCCTCCCATGCGGGAGCCAAAGTCATTTCTTTCACTAAAGCCGCCATGGTCTCTCTCCCTCAGAATCTCCTGCACCATCTCCTGGGCTTGCTGAAAAGGAAAACATGGTGGTTACTGTGCATGGCAACTCAGCAACCACACATTTATCTTGAACTTGATGAGATGATCTGATAAATGTACCTGCACTTTGTAGGGATCTCCAATTATACGCAGGGGCTTGTCAACGTTGGGTCCCTGAGAGGCATCCTGGATCAGGATCATCTTCACCCCTGCGCGCTCCTGGAATATCGCACAATTGAACATTATGGTAATGTAGGTCTACCTGATTGACACCAAAGCTCTATTTTTCTGGCTCCACTTACGACACTTTTTCCTTTATAAGACAAAAGACAAACTGAAATCATCACTTTTTAAAAATGCACATTGGTCCAGATGATTGCAGTTGCTAAAAGTTCAAAAAGCAATAGCCATGCAATGTACCTGTAGCTGCTTGATGGTCTCTCCTCCCTTGCCAATGACAAGGCCAGCCTTGCCAGCTGGGATCATCATCTCATGCACCGTGCCATTCTGCCCGTTGGTGGACTCGTGATAAGAAGGGGGCGTGCCCCTCCCCCGTGACACTATCTCATCCAACAGCATCTTGGCTTTCCTAGCCGGGGAAGAGCTGACCACTTACTCCACATTCATTTCACCAAAACATGTCATCAACCTGATATCATGGTAAGTGGCACTGACCTAATATTACATCACATGGTATTTATGAAATGAAGGAATAGATAATTATACAAAACTTATGTAAAGATGGCATAAAGTGCTGTACTTCCACAGAAAAAAGTCAAAAAGTCAATTTGCATGAAGTCTGAAACTTACTGTATGGAATCAAGGGAACCTGTGAGAGAGACGCTCCTCTCTGGAAGGCCTCCGCTGTCTGGACACACATGAAGAGTACACATGTAACTAAGTTCAACACCAAAAGGAGGATAAACTATAACTATAATAAAAACAGAAAGCTGTGGATGCAGACAGTACCTGGAGCTATCTGAACCTTGCAACCTGACTCCTGTTGAATTTTATTGATCTGTTCACCTCCACGGCCAATGACTGAGAACAAAGAGAGAGCAAACTGTGTGTTGTTGGCGGGTCACGCTCGCAACAGTGGCATCTATTTGTCTTATGCGACACAAACAGAGTGGCATCAATATGTGCTACAACCGAGTTGGGCTGAACTTACTGAGTCCCACCATGCTGTCGGGTACACTGTACTCCTCTGTGCTGGAGGCGGGCCTGACATCATCAACAAATGAGGATGGCAACAAAAAAGAGGCAACAAATCAGGCAATAGTAGACTTTCTAACTACATTTTAGCTACAATCTCATAAATACATAGCAACAGTCAACTGAAAGCTCTGAGATCTCACCTTTGTTGTGCAAGAGCAGCTAGCTGTGCACCAATAGCTGAGATGGGACATTAACAGAAAGAAAAAGAGTGAGAAAGCAGAGCCAGGGAGAGGTTTTGGATTACTGACGGACTGTGAGACACAGACAGAGGAGGCACGTGGACATACAAGGGTAACGAGGCAAACTGATGAAACAGAAACACTGTACAACTGGAAATCTGGAGATAGACAACATAAAATAGCAGGGTGAACTCACACAGTGCTTTGGCTGAATCCAAGTCACTCTGTGCAGCCAGTTTCTTGCTCTCTGGCTCATCTGTCAGGTGAAGATACAACAGATATCTACTGTAACTGGGTGTGTGTATGAGGTGTTTGTGAGAACTGAGTACCTTCTGCAATTAGGTACAATTTCAACAGAGCAAGAGTAGATGGATGAGTCGCAGTCACCGTACCTGCATCCTCCAGCTGTCGTTTCTGTGCAGTGAAGGGAAAGCCATCTGATGGAGTGCTGTTGTTCAGGGGAGGTCCAGCATCGCCCCCGATCTTAGCTGCAATCTGAATCACAGGCGTAAAATTAACCACGACAGTTGAGAAAAACAATTAGTGTCCTGCTCTGCCCCTAATGTGCCCACATATTCACACCAAAGTTACACAGACTGTGCAGTCTTCAGCAATACCTGCATGACTGTACATTACAGTATATTACTGTATATATTGTAAAGTATGCATTGAGCATTCTAAAATATAGAATAGTGACTGCTGTAGAACTGCAATCTCCCTTTAGAATTAATAAAGTTATCTATCTATCTATCTATCTATCTGGCCTGGGAGATCCAACATTATAATATGGATATCACAAGACAGGGCACAGAGGCTATTACATAGGATTTTGGTTATTATAATACACTGATGCACTGGTGCCTTTATTTATTTATTCATTTATTTAAGCATCACACCTGCATTACTTAACATTAACACTTTAAAATCAACCATCCCCACAGGTAATTTGAACTAACTAAACTCGTACTGTCGTACCATAACGTCGTCTCTTCGTTGAGTTAGATGACATGATTAAAATCCTGTAAATTTACATTTTGTCTAACGTTATAATGCACAGCTCATACTGTGGGTTTGTTGGGGCACACACGTAGTATTTTAGCTAGCTAATGTACAAGCAGCAGTGGCATGACGTAACTAGCTTCATTGCACTATTACGAACACCGCTGACTCGGACACATGTGTGAATATAAAACGTTAATTCTCGTGTGTCAAACTGTGTCAACCATGTTAGCCCTCAGGCTAACTATTTAGCTTGCACACCTTCCAAACATGCTCCTGCCTGTCACATCCCTTACCTGCCGGGCCCGCTGCACCGCGTCCGCGAACGCATCTTTTTTGATTCCTCCTGCTCCGTTCCCAAGAGCTGACTGTCCGCCGAGAGGGGCCCCGGATCCGGGTGGCGGCACCGCATTGTACTCCGACATGTTGACCTGAAGACAGGCGAGGGACGGGGAGCGAACTAGCGGGATCAGAGCTGCGCAGGAGTGGGAAGGAAAGTCAAGTAACTGACGGGGCAAGAAAATAGCCGGAGACACGACGGCGGCCGGGAAGGTTCATTCGTTCGTATTACTCTGTGTGTAGTCGCTAAAAATAATGTACGCCACTGGGGAAAATGTTACAATTCATCTGTGTTTGCTGTGATTAGACGTTGTTTAAGTCACAGTTTTTGCATACCAAACATTTCTGTATCTGTTTGCTTTCAAACAAGTGATATTTAATGTAGCATCTTAACACAATACTTTTCGCAGAACTTCATAGCTGGTGGAATAAAACAGGACCCCTGATCATGTATATGTCCCTGGATAATTATTAGATATTAATGAAGAGGAAATGTTACGTTTAACCATAGTATGACAATGGGAACTACGGAACTGTAGGAAGTATAGAACTATGTATTTTCATTTCTTGTTTGCCACAATTTTACAGTATTTTTAGTATGCTTTACAATCCAGTAAAGTATAAACCTTAGCAACAATGTTTTCTTTGTTGATCTCACTGCTCTATTGTTTTCACTACAAAAATTATTACTCTCAAACCTCCTTTCCACTGACTTGCAGCAAGATGTAAATGCTATGAACTTTCAAGTTTTGAAGGTGGTGCTTGGAGAAAAAAAAATCCAGATATGGCATTATTACTGTTGTAACAAGAATAAATAACATTTTAAAAAATACAAATACATTTCATCTCCTGGCTCACCATAGGTTGACTGGGCTCCTAAGATTTTTTGGAATCTGAGCATTTGTGAGTTCTCTTTTGATTAATACAGATAGTTATAACACTGTTTCCCAGGTCACCAGGTTAATGTGTCATTTTGGTGGTGCAAGGTTTGGTAACACTTATTACACAATTCCATGACATCTATGAACATCAGAGACTGACATGGGTCAAGATATTAATGTTATGTTGTTGATAACACTGTCAGTCACTTACAAACAGTCTTGTCAGGTCAAGTACACAGTCAGACTGCACAAAACAATGAGGTAAAACATTTTCAAAGAAGCCATCTGCAGTTACCGTATGCTCATGTATAAAACGAGCAATTATATCTTTGTGAAACAATTATCACTTCAATTTGCAGCTTTGGCATGCTTGTATTAAAAACTCTCATAGGGTTTGGATATCTGAAAACAGTTAATAACGGTGTTTATTGTGTTCATTGTAAGTCAGATTTAGCTTTGTAAATATTTCCCCTCATGTCAAGATCATGTATTAATAAGTATGTGATGAAAAAGTTCACGCTTGTGATCTGTAGTAATATCAGTGAAGATGTCATGTTTAATTGGCGCAGCCAGTAGAGGCCGCTGTCACATTTTGCTCTCCATGAAATGCGAAGCCAGGCGCCATCTTTGTTATGGGTGAATGACGTTTGTGATGACGAAAGCATTTTCTTTTCTTGTGATTGGTGGAATTCAGTGATGCCAAAGGTCGCGTGTATTTGGCGCTCTTCATTCACATCCAGTCTGGCGCGTTTTTGAAAGCGCAACATACGCCATAAACATGTATTTTGAATTCGTACTTGGAACAATTTGGACACTATCGGCGTAACGTTTTTCACCTTCGTTCATATATCCGGGGCTGACAGGTGGAGAATGTTTGGACCACTTTTGGGACTGCTGAGGAGCGCGGCTGCTCTGAAAGTAGCGTCGAGCGAAATCTGCTAGCTTGTTGTTTTAGAGTGAAATTTATGTGTGGTGGCAACAGACAGCTCTCCTCCTCACACAATGAACTTTGCCTCTTGTTCATTCACACACACGGGCAAGTGAATAAGAAAAGTCTCTGAAGGTGTAACGTAACGTCAGCAAGTGACTGGTTCAGCATTGACGGTGAGTGTTTCTCTCGACCTTTGTTTTTCCCGTCTGTCACAATGCATGCAAGTGAAAGAGATACTGAGCGCCGTGTCAGCAATAATACAAATTTTCATGCTACTTACTGTCCCATGTAAATCTCCCGTGTATCGACTTATTAAGTACATTTGCTTGTTTAAAACAGTCAGAGACAGTGAGTGTTGTGTTTTTAACACCAGCGTTGAAGCATGCCAACCCTGAAGATAATTGTTGTGGACCTTTTGCCTTCGTTCAATAACTCTGCTAAAGAGAGACAAGAAAGAAGCGGAGACAAAGGTGAATGTGTCGGAGCTTCCCAGCTGGAACTGATCCGGCGCTTAAACCACTGAACCAACAATTAATATTGATTTACTGCCCTTTCAGACCTCAGTGTGCCTAACAATGTTTGCTTTTGCTTTAGTTCTCTTCAAATGATGGCTGGTGTTGTGGCTATGGCATCTGTCATTGAGGACTTTGACACTCAGGTATTTTTGTTACACTGATTTGGGCTATGTAGCGCATGCAGAAGCTGCTACAAAAGTGTTTTTCTTCAATGATAAGCATTCTCATATCTGATTAACTTTGTCACTCCTTTTACAGCCATGCAAGAAATCTCGCAAAAATGGTGGCAGCCCTGTGGTCAAGACAATCACAAACTATTTCTCACCTGTGCCAAAGCCTGTGGAGAAACCCTTTTCTCCTCCCCGCACCAACAACATTATGGACTACTTTAGCCGGAAGGCTCCGTCCTCTAAAGAAAAGACCAGCTCACCAGAACAGTCAAAAGAGAACCGCCAGCTCGCAGAAAAACACACCAGCTCAGGGATAGCAGCGAAACAGCTGCCTCAGAAACGGAGCAGAAAGGCCAGCAAAGCTGTCAGGAAACTTGTGGAGGCTGACACTGTTAGCTCCACGGTGGAGGAGAGCTGCCTGATCCTAGAAGAACCACATGATAACAGACACTCAGCAGAAGCAATAAGAAGCTGTGGTGTTCTTGGCAGTGATCCAGCATCCCTGGTGGTCCAGCTTAGTGCTGAAGCCTGTGTTACTACAGAAATGGAAGAGAGGAATCCAACTAAGACTGTCAGTGAAAAAGATGACCATCATGAAGATGATTCCAAATGTGGAAACAATGTCAAGCTTCAACCAGATTTAAAGAGTATTGAATTATCTCCGATTGTACCTTCAAAATCTAAAGCAAAACAGAAGAAAACTGCGGCACGAAATTCTAGGAAGAAGCAGCAACAGGACCAGCAACAGGAGGCAAAGCATACAGAACCAGAGGAGAAAGAGGCCGAGAGTTCCTTGTGTGATGTTAGTATGGAGGTCAATGTGGATGAGGTCTCTCAGTTAAACAGGAGCACAGTCACAATCTCTTTTGAGGAATTTGTGAGGAGTCAGAGCCAGGACAGGGATGACGATGACATAGATGAACAGGGCAAGGAAGATGAAAGTAAAATCACAACAGAGGCAGAAGAAATGGACACTGACCAGTTGGACAACCCTAAAGCTGAAGAAAGTGTAGGTTGTGAGGAGCCACCTTTCCGAGTCTCACCCCGTACCGTCACCATCCAGGCTGAAGTGCATGTAGCCTCACCCAAACAGGAAGCCAAGGCGGTTGGAAAGTTAGCTTCTATCTTCAACAGGAGAAAAGGGGCACTGAGCCCTGTGGAGGGACTATTGTCTCCCCATGTAGAGACTGGACACAAACTTCCTTCTAGCTCTGTGACTGCCAAGCGGAAATCCAATGTGGTTCTTCAAGAGGAAGATCTAGAGCTGGCTGTGCTTGAGAGTGAATCCACACCCAAGTGCAGTGAGGCAGAGAGGAAGCACTTCATGGCTGCCTTCAAACAGCCCAGTTTGGATGGATCCAAAAACAAGCCTGGCAAGAGCCACGGCAAGCAGAAGCAACAGGAAGAGAGGGTTTTGGATGATGCAGACAAAGTTGCTGAAGAGGACACTGTAATCCCACCCTCAGTTGAGCAGGCGTCCTCTCAGGAAAACAAAGTAGCTAAAAAGAAACCGGCAAGAAAAGGCAAAAAAAGAGCTATAGAGGAAAAGGAGGCAGTCGCTGCCCCACCTGCTGCTACTTCTGTGGAAGAAACAGCAGCCACAATTGTCGAGGCTGATGATAAAAGAGAGCAGTCTCCCATAACCTCAACTCCCTCCATCCCAGTGGTGAGGAGGTCCAGAAGAGAGGCTGTAGTCAGGCAAGCCACTCCAACAACTCTTATCAGAAAAACCAGGAAAGACGGTTCAAAGGATGCTGGTGCTGCGTTACCTGACAGCAGCCCTGCAAATATGTCCACCCCAAAGACGCGCAAGTCAAAACACGGAGTCTTCGTAGCAGAGATGGTGTGCCCACCGGACACAGAACAAAGTCCAATCAGGTGACATATCCACATAATCATATTTTTGATTCAATTACAGTTATTACAGTCTATTATGTTCATTTTGTGTTTAAACTGTTTTAGAGGCGTTGATTCAACCTTGTGATCATTTTTGGGGATGTAGTTTGTGATGCCATTGCTTATGTCTTTCATGTTTTCTTTTTCATCAGGATTAAATTTACTAGACTCCATAAAAATGTTTCCATGACCACGGCTGAAGGTGGAAGTGGCATAAACAATTCTTTGACTACTAAAGTGAGTATGATTTATTTCACAGATTGGACAAATAAAACATATTTAAACATCTAAATGATGGACTGAAGACAATTAAATACTCATTCATACTCCCACTTTATCTTTTTCAGACATCAAATGACACTAAAAAAAGGAAACAGGCAAAGAAGTTGGTGGAGAAAGCCAAAGTGATTCAGCAGAGTAAAAAAGCTGCTGTCAAGGAGAAGGGCACGTTAAGGCGTTCTGCACGAGCGGAGGCCTCCACCAAGAAGAGCTACTGTGAAGCTGAGGTACAGTTAAAGGCCAACAAAACAGATGACAGATGACAATTTTCAGTGTTAATTCAGAATTCATCTTCAGGTTGTTTCACTTTTTTCTTTCCCTCACTATGTGGTTTGTTTTGTCAGGATTCTGTCATCTGCCTGGAGGAGGACCAGACTGCCACTCCTCACACAGCACCAGAAAAGAGCAAAGCTCAGAAGTCTTTACGCAGTCTAAATGATGTTCTAGGAAAAGTTGGCAAAGAGACCAAGGCTGTCCATGGTAGTCTGTCCCACTCCTAAATCACCATTTACTGTTGAGCATTTTGTTGACATCTCATCTAATGATGATATATTTTCTTTCTCGCAGGCTCCAAAGTGGCCTCGCTGGGCCAAGAAAAGACTGCTCGCAGGGTGTCTGCAGTGATTTCCATCTTTGATGAGAGCAGCTGTGAGGGCTCTGAAAACTCCCAGGATGATGAGCAGTTCAGGGCACGCAGAGAGTTCTTGAAGAGTGGTTTACCCGAGTCCTTCAGGAGACAGATAGCCAAGACGGCTGCCAGCAAGGAGGCGTACTCTCTCTCCTGTTCCTCATTTCAGCCGGTTATACACATGAAGCAGCCACCAAACGGTAAGCTGTTCCTTCATAGAAATTAAAATCAGCTCCACCTTCACAGCTTCAACATTACAGTGAAGTACACGTTAAAGCACTGATAATTCAATTGTATAATGTACAGTATTCTGAAATGAGTCATTGTGCATAATGTACTTTTACTGTTGGTACTTAAAACGTGTTTGAATGCTAATACTTTTGTACTTATGTGAAATTTGTATTTTCATGATTTTGACTTGTAACAGAGTGTTTCTCTTTTTACTTACATAAATAATCTCAGTACCTTACTCACCACTGTCCTCTAATAGGGTTAGATAAATTGTTTTTTAAGTTTATTGATATGATGGGAAATTAAGAGGAGCCCAGTAAAACTTGTTTTTGTTATGTACTGGCAGATTGCCCTCTTTGGAGTCTACTCTGGCCTGAGTCTTCATTACTGCGTCATCTGAAACAGCTTTGCCAAAAATCCAACCCACTTCCATCTGTTAGTGGTTCCCTTTGTGTGACGACAGAACCAGCACAGAGAGCCTTTTGTGAACGGGTATGTTCAAATGACTAACGACTTTATTCTCCTAGCACCTGTCCCTCAGTGTCCACAGTCAACTCCAGACCAAGGCAAAAACACATTTGTCTAGCTGTCTAGCCAGGTACCTGCTATAGTCTGGATAAAATCACACACCTAATGCTTATTCCAGACCAATTTGTTTGTGTTTTTGTGCAATTTGTGGTTGGTAGTGCATTTTGATTATACCATGTACAAATTAACAAACAAAATAAAATTTTCCATTTTGAAGGGTTCTGGCTGGAGGCCTGAGATCTCTGAAAGTGTTCGCCAGCTTCTGACGGAGGAGGTCAGCACCTCCAACCCTCTTTTCCCTATTCAGATGTTCATCACTCGCTTCCTGAAGAGACGCGCTGACCACCAGCAGCAGTGCGCAACCTCAGGTCAGTCTTACTGCACTGAAGCAAAAGCAGATATGTTGTGTTGCAAAACATCAGGTTGCAGTAACCGTTTCCTGTAGGCTGTTAGTAAGCTTGATTTCTTTAATCATGTTAACTGTGTTCAGCATTTACCCTATATTTTTTATATCTACAAGAAGAAAGTGCTCATGAGTTTGTAAGTTATCCACATTGCCCTCAAAGCACAAATATTGGGGCAGTACTTTAATCAGTTAATGCTGACAATCAATTTAAAATAGGCTATAGCCAGAAAGTAAAGCATAAAATCGAAATGATTCTCAACATCATTGGCATGTTACCTACTAGGACCAGAGGATGTAACCAGACCCACAAACACCACACTGCCAGCAGAACCAGTAGGAGGGAAGAGGAAGAGGACGGATGGTGAAGGGGAAATGACAGTGAAGGTGGCTAAGAAACAACGGACCAGTTCCTCAGAAGAGAAAATTTCCACAGCTGAGCCTGAGCCAACAAAAAAAGGAGGTCGTACGAGACGAACTCGGAGATCCAGGCTAGAGGAGGAGGAAAATGACGAAGCCAAGCCTTCTGTCAAAGCTGCTCCCATCCCATCTGAAGAGAACTGTGTTGTTGTGCATGACGACTTGCCTTTTGGAGAGGACACTGGAAAAGGTAACGAATTGAGTGGTCTAAATCACCCGATTTTATTTTATTTCTCTTTTATTATAACACTCTATGAACTTGGGATCAGTACACAATATATCATCCAATTAGGAATCTGCTGTAATGGCATCAGATGTTTTTAAACTTAGGTGGTGATTGGCTCTGTTAGTGAAGGCAAACTAAAGTCAAGATTTAGTGCTTGAAAATTAAGTACTAACAATAGAGTTGCTGTCATTGACTCCACCACAAGAATGTGTAATTATCTTAAAAGCCACCCATGAGAGGAAAATACACCTACCAAACTGGCATAACAACTAATGGTATGCTAGCAAGAGATCATCGGTTCAATTCAGTTCAATTCAATTTTATTTGTATAGCGCCAAATCACAACAAAAGTTGTCTCAAGACACTTTCCATATAGAGCTGGTACAGGCCGAGCTCTTTTATCTACAGAGACCCAACAATTCCCTCATGAGCAAGCACTTGGCGACAGCGGCGAGGAAAAACTTCCTTTTAACAGGCAGAAACCTCAGGCAGAACCAGGCTCTGGGTGGGCGGCCATCTGCCTCGACTGGTTGGGTGAGAGAGGGAGAGCAAGAGAGACAGACAGAGAGAGAGAGAGAGAGAAATGCAATCACAGTAACAGTGACAGTGGGTGTAATAACAGTAATAGCAGTTGCGGTGGATGTCAGGCAGGGCCATGGCAGGAAACGCAGCTGTAATCCGCAATCCAGATTCAGCCACTATCCATGGGAACCTGCTTTGGTGCCATCATTGTTTACATATCTGCTCTATTCATGAAGTAGTGTCTGTAAACTTGATTGGTTCTTATGTTTTGTCACATAGCAAATATTTAAAGCCTCAAACTCAGTCTCAAGCTTGTTCTACAGATGTGAGGGAGGATGTGTTATGGACAGACAAATATCAGCCCCAGCACTCCAGCGACATCATCGGCAACGCTGCCTCAGTCAGGAGGCTGCACAGGTGAGGAACTAAAACTGCTTTAATTTCACTGAACCTCCATAAAAACAGCGGCCACTGTTTTTGCTTATACTTTCTTTGTCTATTATGCAAATTTGCATCATAAATCAGGAACAGGGGGTTGAATGTTTAATTTTTTTTTTTTTCATACAGCTGGCTAAAGGAATGGAAATTCCGCACAGACAGAGAAGAGAGAAAAAAACTGAAAGACAAGAAACAAGAGGAAGACAGCAATGGTGGGAGATTAGAAAAACACAAACTTTTTTTTCTCTTCATAACTGCCTCTGCCGTGTTTGTTTTGACTGCATGGTGGCTCTTTGTGTTCAGACTCAGACTGGGACTGTGGAGAAGAGAACTCCCAGGATGGGGAGGACATGTTGTGTAATACAATGCTCATCACAGGACCCACTGGAGTTGGAAAGACAGCTGCAGTCTATGCATGTGCCCAGGAGCTTGGCTTTAAGGTACAAATGCTTCAAGGTACACATCTGTGAGGTTTGTGTCGGATTCAGCGCCCTCATTTCCTCCCTTCCCTCTGGTCTCCCAAGGTGTTTGAGGTGAATGCTTCTTCCCAGCGGAGTGGTCGCCTAATTCTGTCCCAGCTGAAGGAAGCCACTCAGTCACACCAGGTGGACAGTCAGGGGGTCAACGCCCACAAACCCACCTACTTCAACAGTTACGGCACAAGCAGCAGCGCTGGCGCTCTCCGGCCTGGATCCTCTCCCAGTATGTACAGAGCTGACACGGAGAACACGGTTTCTAATGAGCTGCTGGCTTGATAGAGCGAATGTTTTATGCAGATTTTGTATGTGGTTGTATACAGTAGGAATATTCCAAGATGAACGCACACCGTTTCAAATTGATTGTTTTCTTCATCTTCTAGGAAAGATTAACTCTCCTCGGAGGGTGGTTTCGTCTCCTAGGAAGCATCCCCAGTCCCCAAGAGGTGCTAAAAGAGGAGCCCTGGCTCCCACCTCTTTAGCAAACTTCTTCAAAATGGGGCGACCCACCAACAAGGAGACACCTAACACTAAGAAGACTGAACAAATGGGTAAATCCACCCTCAGTGTGTCAGTTTTTTTATTAACACAATAACCTTCATGGAAAGTTTTCCTTTATATATTTTTGTCTGTCCCCCTAATCTCTCCATACAGCTGCTTCCAAGAAAGTCATAAAAGCAAATGAGTGTGCCAGTAAGCACAAAGACCCTGCAGTCAAATCACCGACAGAGAAAACCAACGACGATCAGAGCAAGAAGACCGCCACCTCGCTTATCCTGTTTGAAGAAGTGGATGTTATTTTTGATGATGACTCAGGGTTTCTAGCTGCCATCAAGACGTTTATGACCACTACCAAGAGGCCAGTCATCCTCACCACCAGCGGTGAGTAGAAAGTGGAAGGTCAAAGTCAATGTCTTCCAGTCTGGTTGTGTTGATTGTATTTGCTTTATATACTTTATACTCTGTGTCTGGTCTTTTTAATTTCAATGACATCTTGCATGTTTTGTAGATCCTGCGTTCAGCACCATGTTTGATGGCAACTTTGAAGAGATCCATTTCAAAACACCCTCAGTGGTGAGTGGATGATTTCTTAATTTTTCTGCCTAGTCCACACGACATGGGTATTTTTCAACACAGATTTTTCTGTTCATTTTGGTCTTTAGTCCACACACAAATGCAGCTTTTAGGTCACTGAAAAAGGAGATTTTGGAAAACAGGACTGGGCCTTCCCTCTTATTCATCAAATGGGTTGTGGCTCAGTTATCAGAAGCACATTTTTTGGTCATCGGTCAGCTTTTGTCCTTCTCTCCCTGATGCAGTTGGATGTGAGCAGCTTTCTGCAGCTGTTGTGTCTGGCAGAGGACATGCGGACAGACCAACGGGACATCAATTCTCTGCTTCGGCTCAACGGCTGTGATATCAGGCAGAGTTTACTGCAGCTGCAGTTCTGGACTCGCAGCGGAGGAGGCCACTACATAACCAGGCCACTGACACACACTGGCAAGAATGGTGAGGAAATGAGCTGGAGGAAGTTTACTTTTGACTATATTTTTACTACTGTCTCATATTTGTTTTGTCATTAGTCAAAGCACTTTGTACTGCTACTATTATAACATACCATTAACCTAAATAGTATTTTCCCCTCATTTTTTAAAAAGCTGAACTTAAGTCAGAGACTGAAGAGGCAGCCGCCCTGTCTGTGTGCGCAGTGACTGACCCATCCACCCTCCCTCCCTGTGACACTGGCTGCACTGACAGCATGCTCGGCCTGCTGAATGTTCAACCTGAGAGAGACATTTGGGACCTGCTCAAGGTAAACTCTTCATTTACCACATACTCTCACAGTGTGAGTGGTTTTGTCTTCTCTTTGTTCAAATTGTACTTGGATTAAGATACTGACGGGGCATATGTTGTATGTTTCCCCTAACAGAGCCGGAGTCCGGTGAAGGAGGCGTTGTGCTGGGAGCTGCTGGTAAACAGCAGGCGTCAAGGAGTCGACCTGCTCTATTCCAACATGGAGACACTCTTACATCTACCACTCACACAGTTGACTACCTCCACCTACAAACCTGAGCAATCTGTGTCTGTATCACAAGACTATCCTTCTGTTAATCCAAAAGAGCTGCCGTCCACCTGTCCGCAGTTTGACATGCTGCCGTCTCGTAACAGGTTATTGCACACAGCAGAATCGGCGGATTGCTCGGACGATGGCAGTCCAGTCAAAATGTCAAACACAATGAGAAACACCAAGAGGCGGCACCGCCTCCCTGATCATGATGGACTGCAGTCTGACTCGGACTCAGAAGACAGTTTTCTATCTCTCCGCAAGCTGCAGGGTGCTCCTCATGTGAAGGAGGAAGTCAGAGAGAGTTTACTTTCACAGACAGTGAAGAGGAAGCCACTGACTTCTGAGGAGCAGCTGAAAAGTGTCCCGGTCTCCCAGTGTCTAGAATCAATAGCTGACTTCTTCGACAACATGTCCTACATGGACTCCTCTTTGCTTACTCCTCCAGAGGGAGGTGACAATCACAGATCATTACCAGTCAGTGCAGTGGTGAAAGATGGGATGACAGATGAGTTGAGGGTTGAAATTGATGGAGGGAGCTGGGTGAGAGGAGAGTGTGCCTTGGAGATCCTGGCTGCTGTGGAGGCTCTGAGCTTCCACAAGTGTCGGGATTCAGTAACGGAGGCCTGGGACAAAGCCCAACAACTAGAAGGGGAGTTGGGAAAGGAGGCTGCAGCAGAGCTCACCCTCCCTGTTGCCACCCATCGAGAAGGTTACAGCTTCACTCAGGATGGCCCCTGTCAACCACAGTGAGTCTTACTCATCTTTTTAAACATAATGTTATCAACTTCCTGCACTGTGACCCAGTCCCCATAATATTGGTCACAGAAGAAATAAACTTGAACTCTGACCTGTTTAGCCAAACTTAGATCACTTAAAAGAAAGTAAATGCATTTTGATATGTTCCAGGCTGGTCCAGCGGAGGAGAGAAGTGTTGGAGAGTCTGACGTTCAGAGGAGTGTTTGGGACTCTGTGCAACAGACCAGCAGCTGCTCTGGACTACTTGCCAGCCTTACGCACCATCTGCAGATCAGAGCAGCTTAAGGAACAGGGCAAGGTTAAACGAAGGTGAGCATGCAGGGGTAAAATGTTGTTAATGCCTCTTCACAGGCAGCCAGCGCATATGACTGACAGACTACAAGTAAACGGTGTAAACTGAATTTGAACTTTTGGGCAACTTCAGTCTGTTGTAACAGGTCTGCAGAAAACTGAGCTGTGTTTCCTTCTCCAGGTTCCTGCACTACCTCGACGCAATCCAAGTGGGTCTTGATAAGAGCACTCTACAGCACCTTGCTGAAGATTTCCCCTAAGCCGTAGAGGAGATCAGACGTCTCATGACCATACAGAGGCCTTAAACAAAAAGTGGCCTTAGAGCGGTCACGCTTTTATGGTCTGGAAATTAAATTGGAAGAAGGACCACATTTACAGGTTGTGTTGTGGCATAAGGCCAGATCATCAGGCAACAGTGTAAGTCAGCGTTGGCCTGGTGTCTCTTGATGATCCTGACCTTGGCATGAGCTGAGGTGTCTAGCCGGTCAGAGGAGTGTGCTCACGAAGGACTCCGGTGAAGCTCCCGAGTATTCAAAGGTGGAAATGATGGAATCACTGAACCAGAAACAGCATTCTCACCACAGCTTACTAACCTCAGATGTTCTCTGATTCAGCACAGTTTGGTGCTTTCAAAGAATGCACTAAAGATTACTACTTTGTATGATTTTTGTAATATTACGTTGTGCTGCAGTGTGCAGGTTTTTTTTGTTTTTTTTTTTGTACAGTAGTGTTTAATACAATGAAGTCTTGTGCATCAGTATGCTTTACTTTTTGCAAAGTGTTTTTATCAAGTAGACATTGCTTTTTAGGAGCAAGTATGTATCATTAATGATTTGTAAGAGATTTAAATGTAAAATAGTATTTTCCTCTATATTTGTAAAGGCTGTGTGTACATCATCATTCTCTACACAAAGTACTGTTGGTGCACCCGGGATCCTGTATCTGTTCATCAAAGGCAGGCAGCTTTTCACAGAAAGTTAAACTCACTTTCACTTTGTACACATCTTTTAGCTTTGTTTGTTTTCTTTAGGTATTCACAGTGGGTTTTGTTGTGACCAAATAAAGGTTTATCACAACCAAATAAATAAATCGTCGCACCGTGTATGTGTTCATTTCCATCCTGACCTCAGTGTGGCTGATGGTGTTTAGCAGAGCATGAAGTGATGGTTGTTTGCGTTCAGTGCATTGGAAATGCCTTTGCCACCGCACAGTGGCTAGACTGGTTTCAGGTGAGACTGTCGTGAAAGGCGTGAATGAATACCTCGTCAGCGCTTGTATTTGGAGGCAGAAAGGTAGGTTACAAATAGCCCGGTGACCAAACCACTCATTGTTTCCTCCGGTGCCGCTGCAGAGGGAGGTCCCGCGCCTGCTTTGTGTTGTGACATCCAAAACCAAGTTCCAGTTTTCAAATGGACATTTTGTCGTTTTGCATTTCCCTCTGTGTGAAGCTTTGTGAACACCATGTTTAGTGTCGACAGCGGGATTCATCGCCGTGTGAGAGGAGACCCTAACTTTGCACCGAAATGGCAAACCGTGAACGCAACAAAAAGATTTTACTGGAACTGGTGAAGCAGCCGGACAACAGCCGGTGCGCTGACTGCGGCGCGCCCGGTAAGCAGCATGTCCAAGTCAGTCACTGGTAATGGAAGAGCAAGTAAAACAAAAATGCTGGATTCACTTATACGGGTTTTTTTCAAAGCTTTTTCCAAATTTGTTTTGATCAGAAACTCTTCTACACCATTGTTAGCGGCGTTAAGATAATCAGATTTACTTTCTCTTCTTAGATGAGATTTTTTTGACATGATAAGATACAGTCCAAGTGTTGTTTAAGTGATTTATATAAGAAATGAATGTAATTGTTTTTTTAATGATCAGCTGGCAAGCAAGGCGGTTTACCAACCAGGGAGAGTGGGCTACTGTTGTCGTAGTTTGATAAACTATATTTTTTTATGGGAATATTCACTCATCAAATGATGCATGATGCCAGATTGTATGATAAACGCCTTAAGGAAAGCCTCTGTGACAAAATGTAGTTTGAAGGTGATATTATGCTCTCATGGTGCATATTCCTGAATTCTTTTTTGTTACACACAAATACACATAACTTCGACTTAACAATACTCCAGCATAGGAATACAGTGACCATGGCAGGTAGAGTGGGAGGAAAGGGGGGTAAATTGGGGTCCACATGCAGGATATCATGGCCTTGAGGGCAAATTCTTGCATTTGAATCCCACCTCTTCTGCACAACACAGATCCAGATTGGGCATCTTACAAACTGGGTGTGTTTGTGTGTCTGAATTGCTCTGGCGTCCATCGCAGCCTGTCCAGCCGGGTCAAATCCATAAAGCTAGATTTCTGGGAGGATGAGCTTGTGGAGGTTTGGACAATTTTTTCATGTTATTATTGCTATGATAACATATTAGTACTTTGGGTGGAAGGAAGAATTGGCCGTGCCCGTGTGTAAAATTTATGTGTGTCATTTTGGGACCCTCACAGGTCATGAAAATCAATGGCAATGCCAGCGCCCGAGCTTTGTATGAGAAAGCTGTTCCACCGTACTACTATCGGCCCCAGGAAAATGACTGTGTGTAAGTATTTTTCCAGAATCTTGTCATTCTTCAGAAAACTGTAACTGGCTCATGTCTTCATGTTGGAATGTGTGTTTATCACAATCACAGACTGCTGACTGGGCAGTGGGATAAAAATACAGAGAAGTACAAATACTGACTGTAGAAGTGAAATCTGGATGGATTTGTGCTGCTTTATCAAAGTGTTGACTAGCTGCTGTAGAGCTGTTTTGCCTGTCTCAGAATATTTATATGTTTGCTGTTGAACCGCAGTGTTTTAAGGGAGCAGTGGATTCGGGCCAAATATGAAAGGATGGAATTCACAGGAGAAACCAAGTATCCACCCGTTTCATATACCACAGGTGATGTTTTCTAACACATGAGTCTACTGTAGAACATGCAGCCCATTGGTGTAAAACTAATATGAAGTATATGGTTCCTCCTACACATGCAGAACTGTGCAAGAAAAACCTGTTCTTTGCATGACGAAACAGGAAGTGAAAACTGTTTGGGTTTTCACACTTTGCAAAACGTTTGGCCGTGCTTCCAAAACATACTAACTCTGAGTAAGACCTGTGTGTGTTGAAGCAACTGACTTATTGGATTTCTTGAACTGAATCCAGGTTTCTATGAAGGGATGCTGTGGAAGAAAGGGAAAGAGAACACACAGTTTCAGAAGAGGAAGTTTGTGCTGTCAGAGAGAGAATTTATCCTAACGTACTACAACAAGGAAAATGTGAGTTCCCTGCAGCTCTAGCACAGTTGAACTGCACCGACATAAAAGAACAATGAGCTTTTTAAAACAATTTAAACGTGGAGTTGATATGAATGTCCTGCATGTATGCATGTATATTGCATTGATCTACAGTAGTTCAGCAATTACAATGTTAATTAATCATTACTGTTTTTCGCTCTGCAAAGACAAAAACTGAAAAAAAGGAAAACAACTAGAGCATCTAGCCATGCTCTGTGAGGCTCAGTGGTGCTTTGAGCTAAATGCTTAAATCTGCATGCAAACATGCACACATGGACAAAGGAGGCATTGTGATTTTAGCAGATATAATGTTTACCATGTTCACTATCTTAGTTTAGATATTTTATCAAACCTAATATTTGCTAATTAGCACTAAACATCTAATGATGGTGCTAGAGGAAAGATCAGAGGATCACCAAAATTATTACAGTTCATCCACCGGGGTCTCCTCTGGAGTAGTTATCCAGGCACTGCAATAACAACCATAAATGTCAACCTGCTGGTGCCTCAAGGGATCATCAGAGCCATTAAGATTCATCCTCTGAGGACCATGAATGCCTGCACCAAATTTCAGGGTCATGCTGCTCGCAAGGCTAAAAATGAATTTACAAACAGCAACATGCTAATTAAATCCAGTTGTTTAATTTCTACCAACCATCAAGTGCACATCTATATATTTGTGTTCCAGGAGTCCAAAGGCCCTAAAGCTGTAATCTCCATCAAGGACCTTAACGCCACCTTTCAACCCGAGAAAATTGGTCACCCTCACGGGCTACAGCTCACCTACCAAGAAGATGATCACACCAGGAGCCTCTATGTTTATCATGAGAGTCCTGAGGTGGGACTGCATGATCAACCGAAGTATAAATAACAGTAACCAGCAGTTGTTATGCCGATTGTCATACGGTAGCTTTGGAGAAATGGAGAAGCTTAGGGTCTCTTCTTTTCCTCTAGGAAATAGTCACGTGGTACAACGCCATCCGTGCTGCTCGCTATGCATACCTGAAGACGGCATACCCGACTGGAAGTGACGAAGAAGTAGGCCGCAAACCTTCACATCACCAAATAAACTGACAAAATGTTTGCTCATATTCACCTTTCAGTAACTCCAAGATGTTGATACACTCTAAAATACACTCTAAATAGACAACCTAAGAGGAAGAGGAGGAACTGAACTTTCACGTTCAGTCATCAGCAATAGAACAGGAACTTGCCTGTTTTCACTTTCATGCTTTAAAGCGTAATACATGTGTGCCTTTGTCTCTTTGTCAGCTGATACCAAAGATAACAAGAAATTACCTCAAAGAGGGGTACATGGAAAAGACAGGGCCATTGGTAAGTCATTAAAGAACAAAAAGTTCAGACATATGCAAATACGTCTTCTTACATGAGATTTATTTGTACAATGTGTTATTTGTCAGCACTCAACTGCTACTTTGACTTACGCATGCATCAACAACGTCACAGTCATCACCAATAGAGTTACAGCTGTTTGCTCTGCATTTAATAGTGTGTTTCTTTTCCTTGTACAGACACAAACACACATATTCAAACATACTTGAAATGCATCTTTTGTAAGAGGTGATTGGTTTGATAGAAGGTGGTATTGAAAAGGTGAACATTTCAGGTAAAGTGTTAATATTAAATGTGTGTTGTTTTTTTTTTATAACAGCAAAAGGAGCCCTTCAAAAAGAGGTGGTTTATTTTGGACTCTCAAAAAAGGAAGTTGTTCTACTTCAAAGGCCAGTTGGTGAGGGCAAAACCTCTTCTCCATCCAACCTAATGCTGTGCTCTGCTGTAATGATTTGTCAGGCACATCGTTTGTCAGCACTTTAACCACCATTGTGTTTCAATGTTCGTTATTGTGAATGTAGGATGCAGAGGAGTTGGGCGTCATCTTCATCGGCACAGAAAGCAAAGGTTACTCTGTGAAGGAATGTGTCCCCAAGCATGCTCGGGGAAATAAGTGGAAGTGTGGCGTTATGGTGGAGACACCCGAGCGACAGTTTGTCTTCATGTGCGAGCAGGAGAGGGAGCAGAGAGAGTGGCTGGATGCCCTCAGACAGGTCCTTTACAGGCCCATGGCACCGCAGGATTATACCAGTAAGCAAGGCTAGAAAATAGTGCAAACATGTCAATGTACAGTGCTTTCTAATATTCACACACACAACCACATACTAGTCATTCCTGTCACGTGAAAACCTCAACTTCAAGCACTTGTGTCTATAAGAAGATTCTGATTGGACAGTCAAGGGATCACCAAATTAATTAGCACCCATCCTCTTAGCACCATGGATATCTATACCAAACTTCATGTTAATCAATCCAACAGTTTTCAAGGGATTTCACTGAAAAACAAAAATGCCAACAAAGTCAGTAGTATTCATCCTTTGGGGACCATGAATTTCTGTACAAAATGTATGATAATCTATCCAATGATTGTTGAGGTATTTCAGTCTGGAACAATTTAGCAGACTGACCAGTGGATACCTTGATGTTGTCATCCATAGAGCCAGGCCACGGGCAAATAAGAAAAAAAGCAAGGTTACTGAGTTATTTGGTTTATCTGCTCCAGATTTTCTCTGCAAAGTTAGTCTACACTATTCACCTGTACTCACATTTGTTCATGCTTGCATGTCTATGTCTCTTGTTTGTCATTCCAGTTGAAGCCAACATCACGTATAAAAAATAAACTACAGAGAGGTGTGTCAACAGCAGGAGAAAACCACAGCACTTGAAAACACAAAGAACTACTGCAGGGACTACAAGCACAGCAGATGAGCAGTTTTCACTGCACTCAATCAGTACTAAATGTTCACAATGTGGCTCCCAGGACTGACTCTCAGTGAAGCATCTTGAACCGTGACTCTGATGTTGATGCTCTGTGCCACAGTGTGACTTCCATCCACTCCCTTTAACTGACACCAGATCTGATGTTGAATCTTAGACTTCAGAAAGTATTGCATTATTATGTACAATCACTCTCATGACCAAACATACACCACTCACTAGTGCAGCACTGTTATATTGCAATAGAAGATTGGTTACAATCACTGCATGTCATCGTGGTCTATTTATGATGTTCTCCACTTTTGTAGTTTTAAACTTCTTAATGAATAAGCATATATTTTTCTTTTTGTACTAAACATGTTTCTTCACACTATGCTCAAAAAGAAAAAAATACTTTTTTTGTGTGTGTTTTAAAACATAAATTACATGTGAGGTACATGTTGGACAAAACTTTCATTTAATTCGAGCTTTTTTTTTTGCCCCTTGTACAGGTGTGAGAACACTGTTTTCTAGCAAACTCAAACAGCATTTGTAATTGTCTGGTTTAGCTTGCTTGACTTCGACAACCCCTCTGAATTCTACTACAAATGGAACTTGATAAATCTTGATAATGTTACAGTAATAATGTCAGTAACTTTGGTGCAACCATGATGGATATGTTTATTATTATTAACAGAGATTTTCACTGCTCACTGACTCTAAATAACATTGCTAGTTTTGTGACATTCTGTATAGTAAATTTAAAAAGATCTCAATTTTGGGGTTAGGGGTTAGGGGGTTATTTTTAGTGGTTTTCTGTTTTTGATCTAAAATTGTATGTTTGTACAGAAGATATAACAATCAGCATTGTTGAGGACATTTTAAATTATTTTTCTTGAATTTATTGAACTTTCTACTTTTAGAATAAATAACAAGCGTTTTTATCACTGGGGAGGAACCATGACACAATGCAGTTCATTTCTTTTGGCGCCAGAGAGCAACATAACGCGTTTTAAAATTTAATGTCAAGTTTGTCCTACGCGGCTTGCCGTAGTTGCCGGGTAGTGGAGGTCGGGCATGCTCGTGGAACATTCACTGCGAAATGCTATGCAAGCGCCGAAAAGACTGTGATTAACATGAAATTACAGAGAAATGTGCTGCAAACTACGTTTTAAATTGAATTCCTGCTGAGCTGATAAGTCGCAAGTTGAGAAGAAGCGTGTATAAAAGACGAAGGAGCACAGAAAACTGTCCGTCCGTTTTGTCCTACAAAGGCGCCCAGAGTTTGACAGCGGCAGGACTTCACTGCGCAGGCCTGACGTTAGGTAAACTGCCGGAGGAGGACAGTAATCAAAGGACTACATGAAACAATAAAGACAGTCCTTTCAGTAGAGGGACGCCAGCCAAAACATGAGGAAAGACGTGAGGATACTACTTGTAGGGGAACGTAAGTAGCAGGTGTTTTTAAACCCGAAGCGGTTTGTTCCTACTTAGCTAAAATGCTAGTGAGGGAGCTAGAGGCTACAGCTAGCAGATGCACTTACTGAATCCTACAGTATACCGTGCAGTGAGGGTTTGATTGGTTTATTCTACACTGTGTACGAATCATACACAGTGATTGTAAGTAATATGACGTGTATGAGTACAATACTAATCTATGGTTTTGGTTTCTATCTGGCGTTGATAGCCAATTAAGTATCACATGGTGCATGATGGCTATCTCCTGAGTATTTCCATGTACTGCCATGTCTTGATACTCAGCACACTGCTTCTCATAACCAGACATACTGTGAGGACGATGCTGTAGCAATCTGTAGTTTGAATAGTACAACATAACAATTCCCTAGGTGCAAATGGCCAAATGGATCACGAAAAAGCTAATATGATAAGAGTTATAAATGAGGTGTTTATTGCAGGCCCGTTGCATTGGGTTTGATTGTACCCACTGAACTGGACACCAAACAAACAAAAATCAACAGAAAACAAAAGAGTAGTGAAACAGATACTGGTAAACTTAATTTGATGCTGCATAAAATGAAAGGATCACAAGAACTAGGTCTGAAACAAATGCATTATTTTGAATATCAGTTAATCTGTCCATCTCTATGCTTGTTTGTAGAAAATAGAAATGGAAAGCCTAGTGTCATGTCTTCAAATTGAAGACATCACAGTCCACAACGCCCAAATAATCAGTTTGCATGAAATCTTCACAAAGGAGAGATGCAAGTGATCAGTCCATTTTGAAAACTGTTGCTGATAAATTTCCTATTGATCAACTAATCGTTTCAGCTCTATATGCTGCATATCAGGCAGAATTATGGGCTTGTGATTATGAGGATTTTCCCAGGGCCCTGAGGTGAGGGCAGAATTAAGCCGAAAGGGAAACTGATCCCATCCTTCCTTAGCTGTGTTACACCTGGTCTATTTGTTCTCTTTAAAGCATGTGTGTTGTCAGTACTATTTTTATTTCAAATGTGGCTATGCAGGGTGGCCTACATTGCTGCATTAGGCCTGTTGGTACTGACTTCTTGATAGAAGTGCAGCCAAAATACTGAGCAGTGTTGTGAAATTCAATAGAGTCCAGTTGGGGGGGGGGGGTCACAGATAGACTGTCAAGACACTGAGGGGCCAGAGGTACTGCAAACTAAGGCTGTAAAGAAGGTTTATTTTCATTAATGACTATTCTGATGACTATTTCTTTGATGAATGGTTTGGTCCCTAAAAAGTTGTTATAGTCAAAGGAGACCATCACAACTTACCAGAGACCAAAGACACATGTTTAAATTGCAGGTTTTGTTCAACCAAAGGTCTGAAACCCAAAGAAACCAATTTACAATAATATAAAACCAAGATAAGCAGCAAATTATACATTTTATAAGATGGAAAGGGATAATATTTGGCATTTCTGCTTGATAAATGACTTAAGATGTTAATTAATTATCAAAATAATGGGATATTACTCCAGTAATCATCTAATTGTTTCAGCCCTGCAACAAACATCCTCCAATACAAAAGGCCTTGCAAGTTATGGGTGTTAAAACATTAATCTGTAAATATGTATGGTGATATATTGTAGCAGTGGTGGACTGGTGGTTGTTTTGGTGCTCTTCTTGTGCCTGTGGTTTTCTAGCATTTGTGCTGGTTTACATGGAATCTCCTTTGTAGTTTGAGAGGGATTGTGGGGAAATCATGTGTATTTATCTATCAAAAATTTAGTGATATTAG
Source organism: Chaetodon trifasciatus (assembly GCA_037975065.1). Classification (NCBI taxonomy): domain Eukaryota; kingdom Metazoa; phylum Chordata; class Actinopteri; order Chaetodontiformes; family Chaetodontidae; genus Chaetodon; species Chaetodon trifasciatus. The sequence continues at coordinate 1,650,605 of JBBMOE010000066.1, read as the reverse complement.
TTAGTTATATCTTGATATGGTCGTCCATAGTGCTGAGTAAATGTTGGGTATCCAACTAAATAGAATAATATTTCCCTTTTTATAGTTGTGCAAGAGAGACAACCCAGCACTGTAACGTAGGGATACTCATTAAATATTATTCTTATTGAGATATTAATGTATTAAGAGTATGTCTAAGTCACTCTTTAATAACAGCACAGCTCTTTGGCCAATCTGTCTATCATAGACATAATTTCAGCCCATTTTTCTCCACCTTCTTTTTTAGCTTTGCTCTGTACTGGAGTGGTCGTTCGAGAACAGTGGCTCTTGACAGCAGCTCTTAAACCTCTTCACCTGCTGTTATCTGTGCCCTGTCACTTTATACATTATCTGTACCCTGTCACTTAATATATTACCCAGACCGCTCAATAACGCTCATTCAACACATTCCAACAAGTTAATGACTAATAGTTAGATTGTAATAAAAATACTTTCCCTTTGCCCATACAGCCAAGGTGGGGAAGACATCACTGATAATGTCTCTGGTCAGTGAAGAGTTTCCTGATGAGGTATGTATCAACAAACAGTCAGATGATACATATGATAGATCATTGTAGCTAATACAATTGCATCCTGACCATGTACCTTGAAGTTGGATTAATGATTTGGCTGACAGTTGTTTGGATATGTGAGGATCTTGAGGGTAAATATTTATTGAGGGTTCCTTGTTGTCAGAAGTTTGGATCATTGTCTGCTGTCTTCCAGGTTCCTCTCCGAGCAGAGGAAATCACCATCCCAGCTGATGTCACCCCAGAGAGGGTGCCCACACACATTGTGGACTACTCAGGTAATCCTTACTCCGTATTAATAGGCATAGGTTGATTTGGCAACAGTAAGGCTTTATAACATGTAAACACTGTACTTATGTGCCTTTTTAACACCTTTAGAGGCTGAACAGTCAGATGAGCAGCTCTACCAAGAAATATCAAAGGTTAGTTTGACTTCATTCTTACCCTCATCTGGTCTTGTAATGTCTGTGCTCTGTGTATTTCCTGTGTGCATCACAAGTTAATATTACTATTTGCCTTTACAGGCAAATGTTATCTGCATAGTTTACTCAGTCAACAATAAGAAGTCCATTGAAAAGGTGAGCATGTTTTCTCTCTGTGCTCAGTGCAGTTCATTAAATACATATTTGCAGTATGTCTGGAATTTGAAACAGGATGCTGCATATGATTATCATCCTAATCTGAGAAAATTAATTAATGTTTGACATGAATGTCTGCCTGGCTCCGGTGTTTGATGTTGTGCTTTACGCCGCTAGGTGACGAGCCACTGGATTCCCCTCATAAATGACAGGACAGACAAGGATAGCAGGTGTGCTCATGTCACTTAAATGCATTTGTGTTTGTGTATATGTGTTTGTCTCCCTATGGGTTGTGTAAGCCAGGCAGGTGTTGGTGGAAGTTTATTAAGCATGCCACACTGTATGAACTATAAAATCATAAGTCCAGAGAAAACCCAGCAAACTCTCACATTAGAGAGGTTGCCCTCAGAGAATTTTGACATTTTTTCTTGAAACATGGCTTAAATGATGAATAGCCTGATTGTTGCACTTCTATAATGTAGTAATGAAAGGCTTCATTGCAGGGTACCATTGATCCTTGTGGGGAACAAGTCGGACCTGGTGGAACACAGCAGCATGGAGACCATCCTTCCAATCATGAATCAATACCAAGATATCGAGACTTGTGTAGAGGTAAGGGATTGGTACACACACACTCACACACACATATAAACCCTTTGGATCCATTGAGGCAGACCTGTTTGGAGGTCTTAGAAGTAAACGCTGATGAAGTACTTGAGAGTGAAGAATTGGCAAGTGAAATATGAAATCCAATACTAGCTGAGATTCCTCAGAGTGAGGATGGCTGTCTACAGGACAGATCGGCCCCTTGCTGCCCTTTGGCTGCCGTCTAGCTCCTGACTGAGTCATTAATAGATTTATATCACCTGCTGACTGATGGGCTGAGAGTGTGTTGAGGGGCTTGGAGAAAGCTGGCCTCTGTTTGCATTACTGTTAAATTCAAATTTCCCTCTGTCGCATGAGACAGCTCAGTCATGCCCTCCTCAGGCGGATTAGTTACAAGGTTAAAATAGGGGGATGAGGAGGACATGAGAGAAGACACGTACAGAGTGGACAGTTGGAGCACAGTCACACAGCTGCTGAGAGTTAGGCTTGTGATAGACACGTGAAGTATGTTTTACTGCTGGCTCAGTGTTCGACCAGGCTTGGATGAACTGTATGTCCTGCTTCTCTAAGTCACTTACATTCCTGGTTATGTGTTTTAAATAGAAATAGCAGCATAGTAGCAAGTACTCTGTTATAAGTGAAAGTACTGCATTTAAATTGAATTGAACTGAATTAAATTCTCACATACATAACGGGAAAAACGCAAATGTATTAAAGCAAATGTAGTCACCCTGCAGCTACAATGGGCTCAGTGTTACATTATTATATATTATACTGTAGGATTATTATCATTGATGCAGTTGCATGTAAGCTTCATTTTGGAGCTAATTTTACTTATTGTATTTGCTGCTGGATAGTTTAATTTCTAACAATGCGTTGTACGTTTATATGCTGTAGATATGCTTTTAAAATTTGCATGGTAACTTGTAACTGCAGCTGCCAAATACATGTAGTTGAGTTAAAAATACACATTTTTCCAACAAAATGTAGTGGAGTAGAAGTGTTANTGGAGCTCACCAAGCAGTGAGCTCAAGCAGAAGCTCCACAAGCGGCAGGCAGGAAGAGAAAAAGTTGCTTTGCTACATCCCTAAAGTCAGCTACCACAGTGACTCCTGCTGATTGAAATCTTTCTGCATTGAATAAGTGCACAGAACCATCTAAATGATCACTTATGTTTTTTGTATTACAGTTGAAGCCCTCTTGCATTAAGGCATTAACTAGAATCTTTAAAGTGTCAGACCTTGACAACGACGGCATCCTTAATGACAATGAGCTCAACTTCTTCCAGGTAATGTTTCCCACTTAAGGTTGTCACTACCAAAATAATTTTCTTGGCAACATAAGAGTTGAAAATTGTGAAAGTTTTCATCACTAGCACAACTTGGAGAACCTGAGGCACACATCCATGTACCTCTTGTTGTGTATGTCTATAGAGGACGTGTTTCAATACACCACTGGCGCCTCAGGCCTTAGAGGATGTAAAGAATGTGGTCAGGAGGAACATGACAGATGGAGTCAAGGACAATGGGCTCACACTCAAAGGTCAGACATTCTTTCCTCCCTCCTCCAACATGACTTATCCTTTCTCATGTCCAACAACAACAACAATCTTTCTTTTCTGCTTGTCTTAGTATGTTTGCAATTGCTGGCTACTGAACCCATCCATTCTCCCATCATTGGCTCTTTATTTGCAGGCTTCCTGTTCCTGCACACCCTCTTCATACAGCGAGGCAGACACGAGACCACCTGGACTGTGCTCAGGAGGTTTGGTTATGACGATGACTTGGAGCTCACGCAGGAATACCTGTTCCCCTTGTAAGTGCAGACTCAAAGGATCTTTTTAGAATTGTGTTTTTTATTTTATTTTGAAAGTATAGTTATGACTGGAAATATATAGATGTCTGAGCAGAACTTTCATCTTGCTAAATCAGCAGATTATTTCTTCCTTTGTCACTTTTGAAGGCAGCATCAGAAATGTTTGAGTCAGTGATCCTCAGTTGATGCTCCAGAGCTTTCTGTTCAGTCACTCTTTGTGTCTGTCTCTGAATTGCAGGATAAAGATCCCCTCTGACTGCACCACAGAGCTAAACCACAACGCTTACCTCTTCCTCCAGAGTGTCTTTGACAAGCATGACAAAGTAAGTGGTTCAAAATGTTGAAGATATAGAAATTCATTTTACTACCTTTTTAATTGCTTTTTTAAATTTTTTAAATATGGTCATATCTTTGAAGGACGGCCAGTTATTGCTCTTACTTACAATATTTTTACACATTTCCCCTGGTTTTTTTTGTGTGTTTTATGTCTAAATTTGTGTGTGCACTTGGTTTGATCCAGGACAGAGATTGCGCACTCTCGCCAGATGAGGTGAAGGACTTGTTTAAAGTGTTTCCCTACATGCCCTGGGGTCCCGATGTAAACAACACGGTTTGCACTAACGACCAGGGATGGATAACATACCAGGGATACCTCTCTCAGTGGACGTGAGTGTGGAATATATCTATTAATATACACACAGATGCACGTCCATTCTTCTTTTAGTTTTATACAACCTGAATATATTCATACGTAGGACATTACGTAGAATACATAGATCAGAATCATATTCATGTAAATCTCTCATAGCATTGTACTCATCACGACTTACATGTTTCCTTTGGTAGGTTAACAACATATCTAGATGTACAGCGAAGTTTGGAGTACTTAGGTTACCTTGGCTACTCTATCATCTATGAACAGGAGTCCCAAGCAGCTGCAATTACAGGTAAGAGAATTGGATTCAACTGCCCAGCAGCACTGTGTGCAGCCTAACAAGAACAAGTAGTAAATAGTAACAGACACACTTGTGGTCAGAATAAGAGTGTGTAGTGTACCACTAACCAGTGCCTGCGTTGTTTGCTTTTTTGTGTAAAGTTTGATACAAAAGAAATGCGTGATTTTCACTCCATGTTGCCTTTGTTCATGTATGTATATAAAAATTTGCATTCCCTGTTCTTTCAGTGACGCGTAACAAGCGCATTGATCTGCAGAAGAAACAGACCCAACGCAGCGTCTTCCGCTGCAATGTCTTGGGGGCCCGGAACAGTGGGAAGAGTGGCTTCCTCCAAGCTTTCCTGGGCAAGAACCTGCAGGTCAGTGGAAATAATGGATGCAAAGCCTGTTAAACTCCCTTTAAACCAGTGTTTTTAGTATTGTGTCTTTGCTGGACTTTTCTGCATCATCAACTGTGTGTATGGTCCCGTAGCAGAAAAAACACAATATGATGCACTGCTGTAATTACACAGCTCCATTCAGTGACATTACTAACGTACAGCTCAGCAAGTTTGCATATATAACGTATTGCCCCAGCTAATAATCTATATCGCTCATAGACAGTATCATCAGGAAAAGAATTAGCGAATGGGCGGCAGGCTAGGTGTGCTGCATAAATTACCATGCTGATCTCGCCAGGTTAAAGAAAGCCACCTTTGTGACACTGGAAACGCTGTCTTTGGGCTCCAAACATCTCGCTAACCCGTTCATCTCACTTTGTAGTACAACCCTCAGTTTCTAAACATGTCAATAGTGTCGATGGGTGTCTATTACTGACCTTGTTTATTATCCACCACAGGGACAGAGGCGGATTAGAGAGGACCACAAGTCCTTCTATGCCATCAGCACGACCTATGTTTATGGTCAGGAGAAGTACCTGCTGGTAAGAACCATTCAGTCACCATCTGATGTGTGGATTACTGTTACATAATCTGGGTGTACTACATTTTACTGTGTATCAGCATTAGTACTGTGCAAAACATTAATCCCTCCATCTGCACACTCTATTTCTCTCTCTCTCTCTCTCTCTCTCTCTCTCTTTCTCTCTCTTTCTCTTTCACTACAAGCTCCATGAGGTGATGCCAGACTTTGATTTCCTGTCGGAGGCAGACCTAGCCTGTGATGTGGTCTGCCTGGTGTATGACATCAACAATCCACGCTCTTTTGAATACTGTGCCAAAGTGTACAAGGTATGTTTCAGAAGATGGAAAAAGGCTCATCAGATTCACTAAGGCCTCTCAGTCCTGCTACAGGCTAATTGATAACATTGAACGATTGTGTTTGGCAGCAATACTTCATAGACAGTAAAACGCCATGCGTGGTGATTGCCGCCAAGTCGGACCTGCACGAAACACGGCAGCACTACAGCCTCTCACCGCAGGAGTTCTGCCGTAAACACAAGCTCCACCCACCTCAGCCGTTCACATGCAACACAACCGACGCACCCAACAAAGACATCTACACCAGACTCACCACCATGGCCATGTATCCGTGAGTATTGAAACTCGTTGTGATCTTATGTAGTCAACCCTTTACGTTTCCTGTGTATTTCCACTTTTACCACTCCCCTGGATGTGTGTGTCAGGCAGTGACATTTTGCTCTTACTATTTAGAGGTTACAGCATGGGAAAATGAATGAAAACCACCATCTACTTGAATACTGTGTAACATGTAAACTTTGGATTCCCCCAGACACTCAGTCAGTAGATGAGGACTGTTTGACTTTATAGGGTGTCTTAACTTCTCAAAGCTTTCTGATCAGATTAGATTTTCGGAGTAGACTAATTAGCACTAAATCTCATTTTAGCTGCTGCTCTCTAGGAGGTGAGTAGTAAGGCTTTGATATAAAGAAAAGTGCTGAGAGGCGAGACCAGATTTAACAAGGAGTAAATTCATCTGCTCATTTAGGGTGACTTCTGGCTCAAACTGAATAGATGATTCAGAAATGAGTTGTCTAAGATGTCAGCCAAGATACTCTGATACTTATTCAAATATGTTTCCAGTTTTCATGCATTATATCAATTATGTGTATTATTTGTCAAAGTGTAAGCTGAGCTAATCCTCAAGTCTTGAAAAAAGGATTTACACACACACACACACACACACACACACACACACACACATATATACACATATATATACCATTACCTTTATGAAAATGGTTTACTTTATATGAATATATAGACCCATATTGACAAATATAGGCTTTGTGTATGACTCAGATCAAACGAATAGTCATACGTAAAGATAGATGTCCAAATTAATCTGCTGCACAAAGATGTCTAGTTCTTCACTGTCTGTAGTTGGACTAATTTGTTTTTTCAAACTAAAAAAATATGGCCGACCAAGCATCTATGTCAAACTGTTCTACTCCCTTCACTCAAGTAGTGAATGTTTCCCATTTAACTGGAAAAAGAGTTAACAATAGAAAAATGTCCAGTAGCATAGTCTGCAGTGCATCACTGAAATACTGCGTCTTCAGTACTTGTACGAAGTCTTCACTTCTGTATATTTCCAACAGCTCACTGCAATCTCTAAAAACTCTTTCCTTTATTATGAATCACGTTTTCCTCTTTTTTTTGTGATGTGGTGCCACTGATTAGCAGCTGTTACTGATTGTTACCATGGAAACATGGCTGTTAGTACTGACTTAGCCTGATGTGGGGGTAACTAACTTTTCAGGCTTAAAATAAGTCACTTTATTTTTGTAAAACTGTATAACTTAGAAAAAGAAAAAGAATCTGTCACTGAAAAAGGCCCGCTGTGTTTTTTGTTTTTAATGGTGGTTTGATGCTTTATGTTCATGAAGTGGTTGTAGTTACTGTTTGGGGAAACTGGTCACAGAAAGGTTCCAGTGGTCAGAATTAGACGACAGATTTTGAGAGCTTTTGCATTTTGCAATGAATTTATCACCCTGAGATTGTTCGGCTGTTGTGACTGTTCCCTTCCTTTCTATATGATATTCCTCTCCTCATGTCTCTCTTGTGTTTATTCTCCATTAAGCTTTATGCTTTGTAGTTCATTATAGATGCCTCCTTGTCAATACTTTTGTTTACTTTGAGTTAAGGAGGTAAAGGTAAATGGCAGCTGTGCTGATCTCACCTCAGAGAAGTATGTATTCTCATTACTCAGGTGCTTTGATGTATCCTAGTGATAGAACAAAGTTGAAGTTTTTATCCTGGCTTTGGCCTCCTCCTCCTCCTCCTCCTCTTCCTCCTCCTCTGTGTGTGTTGTTTGGAGCGTGTTGTCTTTGTATTGTGGTGAATACACGCATTTTTGTGTGTCTTTCCACAGCCACGCCCGTCTCCGCTGCATGTGCGCCTGCAACAGGTGCACCTATTGCCTGTGTCAGAACCTCCTCAAGTCGGAGCTGCTGCGCAATATTAAGGCCCAACTCCGCAGGGTCGTTTTCAACAGGTTCATTCCTAGAATAAGATCTAGTGTTTTAACATAGACCCATTCCTCCTCTCTGTGTCTCCTACCCTTGGGCTGGACCTCCAGGATGGGTCACAGAGAGGCTCCTTTTTCACCCAAGCTCTCTAACACTGGTGATGGTGACAGCTCCTCTGCTTTCCTTCAGTGCTCGCCAGTGGTCAGGTTTACATTGCATATCCGCAGCGAAAGGGGAATGTTAAAAGTGTTTAAACTGATGGTGGTGGTACCTCGTGCCAAAACACGTTGTTTAAATGAATTGTAAAGTCTTCTATTTGTGATGATGGATTATGTGAAAATATTTACTGTGGTGGTTACTTTCTCCATTTGCTTGCCACTATGTTGCAGCATAGATGTCACCTGTAGGATTAACTGTTGTGATCAGCTGTACCTCAGCAGAGTGATGCTTGTTGACAAAGAGTGATCTTTGGTTGTATGTTCAAAGTCACTCCTTTTCACCAAAAGATGAACCATCTGTCCTGGAGGTCATTATTTCAGCTGAATCGTTGATTTTTTTCCAAACTTAAAAACCAGAACTCAGTTCTTTAGAAATTTAGCATCTATCCAAGAGCTGAATTCACAAAACATCTTTAGTTGAAAAGGAGCTCCTAACTTGCCGAGTTAGGAAAAACATCTAAAAATAAGGTGTCAGAACTGCCAGACTGTCAATTGGACAATTCCTAAAGTATTTTAGCCCTAAAAGTAGCTCTTGAGTCTGAGAGAAGTTGAAGGTTGAGAACTGAGGGATTACATTTTTCATTAATTTCATTTTTATTTACTTAATTTGATTTCAATTTTAATTGCGTTTGATTTTTCCTCGTGGTAAGATAAGACACTTTTGGAGGACGACCATATGTTACTTTACACCCACATCAATAGCGAGCTGCAAATTAATTCACTTCCTTTGTCATATACCTAAACCCATCAGTCATGTTAGGTGTCTTGGTCTCTGCTCCAGTTCCAGCCAGCCCACATGCTCTCTGTACAGTTTGACAAAGGGAAGTGTGACCATGCTGTGGCAGCTAACACACGGGCTTCTGGCCAGGCAGGTGACAGTGTGTCTGAAACGGTGTGAAAAATGCATGCTTGTGCAGTGCAAGCTTCACTCACAATACTGACCCCTGTAACATGAACACACTGTAAAAATAGACACAGAAATTGAATTTCAGAGGCATACATACATTTTTGTATTTTGGATAGCTCTGGGTAGTTGATATTCATATTTGTATATCTGCAAAACTTGCTGTTTTATAGAATGTTATAATGCTATAAATAGCTGTAACACCAGATCCATGTGTTCAGCCAGTTAATCATGCTGACAAAATAAAGTCCAATTATAGGGCAGTTATATAGAAGTTTTCAGTTTAGATAAACAATGGCTGCTTTTCTTTAGAGTTGTGGTTGCTCTCTCCTGTCCTGCAGTGGATATGCAAACTGTAAATCTTGACCTATAAGCTAATCATTTTCACATAAAAATGAGAGAAACACAACCATTTTCTTTGGTTTGTGCTTCAAACTGAAATCCTCATTGAAGTCTGGATATCTGCATGTTTGCCATGTGATTTCCTTTCACTCACATGAAAGTATTCAAATTCTTGCTGTTTTAATTTCTTTATGGTCCAAACCTTCATCAGTTATCAAAGAGTGCTGAAGTGATTATCTGTGATGTTTTCAGTCCCTCTTTGTCTCCTTATTTCTGTTTTTAACTGAAGTCTACACGTACAGGAGACACTTTATTTTGAAAAGCAGAGGTGTTACACTATTTATGTCCCTCCTGTGCATATACTAAACAAACAGCTGCTTTTCACTTGTTCTCCTGTGGGTTGAGACTCACTACATTTAACGGGCTAATGTTTAACTTAAAATGTGTTCCTTTGATGTTTGAATTGATTGTATTATACTGCACCAATCACCCTGTCATGTCATTTCATTCTGTTTTTCCCTATCTTGTATTTCCTGTCTTTGTGTTTTTCCCTTTCCTCTATAGGTGTTCAGACACATATTTTTGGCTGCCCCTCTTCCTCTTCATTTTGCACATTATCACCCTTTGCTAATCTGCCTGCTGTTATGTTGCATCGCTCACCTTCCCCCTCTCTGGGTAACCAAAGGCATGCCTCGGCCCTTGACAAAATATTTCTATCTACTGGCAGCTGGTACAAGGTTTCTTATTTGTCCATCTGTACAGTGATGACAGCTTGGTGTTTAAGATGGGGAACCTTTATTGAACTACAATGCAAGGTTTGAATGGCTGTCTAGGGTGTTAGATTGGGCANAATTGCTTGCTTTAAGAATAGATGTGTGAAATGAATGTAAAATCAACTGTTTTTGTGAACAACTGGGACTTCTGTGAAGCCAGCAAATAGAGAAGTGAGAAATGATGTGGCTGGGAGTGATACTGCTCTCAGCCCGTGAGGAGGAAGTCATACTACATACACAGGTAGATAAATGGCAAATGACAGTTAGGTTACCACAGTGAGAGCCAACATGTCTATAGATGGGACCAAGTTATTGTTTGAGGGCTTCCTGCAGAAAAGAAAAGACAATATGGTAAGTTACAAACTCCTGATCTTGGTATTTAATTTGATTTGATTTTGTTTATAAAAAAAGTGATTAATTTCTATTTTATTTTCTGTCTCTAGAAAATAAGATGGGTGACGTATTGGTTCAGGCTTCAGAATACGACTTTGTTCTTCTACACAAAGAAGAACGGCAGTGCTGTAAGCACACATGTTGTGTAAAATGAACCATGGTTACAGTAGTAAATAAACAATTAACATTGCTAGTTTCTTTTTTCTTTGAGAGATGTGAATGACTTACATGTTTTTGTGCTCACTTTGGTCTCTTCACAGTCACATTTGAGAGGCAATTACTACATTTACACCGTAAGTTTAATAAAGCTGATATATGGGAAATTGCTTTGCAAGAAATTTCGCTCAATTACTGCATTTAATTACATATTTGAAGTAATTGTACTTGAGTGGATCCATTTATACTTCTACTTTGGTACATTTCAGTGGCAAATTGTACTACATTTTATTTGGCAGCTGTGTTTTATTATAGATTCAGCTATAAAGTTGCTAAAATCAGCCCCACCTGCAACATTACAACATGTCACAACAAGAACATTGTAACAACAATGTACAGTGTCATTCTGAAATGGGCTATATGGAGTTATGGGTGCTGTAGGAACTTTAAGTATATCCTGATGCTAATACTAATGTACTTTGACTTTAGTAAAATTTAAAATACATGGCGAGTAAATGTCATGTCATTTCCATGTTTACATAGTTGAAAGAAAACTTCCTCCACCCCTGTTGCTTTGTTTCTAGTTAGGTAACATTAGATTGATTTACTTAAATGCTTTGTCTTCCTGTCTGTCCACCACTTGCGGAAGGTACAGTCAGTGCGAGAGGTCCAGAGAGCTGACAGCAAGCGCTTCATGTTCGAGATCATCATGATGAATGGAAAGAGAAAATTGTTGGTGAGACCTCACCATAGTTTGACTGTTGTGTTCTCATTTAAGATCTGTGGGCTGTGGGTGTGGAAGGTCTGGTCACATATGCCAAACCACTCAGGTATATGTGCGTATGTGGACATGTATTACTTATGTTGTGTGAACATAAATAATAAGCTTATACATTCACAATGTAGGGACTTGCTTTCCTTAGGGGAACAAAATGCAACTCTCCATTCTGTCAATCATTACATTTCAGGGTGAAGACTTGAGTTATGCTTAGGTTACGAATTAATTTTAGTGTGTGTGTGTGTGTGTGTGTGTGTGTGTGTGTGTGTGTGTGTGTGTGTGTGTGTGTGTGTGTGTTTGTGTAGGCAGCAGAGACAGCAGCTCTCAGACAGGAGTGGGTAGGACATCTATGGCAAGCCATGCATCTTTCTACCTCTGGGGTCCTGGAGTCCAAAAGCACTCAGTAAGTAAGACGAGGATTTTCCTCTCATGACAGATCTGAACTAAACCTAAAAAAAATCCATGTTTGGTCAACTAGATTTGAACAGCTACACATAGTCAAACCAGGTAATGACTATTTCTCTTCTCTTCAGCCTTGAAGTGCATGAGCAGCGGGAGAGAATATACAGCAGCACACCCACCTGCTCACAGACAGACAGTGTGATGGAGTTGCTTCCATATCGTCCCTTCTCTGCCCCAACAGGCGACATCCACCATGAGATCAGGAGCATCGCCTCCCCCATCCGCCAGTCCGAGGAGGTGAACAGTGAGGAGACCACGTACCAAACCACACTGCCAACCTATACCTGCCAGCATCACAAGAGTAAACATAAAACTGATTTGATTTATTAATGAAGTCATTAATTGCAGTGCAGCGGTCAACAACCTTTTTTGTGCCACAGACCAGTTTCATGTAAAGCAATAACTGGACCGGCGTAGAAACAAATAAAAACAAATAAGTAAAAATACAACTCACCATTACTCTGAATGTAGTTCTAATTAGGGGGAGCCCTGTACTTGTTTCTATTCAACGAGAAGGCTTCATTGCCTCATTTGTGAGCCTGTCGCCACATATTACTCAGAGCGGGCTTGGTGCTTGAGAACCACCTGAAGCAATAAACCTGTATTTTAAGTTGGACTGCTGATATTGTCCCTTAAATGTAGCTTTCTTTTTCCTGGAAGTTGTAGGCTCTGCTTCTTCTTCTGTCTCATCATTTGGCCTTTAACCCTTTCCGAAGAAACTCTCCAAAGATGTTTGTTTTTTACTCATTTTTGCTAGCTTGTGGGCTAACTTTTTTATGATTTTTCATGTGACTGAGACCCAGGAGACCCAGGATCCAACCTTGGATCCGACCCGTGACTTACCTGGGTCTGACCCGGGACCAGACCCAGGATGCGACCCTGGACCCGATTATAATAATAATAATAATAATAATGATAATAATAATTGTTATTATTAATAACAATGTACTGAGGAAAAAACACTGATAGACTTAAGCTTATTCAAAACTCTGCAGCCCGACTATGAACCAGATTCAAGAGCAGAGAGCACATTAGTCTAGTTTTAGTTGCTCTGCACTGACTTCCTGTAACTGTTATTATTATTATTAGTGTGTATGTTTGACATGTGTACAGAGGCGCAGGCGGATGCACCTGATTTTCAATATAAAGCTTCTTTCAGACTCTGACGATTAATAAAATATTTTTTGTTCAGTCTCTCTGTGCGGCTTGGCACAAAATGGCCCACAGACCGGTACCGGTGGCCTGGTGATTGAGGACCGCTGGTCTAGTGGGTCTAGTGGTCTAGTGGTTGGCAACACAGAGGGACAAGAAGGAGACTATGACGTTTTACCAATTCGAAAAAGTATGATCTCTCTCTTTAAATTTACCATCTATTATAACATAACATACAGTATGATGACGGTTAAAGGTTCAAACTGGACCTATCATGTGTTCTGTGTCTTTAGAGATATGTGACATCAGCGCTTCAACAGAGATGAATGAGGACGTGTATGATGTTCCTCCCTCTTACAGAAGGGCTGCTGAACATCTGGGTGAGATTACGTTTGGGTTTTTTCCAGCAGCTAGCTTTTAAAAACTTGGTCATACCAAAATAATAAACATTTTTGTTGTTTGGTGTTTTCAGACCCCACAGAGAACATCTATGATGTTCCGAGCTCTCTTCTTTTGAGGATGACGTCTGATCACACTGAAGGTAAATCCTGCTTCATGTTATTGTTTCACCTGGTCGTTTTTTTCCTTTCACTTATTCTTAGTCACCTTGCTTAAACATACACGGAGTGATTTATGCAACAAAAGCCGCATTTGCAACAACTGCAAACATCTTCTCATCTATATGTTTCAAGCTTTCAGCTCAGGGGAGCAGCTGCAGGATGGAGTCTGTTCGAGGATATGAGATCCAACTTGAGGACACAAGTGACAGACTGGAGGGTAGCAGCAGCTCCCTGTGACTCACCATGCACAAATACAGAAGACTGTTGCTGCCACACATCTGTAGCTTTATGCTTAACTTTCTTACAGGTTTGAGTGAAACAGATGGTATTTATGCAAAAATTGTAAATAATGGTCATCACCTTTGTGAAACGTTTGTGTTAGACAACAAGCACGACCACAACAAAGAGGTACAACTGTGGTATTTATTATAGCTCCTATACAAGACTGAGAACCCCATAGACATTTATAACTATAGGGAGCACGCTGTACAGGAATATCTACACATCACGCACTGTGGGTCAGTCAAACTACGGTTCACAAGAGTAAAATGACTCATTTACATGTCACCTGCTTCACAGTTTGAAAGTATACACCACCAACATTGATATTGCTGTATTACACACTTTGGACTAGTTTGAATGGGAATGGTTTAAGCTTGGCTCTAAAACCCTTAATGGGTTTAATACATTATACAAATTTTTTGCAGGTACACAATGAAAGGAAAATAAAACTGAGGCATGCTAACATTTACTAAGTGCCCTTTTATATATCATCTACGTTTTCTGTGGGTACTAACATTGCAGGGGCTTTTAAACTAAACTAATGCTTCATAAATGTGGTGAGTGAGTGGTCACAGAGCTGTTTTTTCTCATGAGGTCTTCAGCTGGTGGCACTGAGAAGATTTTTGTAAACAGAAAATGATATAAAAAAAATCACAGTATACTTACAACACCGCATTCCCAAAGAAGGATTACACTGATATCTAAAATCACTTGATAGACATACGTATATACAGTAGCAGTATTCATTAAACAAAAACAATATAGTAGTGCAGGTATCGGGTGATATATAAGCAAAAACAGGGCCTATGCAACAAGCACTGCATGAAAGTGATTTGTGCATTCTCAATATATTCTTAAAATAAAACTAGTACAATTAAGTATAATACAAAACAATAATAAAATATTTGGACATCAAATGAGCAATAGATAATTCCACTCCAATGAGGAGAAGCTTGAGTTTCGATCTGTGTTGTGATCATTGTCAGTTAGCAACACTAGTAATATTTGGTTCAGTAATGTTACACACACTCACACAGCAGAAAAACTGCAAAGGGAAAAGATTCGGAAAGTGTCAATCTATAACCAGATCTGCACATTGTTCATTTTACTATCATCTCCAATTAACAACTAACTTTAATTGTTAAGATCAGTGCAGTGATGTCAGGTTAATCAACTATTATTAGGCCCCAAAAAAGACACAGAAGCTGAGTGTAAGCTGTCAGTCTTTTGCAGAACATATTAAAAGATCTGACCACCGCTCCTCTAGCTGAGAAGCAGCAGGAGTGTCAGCAAAAGAAACCTATGTGTTATAACTTAAATTTAAATATCCCATTCAGAAGTTGGTTGATTCACAATTTGCACATTGCCAAATTTTTATCTGGCAATGTGACATTTAACAGAGTATGTAGTGCTAGGTTTAGAATGACACTAGGTTTCCTACTTTGTGGCTGTAAGAGCAGACTGTCTTACTGGCTACAGAGAAAGTATCCAACAACTTGGAGTCGGGAGTTGTAATGGAATCAGGCCTGGGCCTGAGATTGTTCCTTGAGGAACTCCTCCAGAACAGTGATGATGCTGCAGGCTTCAGGCAGGTCGCTGTGCTCCGCCCTGGCATTCTGCAGCAACACATCCCCATTTCCACAGCCCTGCAGGAACTGGCAGCAGCGAAACAGGGCGTAGTGACTCATCTCTGCCTGCCGCACGAAACGCTTCAGGCTGTTCATGTCCTGGATGGCCTGCAGAGTGAGAGTGGTGGTTGATAGAGAAGAAGAAACAAATTAAAAAGGGGAAGAGATCAGGGCAAAGGAACGATGCAAAAGGAAAAAAATAGTTTTCCTGTGTATCTGCAAAGAGGAACTGAGAGCTATTGTCCAGGGTTTCTCAATCTTGTGGGGTAATGGAATTTTTAAATCTGATAAATTTGTTTCATAAGTTTGTAAAACACATATAGTGGCATGCAAAAGTTTGGGCACCCCTATGGAAAACTCACAAAAAAATGAGTAAAAGAGAACCTGATTTCCAAACAGCATGAAACAAGCAAAAACGCTTTGCTATCTTCTTATAGCCTTCTCTTGCTACTGAAAGTCTGCATTTATGAGAATGGTATGGAAATACAGCCTGAAAACATCATGCCTCCGGGCATGGCTGTGGCTGACGAGGCATACAAAGTTCAAGAAACCCAGTTATATTCTGTCTGTGTGTAAGTTTTTTCACCTTAAGTTTGAAGTTCTCCAGAATCTGTCTGAGCAGGAAAGGATTGCAACGCTCTGCAGCGTTTAGAAATGCCTGAATCCAGTCATCACAGAAACGATTACTGACTGGGAGAGAAAACATCTTTGTTAGACTGATAGACAGTGCAGAGATATCAAATTATTTTTCCTCATTAAGCCAAGGAGTCATGGAGCATGACTTACCAGTGTTAGAGAATGTGGGTGGGCTGGTGGAGCAGTCTATGATCAGGTCAGAGTGCGTGTCCTCGGAGATAGCCTTACACAGAGAAGCTGTTGTTGTGTCTTGTTGGGACAGGCCCTGCAAACTGGCTGCTTTGATAAACCTAGTACAGAATACAACAGACATTTAACAGCTAATAAACTGATAATTACATACTGTACTACATGGAAATAAACAACTGGCAGGAAGACCTGCTATTGTTTTTTTAGTGGTCTGAGGATTTACAGATGTGTTAGTGTCGTTACAGGGGCTGTCACCTAACTCACCTGGAGACATCAGCCTTTGTCCTCTCATCTGCATTATTAACCTCCACATGAGTGTGACTCAGAGCCTGCATACAGAAATTGTAATGGCTGAAATGCATTATTCTGGAGAGGAGTTCTATCTTGCACATATACAAAATTTGAGTGATGACAAAATAAATGAGCTGGATTACAGTATTTTAATGCATGGGGTAAATAAGAGTTTCAAGAAACAGTCCACTCAAAAACATGGTGATATATACTTTTCCTCCTACCTTTCCTAGAGTGCACTCTACACATCCAGATAGTTCCAGTGTAATTAAGTGAGGCGTGGACCGCTTGAAAACAAATAATGTTTACAGTCTTTTTAACAGGGTCTCTAATGGAGCTGCCCCCCCGGGGGAGGGGTTTGTGGTCATGGTCATGATGGCATATTACTGAGGTATAATAACAATAATTTACTGATTTCTAAATACCTTATAAAATTAATACCTTGCAGATCAGAGAGTGTGGATGCTTTTCCTGTCATTATTTAACGTAACTTAGTTCCAGTACCTCTGACGAGCCTTTTTTTGGTGGGCAGTATTATTTTATTGAACATAGTCTAGAGATGAAAAGTGACTCACAGCATGCAGACAGAAGCTGATGTTGCTCTGGACCAGCTGCACCACCCGATAAATGTGCATCACAGACTCCTCGTACCAACGGCTCAGATAGGGCCGCACCTCTGTCTCAAGGTTCTGCAGCTGACACACACACACACACACACACACACACACACACACAAAAATAAATATTAATACTGTAATGACAAATATATCTAACTTAATTAAGAGTATTACATTCTCGTACCTCTGGGGTTTGCAGGCTGCTATGCAGGCCTTGGACATATTTATCAAGCTCTAATCTAAATGTGTATTGGGTCAAGGAATTGGAACTATTGCCTGTTTCTCTGCTCAAACTTACAGACAATGCAGAAAACAATACAACAATGCAGGAAAGGACATTTTGTGATGGCAAGGATCATGTATACAGTTAATGCTGGAGGACTTTGGATGATGTCTATAACTCAGGTTGATTTCAGAAGAACACTATGCAATAGACAACTGGGCGCAAAGGATATAGGTTCAGTCCTTTTTCAGAGCCGCCCATAAAGCAGATGACATATCCATTTCCATCAGCATCAGGCTGCTCAGGAGACCTTTCCTGCTCCAGCAGACAACAGTAGCAGCCAACTGCCTGCTCTGGGATACTGGGTAGAGGAAATAATACATTTGGGTTAACCAACTTACTCATCTTTCACCTGTGAACCATAATTTCCTGCTAAATTCATCTTATTACTGTGATGGAGTCAGACAGGCTACATCCACTATGATACAATTTATATGATAACCAAGCACTGCACTGCATTAGTCCAAGAAGACTATAAATGTAAAATTATTACCTGAGTTCCACAGTGGCAATGTTGCCCATGCCTCCCAGCAGGGCTCCTTTGCTCAGCCTCCTTGAAATATAGGTCCGCAGCTCAGGTTCTGCCTCCGATGGCAGGCTGCTGTCAATTAGCGTCAGGCTGTGGGAAGGACAGAAAGTCAATATGGATACTATGGATACAGAGGATAATTTGGAAGCCACTCAAATCAATGAAGAACAGATGGAGAAAGCTGATGACCATTAGCCACAATCAACACAACACACAACTGAGTCACATAGCTGCAACTGTGCCGCCCCGCTGGGTGTCAAAAAACACCACCACTCAACACTGTATCCAGACATTCAGAGGGATTTCATTCACTTTTTGCCAACTCCACATGACAAATGGAAGTGGAGCCCAGTTCAAATTGGGAGAGACCTAAAGGCCATGTAACTCAGCAGCACAGCAATGACCAATCAGAACAAGATCACGAATGAAAACAGCATTGATTCCATGTTGATTGGATTTCCAGTGACAGCCCGTGGATACACCAATGGACAACAGTGAAAGCCAAAGAGAAACGACCACTGAAAGCAACGACAGGGTAGGTGGACGGCTCCTTTGTTACCTAAAGTCATCCTGACTGGTTGTGGAGTCTGCTCGTCTCTGGTTCCATGCCACATTTTCCCCAGAAGCCTCAGATCTAAGACAATTGACAGTTCACTCGTCATCACCCGATTAGTTTTTATTGTATGAATCTGGTTTTACCTGCATGAGTGTCAATGTCAGCAGGTTCAGGAACAAGGAACTGTAAATACTAAAGAGTGCTTTAGGAATCAGAGACTGTGAAATAATTAAAATAGTGAGACAGAAAGAAACAACTCATTATGCACCAGGGACCTGCCTGTATTCAGGAAAAAGTCATTGTGTGATGTCCTGCAGGATAAGGGGTAACAATTGTGAACAATAATAACAATAAAAAACAACAATTGGAAAATAAATTAAAATCACGTTGTACACTAATGACTACATCATTATATCAATACTTCAGACACATTTACCATTACACGGTGGATGTAACGCCAGCTTCCGTTATTTGCTTTCATTCTAAGGCATCTTTTAAACAGAAACTAGGACAATTAACATCAATCATTACCTCGTGCCCTGATAAAGATAGATGGTGTAGTAGCAGTTCAATTGTATTTTCTGGCTGTATCCAACAATTTCTTCGCTGTCAAAGTCATCCCTCTCTTCCACGTCAATTGAGTCCTGGAAGGACGAGGTTTGGGAGGTAAACATGATCCTACTGCTGCACAGAGCAAGCTAGCAGCCGGCTAAAATGGCAGATAACAAGGGCTTGTTTCTATTCTTTAGCAGTGCTATGCTGGTGGATTGCTATTTTTGACGTTGTGATTGCTGGCTGATATTAAAATTGCAAAGCACATTTGCAGCAGCTACAATAATACAAAACGTATTCCATTTCTCGTTGACATTCACTCTGCGCATGCGCATGATCTGTCCGTGTACGTTCTTAATAATGTCCGACTGTTTTACTAACTCATATGTCGGTTCCAGGAACAGTCATCGAAAGGTAAACCTTTAGTCTGTAGTATTAAGATTTTTTTTTCTTAGTTACGACGTTTGCGTTGTTAAAATAGCTGTGTAAATATGTAATCTTATACATCTAAATTCAAGTGCTTTAACTTGTAACTGTGGTTTGAATTGTGGATCTGTAACGTTAGAAATTGCAAAATCCCTTTAACAGTTACGAGTTCTGTATGGCGGAAAAATATATGCCAAAAATATATGTAGCTTGAGTAGCTGTGGAAGTTGATTTAGTAGTAGTGAAAGCAAAGATATTATTATAAAGAAATAAATGATATAAAGCATTTTTATTAAACAAACAAATCAATAATAGTTTTGGACCACTAGGGGGCGCTTGAGACGGCAGAGTCTTATTGTGGTGCTGGAGACGTGACGCCATCTTCAATTGCTTCATTTCCGCTCTGGTTGGTATGTTAGCGGTTTTATTTTACTGGGTTAGCAGGCAGTGAACAGACAGTACAGAAGTCATGGGGAGAAAGAAGAAAAAGCAAATGAAACCTTGGTGCTGGTATCCTTTTCCAAATCTTAGCTTCAGTGTTGTAATGTTATCGGGAGCTGTGTCTTTGGTACACCGCGTTATCCTCTGTTTACTAAGCTAATGTCAGCTGTAACGTAACCCAAGCCTCGTACAATAAGTGTGTAACGTTAATGTTAGCATGCTCACAATATGTAGCCGGCAAGACAGATTTTGAACTTGCTGTAGGTGATGCTTCAGTTGAATGAACAGCTCTGAGGAGGTGATATGAGGATATAAAAACAGGCGATCTCGGTCTTTGATATTTCATGATGTGCTGGTCATAGTTGCTGTGTTTTTGAGTATGCAAATGTGCGTCACGTTTGGCCGTGAAGTAATTAGCATTGCAATGGTCGAGTCTCTGCGGGGATAATTTCCTTAACCATAATCTCAGGTACTGTAACAGAGATTTCGATGATGAAAAGATTCTTATTCAGCATCAGAAAGCCAAGCATTTCAAGTGCCACATATGTCATAAAAAGCTGTACACTGGCCCTGGGCTTGCAATCCACTGTATGCAGGTGAGGAAACAATAATGCAAATCATCTTCATAAAATCAAGCAAAACCCATTGTTTAAATGGTAAAATTACCTCGCCGTGTTACTTCTATCATAGGTACATAAAGAGACCATTGATGGAGTTCCTAATGCAATACCTGGAAGAACGGATATTGAGCTGGAAATATATGGCATGGAGGGTATTCCCGAAAAAGACATGGAAGAGAGAAGAAGAGTGCTGGAACAAAAGAACCAAGGTATTGGCACCAAAATATGTTCATGTACTCTCTTGTTGTGGTTTATTCTAGAAATGTATTATGCTCTTCCCTACTTTCAGAGACTCAAAAGAAAAAGCAGAACCAGGATGACTCTGATGAGTATGATGAGGATGAAGAGCCTGGACCCTCCTTCCAGCAGCCTGCTGCAGGCCAGCCACAGGCAGGCTACATCCCCCCTATGACTCAGCCTGGCATGCCTCCTGGCTCCGGGGCTCCAGGGATGCCACCGGGCAGCTACTCAGGTAGGAAGTAGTGACTTGAGCTGGCATGAGCAAACTATTCAGCTAATCCTAAATACCGCTGCATTGGTAACATGCTGTTTATAAAAGTGATTATACAGCTGTGCTGTTCATATTCCATGTTTTTAAGTATTCTCGACTCTACAATTTGGCCATGCTCACGTGCTGTATTTTTCCTAAAATCATAAGAATATGCTCTTTAAACAGCCATTTTAAATTCAGGTATCATTTATGTCATGTTAAAATAGGAATATTGATATCAATAGACGCATAATGTAAGTTAAAAACTGTTTTTTTTGTGTGGGAACACATTTCATTTTGTAAAAATGAATCTCATTGTTTTAGGAATACCCCCAATGATGCCTGGTGTACCACCAATGATGCCAGGAATGCCCCCTGTACTGCCAGGAATGCCTCCAGGGTAAGTACTTTAGATTATTAATCAAGTCATTTTTTTAATCCCACCCTCATTATATTTTTCCACATGTATTTAGGATGATACCAATGGGTGGCATGATTCCTCCAGGCCCAGGGATGCCTCCGATGATGCCAGGTGTGCCACCAGGTAATGCCCTGCCAGTTTACTCCTCCAGTAAGCACTCACTTCCCACATCATTGCCTTGATGTAAATTATTCATTTGAAATGAATTTTCTTTCAAATGGAGCTTTGTAAATATGTTGGAACGCTGCTGGTGAGGACTTGTTCACCTATATAATGAATTTGTTCTGCTGGTTTCAGGCATTCCTCCTCCTGTGGGCCACCGTCCAGGCATCACAAACATGGCTCAGGTCCCCCCTGCTGCAAACATGCTGACTAGACCTGCTGTTCCTGCTGCAAGTGCCACCTCAGCCCAGCCTGATGTTACAAAGCCTCTTTTCCCCATTGCTGGACAGGTAAAATCTTTATGACACTATCTGCTACTTTTCATATCCCTTCACACTCTGACATTACCTTCACCTGTTGACAGAGGGATGTTTGAGTAGCTCTGTGTGTGTCACACAGCCTAATCAAAGGAGACTTTACCCAGCAACTCCTGTAACTGAAGACTTATTTTATTTACATTTCCTATTCTTTACTCTTTTCCTGTGCTGCAGATGGGCAATCGTGTTGCAAGTACAAGTGCAGGCTCATCAAGTGCAGATGCTCAGTCCGCCTCCCCTAAAGCTCTGTTTCCTATCACATCACAAGTACGGAGCTGTCTGTCTGCTCTACTCTGGCAACCTGCAGCTTTACAATTGGCATGCACACAATTGTGTATAGTTTGCCTGTGATGTAGTTGGACAGTTTAATACTTTAAAAATGTTTTCTCATTTCTGGCAGTATGCCTTTGTTTGCTTTTTTTCTTTTGCTACAAATCTGCATTAATAGAAAACTGTTGAAAAATGTGCCTAATCACCTCAACAAATCAAAAAATGGAGAATTATGCAGATTTGTAAAGTGGGTTCTTACTCCTGAACTGCTGTCGGGCAATGTAGCACAGCATGCTCTTTTGGATTTTTTTTCTTGCAGGCTTGATGAAATATGCGTCACTCCAGTCATACTTTAAGTGGTTACTCTCCTGTGTGGGTAACAATACATGTGTTAACATGTTAAACAGATAACTAAGACTCCAGTTTATAGACTTGGCATTAACATGTCATTCTGCAGTGGAAATACACGTTGGCACAGCACGGCAAACAACATCTCCCCATCACTTTTAGGGTTTTAGTTTGATTTATTCAGTATAATCTCTCTAAACACAATCTTTGTACTGTCCAGCCAACAAAATCCAGAGGAGAGAGAAGAGATGTTGACATGTTCATCTAGGTCGCATTCACTTATTTCCATGCATTTCAAACAGTGAGCTTTGCAAGCAGCAGTGAGTGGACTGAAGTCTTTTTGCTCTGGATGTCATCTCTGACGTACATTGAGGCCATCGCTCCACACTCTCTGATTGGTGTAGGAAAAGTATTTGAATGTTTCGAACCTATTGTTTTTTTTTTTAGAGAGAGTATTCCATCCATCCATCCATTTTCTATACCCTGACTATCCCTTTTGGGGTTGGGGGGGGGCTGGAGCCTATCCCAGCTGTCAACGGGCGAGAGGCAGGGTACACCCTGAGCCGGTCGCCAGCCGACTGCAGTAGAGGGAGTATTTGAACGTCATTTTTGGCCAGTTTTGACAGTCTATGATGAGTTTCTTGTATCCTCTCGGATTTTAACATGTCATATTTTTCGTTGGTCACAGCCAGCCAGTGATTGTAACTATGGCAACAGCATGAGAAGATCTGTGCCATTCTAGTCAGCCCTTGGTTCAGTTTATCATTTGCTAAATGATAGGTGTACATACATAAAGTATTCATCCTGGAGGCATCCCAGGGAAGATCTCTGTTCGTCCTTAACACATTTTCTAGCCTTCCTGGGATGGCAGGATGCCGATAGTCTGGAGCCTTGGTGAACTGACCCTGAGAAAGTGAAAGATGAGATGCAAGCAGTGAGGGAAAGATGAATCCAGAGGCAGTCCAGTCGAATCCATCAAAGCCTGTGTACAAACGTTAATATTAATGCCAAGCTTTGACTGGACTCCGTATAAACTTCAGTAATGGGAGTAACCTCAAAGTATGACTTAAAAGTGTCCCCCATGTCAAACTGAAATGCCATTTAGCTGAGTCTCTCTAATGTGTTTTCCTCTCTCTTCCCTCAGAGTCAACAGACAGTGACAGGGTCCCCCCACCCTCCCCCCTCTACCTCCTCTGATCTCTCAAAGCCCACATTCCCGGCCTACACTCAGGCCACCGTGGCTGTGGCCAGCCCCAATGCTGGCAGCAGTACGGTCTCCAAACCTCCCTCTACTGTGACCAGTAAGCCTGCCACCCTCACCACCTCCAGTGCAACCAGTAAGTTGATCCACCCTGATGAGGATATCTCACTGGTGAGTAGTCCAGCTGCAGCCATCTCTCTTTATAGTTTTTACAGTAAGTAGCATTTTGATAAAAACAGATGTTGTGATTATAGCAAAGGTCAATCAGTGGCTTTTTAAAAAATTAAAAACATATATTAATTTTCTTATGTATTTCTTCTCATTGCACAACAGAATTTCAGTGTCAAATTATTCCTCCTTGTTTGCTGTCTGTGTCCTATAGGAGGAGCTGCGGGCTCAGTTGCCCAGGTACCAGCGAAGTATTCCCCGCCAAGGCCAGACCACTCCTGCAGCCCCATCAGTGGGTCCTGTGGGTGGCATGATGGCTCCTCAACAGCCTGGCATGAGGCATCCCATACCTGGTATACACCGTGTGCCTCTAGCTCAGAAAAAAACTCCACATTTTATGTTGGGTTTTTTTGGGCTGTTCATCAGAGTTGTTTATTCTTGGCTGTCAAAGAGTCATTATTATGTAAATTATTATCTAAGCTTTTCATCATAAATGCAACTTTCCAGGAAAAACTGAATGACACTACATTTTTAGCCATACTGGTGGCATGCTAGTATGGCATTTGGTGATCCCCTGATGACCAAATACCTGCACATCTGATGACACTGCCATTAGCCTCAGCTGTACTTTTAGCAAATGTTAGCGTGCCACCATCCCAAATTAAGATGGAGAACATTATTCTTACTTAGCATCAGGATGCTTGTCATTGTGAGTATGTTAGCATGCCAGTGTTAACATTTAGCTCAAAGCCTAGTGTGCCTAATACTGCCTTTATATCATGTCAGAGTTATCATACTTACGAGTTTCTAACTTATAAATAGTGTTCATGTCAACATCCAATTTCTAATTACAACTTCTATGGAAATGTCTGACAACCAAACAAATATGGCCACCTCATATTAGTCAAAGGCTGTCACTGAATTTAATTAAGTCTAAATGTAATGAATGTGGTGTTATATTGTAAATGCACAGTACTTAAACCATCACACAACTAACTCTGTCATCATACAACAGTCTTGATGACATGAACTCTCACAAGTTGTTAACATGGGAATCTTGCCATCCATCCCATATGACAAAAATGTAGTATAAGTCCAACCTTAAAGAGCTGCTAGCATGGCTGTGGACTCTTAGCAACAAAAACCATCTGTTTTTACTGTATAACATGACTGATTTCTGAATAAAAAGCAAATGAACCTGTGGTCTTGCAGGTCAGTATGGTGGTCCACCCCAGGGGATACCAGGCTACGTGCCAGGAGGAATGCCTCCATATGGACAGGCCCCTCCTGTGGTTCCCCCAGGGTACCAGGGAGCCCCTCCACGACCACCCATGGGTATGAGACCCCCTGTCATGTCTCCTGGAGGCCGCTACTGAAGCCTGCCTTCCTCTCTTCAATAGGTTTGGACACTCAACCCTTTTCTAATGTCCTCAACTGCTAGACAAACCAGAATTGGTATTCTAGTACGACGGCGTACTGTGTATTCTACTACTGAGCTATGAGGAAGAGACACTGAATAAACAGCAAACAAAAAAGCTATAAAGGCATCACAGAGCGCATGGGAAATAGTTACACTGTACCTAACCAAGACTATGAGCTGTTGTTTCAAACCATCTCTGTTCTGTGGCTTTTTTTCCTTCTCATGTTTCATTTAGGTGTATAGAAGTGTAGTAGATATGGTTCGTAGTGTTGTGAAGGCGCTGGAGTTACATGGGCAGTACCCACCCTTTATCAAGGCAAGTTTTTTGTAAATACATTTCTGTTCTCAGCTTAACAGTGAGGCCTTCACAGCACGTAGTGCTGTTGGACTTTGTGTCCCCAACTTTGTTTGGTGAGGGCTTCAAATAACTGTTTATGCATTCATTTTGTTTTATGTTAAATGAGGTAATATTCCCTCAACCTTAAATAGATGAAATACTAAATGAAGTGGTATATGTATTGTTGTAAAACTGTATTGTAATAAAATGTGGCAAAAATGTAAGACTCTTCTTTGCGGGACGTTATTGGGAAAAGAGACGTCACAGCAGGTTTGTACTCCAGTTATAACTACGTGGTGATTGTCCTTTTGTTGTCTTGAATGTGAACAGTATCAAGAGAAATGTGCATCTGTGCTTTTAAGTTTTTGTTGAGTTGAAATTAAAAATATTGGTAAATGTTTTCTTTTTGCTCTACGCAGTATATTGATTTTTTTTTTTTTAAATTGATGCTCTGTACATGGCACTGGCAGGCCAGCCTTTGACGCACTGAGTGCATTGTACAGCTGCATAACTTCCAGGTCGCTGATGGCTGTAGTGCTAAAACCCAGATTTCTCTTCTCCCTGTAGCGATGCCATGGGGGACTGGCTGAGGCCCTGTCTCAGTGTAGCCCTGTTTCAGCCTGAGGCAAGTCTCACCATTTTCTGTCTTCTCATTCATTACCAGGGGCCCTCACAGCTTACACGCTGTTGGATCTCAATGTCCCCAAACTTGCAGCAAGTTTGGTGAAGGCCCTTGTTTGTGTTGTTGCGTTTAGGCACCATTTTCTTCAGGCATGTTAATTCATGTGAATTGTACTCTTTCCTGTTAAGTTCTTATGAGTCATTGAACCTGTGTCCTACATTCTTGATTCGAGAGAGTATCAGGATGCTCTGTTTTCATTTAACTTTATGCTGAAAATTAAATGAAACTATTTCTTTTGATGCTTTTGTTAACTAGTCCTGCAGTCCACAGCAGTTTTCTGTCTGAAATATTGATGGCTTGGTCAAAAGTCAAATCATTTTAGAGTCCCACATACAGACACCATTAACAATTTGTCACCTACAGCCATATTTACATAAAATGTTGATTGGGAGGATTGTGATGAACAAATGACTTTCCATATGCTTGTAAATGGCTTTACCACTTAATCCTGTTTGTTTCATCAGCTTTCCTCACTTGATCATTTGAATTTAACTACTTACATGAAGGAGAATCTCTACCAGTAACAGGTTAGTTAAAGCTGTAAGTACCACTGCTGTAACTTTAATTTCCGTCGACCTGTGTTTTGTGTGCACACATACAAGATTTTAATGCCTGTCACCTGGAGGTCTTTTTGAAAAAAACATAAAATGAGCCCTCAACAGTTCTCAAGCATTTCACAGTAGTGGCAGCCAATCATTCAGTGTGATCTTGAGAAATAATTGTCTAATCATAGTTGAGTGTGCAACACATTTCCACTAGTTCTGCTTAATGTGATCAGCATCTCAACACAGGTTTTGGTGCAAACCGTGATTTAAACTGATGATTTAATGCTTTACACGAGTAACACAGGCAGTCTTCACTGGTAAGTATGGTCTCATTGTCACTTTTGTTAAATATCTAATCCAGTTAATATTGAACTATTTTTTGCTTAAACTCTCCACTGTGTAAGAGAATATTCCAAGATAATAGTTTTATTAAATATCACATAATAAAGGTCTGTAAAGCTTGTACCTGCTGATAAATACAGTTTCATGAAAAGATTTGACATGTAGGTCTGTCATACCTTGTCTGAGAATATGATGGTACTGGGACCGCTTAGAAGATTTGGAAAAGATATTTTTCTGCTTTTGAGTAAAAAAAAATGAAACGTAACCATGAATATTTGTTTTAGGATCTGTCCCTCAAAGCACAACACAGGATTTTATTCTTGATTTCTGTACAAAAATCTGAATGTTTATGGTTTTGAATAAACAATTCTAAAACTCTGATGTGTCTTTTTGATGTTTCAATATAAACACTCAATATAAACTTGGGATATTTTATTATAGACATAACAAAAGCATATACAGCCTCAGAGACAATCACATTATTAAATAGATTTCAACGTACAAGTTCAAAATCAGATAGGGAGATGAGACGTTCAAACTAGAATTTACAGAAATCTGACATGTGCCATCTCACCTGTTTACTGCAATTCCCTCCACTTCTCAGAATACATCAAACCAGTATTGATGTCACAGCAACTGCAAACACTATTATTTAATAACAGGCAATATACAGAATGTAAAAACATGTATGTCATCAGCTATTTATACATTTCAGTAAGATGAGATTTGTCACTTTTAAATATTTGTTAAGAAAAAAATAAAAAATTCTTGTGAGATTCATAGTATGAAATATGGCTTCTGTCAATATGTTCTGTACAACAACTGTATTGCCTCAAATTCCGTTTATCTTATTGAGGCAGGCAGGTTTCTGTTTACAGGTACAATTCAATTACGCTTATCACATCATTCCAAAAACAAACAAGTATTAAGCTCTAACATGGTAATGGTCAAAATAATTCCAAGTGTAAATACGACATATAAAATACCCATTAACACTAAAAACAATTCCATTAAATCAGTTTAAGGCTCAGCCATTAACCTTATGTTTATTCATTTGAGACAAAAATGTGCTTCTTAAAATCACCATTTAATACAGCTACATTCACAAGTGGCGCTGTTTGAGAATCATCCAAGTGAAAGCTGTGTCACCGGATGCAGGCGTGAATACACAGTATAGCAGAACACATGTAAAAGCTGTTCTGTGGTCCATTTAAATGTCTTCTGAGGCACTTCCAGTGACTATTTCCCTTTAGGGACAGAAGAAAGAACCCATCTTTCAATCTTCATCTTCAGTGTGGCCTTTCAGAGAAATACATCTCTACAATTTTAATTTCTCCAGATTTGTTTTTGTGTGCTGTATGAAACAGGACAGGTGTGCCTCAGTCTTTGTACCTTAGGACTACGTAATGACCACTTTAGCATATGACTGATACTTGTAGATTTACATCAGGGAAATTATTCCTTTACTTGGATGTCAAAGGCAAGCACTCCGTCAAACGAGAAGCCCAGGTAGAAGGTGACATTTTCATTTCCATTAGGCAAGGAGGCGGAATATCGTGGAAAGACCCGAATCTTGCTGTCTTTGGTCCCCCCTTTCACAAACAAGTCTCCATTTTCTGTCCATCCCTCAACACGTACCAGTAACTGCAAAACCTCCTTGGTTTTCCATACTTCTCCTCCAAGCCATTTCAGTTTTCTTTCACTTAGAGTGCCTTTAATCTGCTTTTCGATAGCAGTTCTGTGGACAATCTTGTTAAGACCTTTTGCCTTTGCCAGAAAGAAGTGGGTCATGATTTTGCTTTTCCTCTGAGAAACATCCAGGCTTTTTTGCCAGCAGAGTCTCTGAAGTGCATCAATGGCTGATAAAAGGATCTCAGTATCAGCAGGTTTGAGCTCATTGCTTGTCTCAGGCCAAAACAGAAGGGAAAGAAGGAAGAGAGCACTTGCTGTTGACATGTTTCTCCCCTTTGTAATAAATCTCTTGCTGAGATCTTGAAGCTTGTCAAGGGACATGAGCTTTGAGGACCCAGGTAGAGTACAGTTAAGAGCTATCTGGCAAATGATGAAGTTTGCAAGTTCTCTCTGGTCCAAGCAATTCCTTGTCAGATTTTCCGGGTACATGCCAATTATTGTCTCAAGTTTTTCTCCAGCCCTCTGTTGGTTCTTGTCATAAAGTAATGAAAGGATGGATGTAAAATTTCCGCCACCAAGCTTATAGGTCCTCATCTGTCTCTGGAATGCAGACAGCTTTTCAGCTGGACCAGCACTGTTGCTTTCATCTGCTTGGTCACCCTCATCTGATGTATCACAAAAAAATTTAGCATATACAGCGCTCTTCCTTGTCAGCCATTCTCTAGGATTGTACACTTGTTCTGGATCTCTTGCATCAAGCTCTTCATCCTCTTCACTGATGTCAGTTTGAAAGTAGCTGAGGTCTTCAGAAATGCACTCAAGTGCGTGGCCCAAGCTCTTTTGCAATCCTTTCAACAGCTGATGAAATGTCTGCCAGGGTGTTTTGACCTCTGCTGGGATGTAGTCTGTTAACAAGTACTGCATCAACTCTGATTTTCCAGTATTGTTTAAAAAAACATCTACTCTTGACAGGAATTTCAGCAGCCTGCAGCCAACATCTACTTCCCCCTGGTATGAACTGTTGAGGCTGACGGTCTCTTTCTTTGGTGTTTTCTCTGAGGCCCGAAAGGCAGAAATTCCTTTGAGTGCAGTGCTTATGATTTCAGTTGCTCTTTCAGGGGATGGTTCTTTTTCCTCAAGGTTGTCACACAAATGGTAAAACCACCGCTTGTAAACTTGTCCCACAGTGTCAAGGACAAATGTATCAAATGGAAGAAGGGATTTTGCTTCCTCTGCCCATTCTAGGGCCTCTTCAAATCTCCCATTTGTGTAAAGCAGCCGGGCAAGCTGTTGTGCCACGTATGCCTCCTTTCCCAAAGCTATGTAAGCAGCTTTCATGAGATCAACAGCCTTCTGAACACCATTTCTTTCGGTTCTGACATGCTCAATAAGGGGTGAGAAAGTTGTGTCTTTAGGATCTCCTCTGCTCTTTTTGTTGCGTCTAATGAGAAGAGCTCTGATGAACTTCAGGAACTCATCTTTGCCAAACCTATGATTGACAAGTACCTTGTCATTGATGAGATCCATGGCAATATCACTCTGAGGCAAATTTGCAGACAGCTGCCTCAGAATTTCCGTTGCCACCAGTGTGTGAATAATCCGTATTGATGAGATGTGTGTTGAACCTTCTTTAAGGTGGATGAAAATAAGCCTAGCTTCCTCACTGAGATGATCCACAAATGCATGGTACCGAACTTTGTCCACATAGGTAGCTATGCCAAGAGAGGCCTCGCAGTGTGATACAGATAAATATGAGTCTCCAACATAGGTATTCAAGAGAGCCACAAATCTGATAAGGCGAGTGGTTGGTGACGAGTGATCAGTTTTATCCAGAAGGTTTTTTACAAAGTTCTCAATGTAACTTTGCTCGAACCCCTTAGTCAGCAGAACAAAAGTGAGGATGAAGTCTGATTTAAACTGCTGTTGGAGTTTCTTGTGCTTTTCTGAGAACAGCTGCTTCTCTGCATTTGAAAGCTCATGTGTGACTGCTACTGTTTGAGAGGATGGTGCTTTGCACATTTTTTCTGGATTATTTGACCTGTTGCAGATGAGGAGGATAAAGCACAACACAGAGGGACTTATTTTTTTGGTTGCAATGACATTTCCAAGCTCCCGTCTTAGATCATATATGTAATCTGCATTGCAGTCCTCCAAGAGCAAGAGCACTGGCAGACAGTTGTTCTTGTCTTTCTCATCATGTTCTCTCAGTGTCACTGCATGCTCACACACAGTTGTGATTTCCTTGCACTGTTTAACAACTGCACAGCGTACTTTTTTCCTCCAATTCCAGATAATCTGTCGCGCCACTGTGCTTCCACCACTGCCAGGATGATGGTATATGTTCACACTCTCAATGGAACGTATGGCTTTGGTAACATGCGCTATCTTGTCCAACATTGTGCTTGCTTTGTTATAGGCATCCCTCTGTATGATATTTCCACATTTGTGTTTGTCAGCAAGCCAGAAATTCATCCAGTCTATCTTTCCACCTCGATAGAAGTAGCTCTCAATTTCTTGGATTTCGTCTTCACTCATGATCTCCAATTTTGTGTCATCACACTGGTCAACACTGATGACTTCCAAAGAATCTAACTTGGCCTCTTCAACTGACTTAAAGAAGCACACTCCTCCGTTAAAGACTGGCAATGTTCGTGTGGGTTGATTCCTTGAGAGCTGAATGCTTTGAATTGTGGCGTCCACATGAGTCAGTGGCATTTCAACAATGCTGATGTCTTTAAGTGAAGACATGGGACAAGACGCCTGTGCGAGACTTGACCACTTTTTGTAGTTTTCCTTTGACTCTGATATGACTGCCAAGAAATCATGTCCATTCATCTCAGCATAGAATTCATGGAATGTCTCAACAAGTGGCTGCTCCATATCAGACATGAGCAGGAAGAGGACCACAAATGAACTTTTGGGAAGGATGTCATTGCAGATGAGAGACACCGCCTTTTTCAGTTTCTTCTTTCTCGTTTTGATCCAGGTCTTTTCATCACAGGTTTCCTCTCCACCACAGAAGTCTGTTCTTCCATTGCAGAAGATCCAGCTTGTTCTCTCAAACAGCTGCAAGGAGTTAACAAATTCTGCAGTTTTCAATCCATCATTGTTTGCATAGTTTTCAAGAAAGTGAAGGGTGACAACCCTCTGCTCCTTATACTGACTACAAAGACCAGATGTCTTCGAATCAGGGTCAAAATCAAACACACAGAATAGATTCATGTGAAACAAGAAGCTAATGCTGCTGAGATGTTCGGGCTGAAATTTGTTGGTCACTATTATGTAGAACAGAGAGTTGTCCATGTGCGTTTTCCCACATGTTAAGAGGATGCACAGTTTCCTGCTTTGATCCTCTCTACAATCAACAGCAGTTTGACTGCTTGAAGATTCTGCCTCTTCTCTCTGTTGGTCTTTCTCGCTCAGTTGTTGAATGAATTGGACGAGGTTATCATCAGTTATTGGCGGTGTGTTAGCTCCTACTCTGTAATAAGCAACTTTCTTTTCATAGATGACTTTGTTGCTCTTCTCAGAGTATTTTGGGACACCAACAGAGAAGAGCTTACCTTTCACAATGCTTGCTTTTGGGACAACATCATATTCAATGACCCATGTTTTCTCAGTAGCTTCTTTGTCAAAGACCTCAATGAATCGGGGGTTCCTTATGCACTTCCTGGCATCACATTGTTGATTTGAATCTTTGAAGCATTTTTCAATGTAGTCCAGCGCATCAACAAAATCATCTGGACTCCTGACAGGCACTCCTATTATTTCACCATGCTGATGTTTGCCTTTGATCTTATCCATAATCCCAAAATGGATTGTCCCATTGGTTCGCATATTCATGCATGCACATGCAAACCTTAACACCTCACTTCCTACTTTTGATTGTAGCTTTTTTGACTCTAGTTTGTGCGCAGTCTCTAGTGACTTGTATTCATGACATGGGATCATCATGTCTTCGATTCCTGTCTCTGGAGGCAGCACATTGTGTTTGATGTATCTGCAGTTTGTTCCATGCTGGTCAAAGTTCTGATAGTCACAGAAAGTTAAAGGGGCTGCTGTAGAAGGTGAGTCGTCATTGCACTCCACAGGAATTTCCTCCCTTTCTGCTGTGTCACAAGGTTGTTGTGAAAGGGGGTCTGGTTCCAGTCCTGGATGTAACTCCTTTTCTTTAATGTCATCCCTACTTTTACCACTTGAATCACTTCCTTTTTCTGGTTTGTTTGGTTCTGACATTAAAAGCTCATCTCTTTTCTTCAGTAGATGTTCAATTTGGCCACTTCTCATTCCAATTTTAGTGCTGAGGTATTTGCTCTGTAGAGTTGTGAGAACTGGTCCCGTCACCTCCTCCTCCTCCAGTTTTAGAATATACTTGTCTTTTATTCCAATGCATCTCAACCAGGCGCTCACATGAATTTCTGTCCATTTGTCACAGGACAGGTCTTGCCACCCTGTAGAACAAAATGTTAAAATCAAGTGTTATATAAAAAAAAATCAGTTTAATGCATTTTTGACCATCTCACTGTGAAGAACGTCTGAAACTACAGGTCATCATACTGCTGCAACACACACTGCTGAACTGCTGCAGTAACAACTAAACAGTAGAACTGCTTAGATCCACATCTTTGTGTGTGAAGACTGAATAGTCATAATTAGGCACATTGTTCTTGAGAATAAGGAAGGTTAGAAAGCTAAATATAAACAGGTTTTCAGACATATAAGCTGTTTTGTAATAAAAAGTAGATGTTTGGAGAATGCCTGGGTTTAAACAGTTACTTCACCCAAATTGCTGTGTAAATTATAAATATTTCCACTATCTGGCAAAATATCTACTAAAGACTTAGACGGTTTCTTTATTGATCCCAATTTGGGAAATTATTTTGTAGCAATTAAACATATAGCAAACACAGGATGTATACACAATTATTTAGAAAAAGTAACCAAAAATATAAACAGGAAAAAAATATATAAGTAAAACTAAATATAGTTATGTATTATCATATATAATACATATTATATAATATCATAATAATATAATAATACAATATAACTAAGTATATAAACAGTATTTACAGCAAAAAACAGCAGAAAATTTTGTGCAAGTACATCGACTGTGCAATATTGCAGTAGTGCAGATAATACGTAAAAGTAATATGCAAAAACACAAGAGTTTGTGAGGTTGGTGGGTTAACTGTTTATGTTTCTATTGTAAAATGTGATGGCTCGTGGCAGGAATGATTTCCTGAAGCGGTCTTTGTGACAGCGGAGCTGAAGCAGTCTACTGGAGAAGGAGCTCTGC
The DNA here is from genome assembly GCA_037975065.1 of Chaetodon trifasciatus. NCBI lineage: Eukaryota > Metazoa > Chordata > Actinopteri > Chaetodontiformes > Chaetodontidae > Chaetodon > Chaetodon trifasciatus. The sequence goes on along the minus strand of JBBMOE010000066.1, from coordinate 1,616,251 downwards.
TGTCTGTCCACGAGGTGGTGAAGAGGATGTTCAGGGTTATCCATGATGGATAACAGTCTGTCCAGTGTCCTCCTC